>CM056455.1:3375774-3655774 GCA_029783895.1 Triplophysa bombifrons | reverse complement strand
ATCCTCATCTCACTCTATCTGTCCTCATACTCTCAATCACATCTGCATTCAAAATCATGTGGGACCCTGGACCACAAAACCACTCTTAAGTAGCACGGGCATATTTGTAGCAATAGCTAACCGTTTACATCGTATGGGTCAAAATGATCCATTGTTCTTTAATGCCAACAATAATTAGGATATTAAGCAAAGATCATGTTTCATGAAAATATTTTGTAAATACCCTACCGTAAATATATAAAACTTTATTTTTGTGAGTGGATGCAGCAAAATAGCTGACAAAAATGTTGAGAAACATGTCTTCAAACTTCACTCGCTGCTTACCGCTCTTTGAGAATCAAGTTTGGTATCTATTTAAAGCTTCGAATTTCTGCTTTCGGGTCCTTCTATTCTTCACAAGGTCATTACAGCGGTAAGCCAGGTAAGAATGTTAAAACAAACCTGTTTCTTCTACACAACAACCTGCTACAGAGCCTCTGATGGATCAATTTAAAGCCCATTTTCTCAATACTTCGATTTTTCAATCAGAGTTTTCAAATAGTTATATCTTGACCAAATATTGTCCTATACTAACAGACCATATAAAGCTTATTTATGTATAAATAATTACAGATGATGTATAAATATCAATGTCAAAATATTGACCCTTATGAATGGTTTTGTGGTCCAAAATTCCATTAAATTTTTTTATTTCTAAATTTGAATTCAGGTAGACAGATATAAATCAAAATTTAAATGGAATTGAATTCAAAGAAAAGCAAACAACTGCTGTGAGGATGGCATTTAATAAAAAAACATTGCATTTTGATATTATTTACTCTAAAATATGAAATCAATATGAATTGTTCAAATGAGGAAGTGACTCTTAACCTCTGACCAGTATTGTATATGTGTGCATATGACGAGTATATTTCCGAAATGAGATAACAATTTTTTTTTATCATGATTTAATTGTGTTTTATTATGTTAGTTAGCTGTACTTTTTGAGTTATTATGGCTCAAAAATCTAACTACAGTTTGATTGATATTAATTGGAATGCACAAAAAAAAAATTGGAACGCAACGAAGCAACTATGTTTATTACTGCTGGTGAGCAAGACGCACAACATATTATTTGTCTTAACGGTGATCTTGATTAAATGGTTTCATTTGAAACGGCGGTTTGATCTTGAAATAAAGTCGACAGCATTATGAATTTTGTTAAATGTTAAGATGTTAAGAATATTATATCTGTCTCTCACAGCAAGACAAGAAGAAAAGAAGGATAAGCCTCAATATATCACATGCACTGAAAATTCATTCCTCTTTGAATCTTCAATGTGTGCAATGATCCATTATCAATCCAGAATCTTCTCTGATGTGATGTGACATCGTGTGGATTTTCGGTCAAGAGCAGAAAAACATCTTTGATGCAAATCTTTGAAATCCAGAAACAAAAGTGACAAGAATTGAATGGTTCTGTTGACTAGCCCTGTAGACCTTTAGATAACTTTTGTAAAAATACAAAACACTTTTCACGCAAGCAAGAGTTGAAATAGGCTTAATTATGCAGAATTTTTTTTTACTTGATAACATCCTGTGTTAGAAATGACAAAAAAACATTTAAAAATTACAAATTACATACGTTTCAAATATTAACTATTGAAATATTTAGTGTCCAGTAAAGTATTATTTTATATATTATATAGAAATAGTTTACTAAAGAGTTTCAGTAGCTTTAGTGCATTAAATAGTTTTGAAATTCTCAAAAGCAATGGAATAAAATATGTATTCTTTTGTATGTTTTGACAAAATTGAAGTCTCACGTCTACAAAGTAGCCTACACTAACTTTTGAAAAAAAAACTAAACTGCTGTTGTTGCTGAAAGGCGGATTGTGGTGGAAATGACACAATAAGGTTTACGTAAAACTAACTTCCATACATGTGACGACTTAAACTTTCATCCACTTCAGTGTTTAACAACATGATAGTAAATAAACTGTAATATTCAAAACATTCCCTGAATCTTCAAAAAGGAACAAATGTGCACATGCGTGTATATGTTTCTGTATGTTAGCTCTGTTCCAGGACAATTACCCTTTGTAAATATTTGTCAGGTTTATTACAGAGACCAGAGATTACAGCCTAATTGTTATTATGAACAGTAAGGAAATATGCCATAAACATTTTACGACATAACCCGGGATGAAGAGAGACACAGAGAACACACAGTGCAGTACAATATGATCTTCTGATGTTTTTTATGTAACCACAACGTACAATGTACTGTATATATTATATAACAACAACGTATACAATTTGCTCACTGTCTCTCTTAAATATACAATAAAAAAACATTTTCATTGACATTTGACATTCTCATAAATTAAGCACGTAAAAGTGAAGTGTGTCATTACTTTGCCACTAGTGTTTACTGAACAGAATTGTAAAAAAGATTCTAAGAGTTCCCCTGCGTGTTATTGGCTTGTCACAGCAACCTTAAAGGCGGGGTGTCCGATATCTCTTAGCCGTTGTAGATGTTCAAAGCATCAAAATCGACACCCCCATTTTTCGCTTTTGTCAGTGCTCGGCTCGTCTAATGTCTGTCCTGTGCACTGTGCACCTCACTGCTGATTGGGTAAAAGGTTGTTTTGGTACTCGGCCCGACTTTTTCTAAACAAGGGTAATTCAGAAATCGCACACCCCGCCTTTAAAAAGAAACCAATAAATGATTAAATAACAAAAGCATATACCAAAAATGCACAAAACTACAAAAAAAAAAACGTAAAATCTAAAAATAAAAGATGGATAAATAAAACTGAAATCAAAACTATAATAACTCTGCATCTCACAGCAGATGTCTCCAATGCGTATTGCAGATGAGCACACAATGTTTTGCAGATGTAAATGCAGATTTCAAATAGACGTCTGCCAGATGATTGCGCGCTATCAGCCAACATAACGCTCTAGCCATCGAGCCACATCTCCAAACCACACTGTCAGTTCTCAGCCATTTACCTTCTAAGATGTGAAATGTGACTGTTTTAAATGACGGGCTTCTGTTGATGCTCATATGATGGTTGGTGAATGTGACTCTTTCATCTGTGAGCTGTATGAATCAATGCCCTCCGTCGTTCTCTTTGTTTGGAGGGACGTGAATAATGGGTACAAGTTTGTTATGTAGACTCTGTCTGCGATGTGGTTTTAATTCTGGCTGAATAAATACTCCGCGCAAAACGTAATCAAAGTGAGTTCCTCCTCTGTTTGCAGACACACAATTCAGTCTCTATGTGTACACATGAAGAGTTTCAGCGCTGTGTTTTTCTTCCCGTAGGAAGATAACACAACCAACGTGAATTCTGTTGTTTTGCCACTCCCAGCACGCCCGTGCGCTGGCTCGTCTTTCCAGGAAGTTTAGACATGTTTACCAAGTGTCATTCCTGAAAAGATACATTGTTTCCCGGTCTGCCATTATTCGTCAAACTGCGTTGATCTCTTGTGGTTTCGGCAGGCCTTTTCTCCATTTCGGAAGGTTTCTTCTTTTTTGAACTCCAGAGGACCTGCGGACACCTGCATTTATTCCAAACCCCCCTCACCATGGCGCCCAACGCGTTTCTCACGGCAGCGGACGTGAAGTAAAAAATAATAGGATCCAAACAAGCGTTGAATGTGCTGAGCAGCAGCGCTTTGTCCCGCCACTCCGGGCTCTCCTTCTTTACGAAGCCGACCACGTGAGAGACGTTGTAAGGTCCGAAACACAGAGCGAAGACTAACAAAGTGCCCAAAGCCAGACCGATGGCCCGCAGCCTCCTGCGCCGCCCGATGTTGGGCAGCTGCGAGAGGATGCGGATGAAGTTTATGTAGCAGAAGCTGCAGATGAGGAACGGGATGCAGAAGAGAACGATACACAGCTCCAGGCGGAAGGGAAGGAGGACCTGCAGCTGAGCGTCCGTGAAGCCCTCGTAGCAGATGTTCCGGGGCACCGATCCCGTTCCGGGCGGATTGTAGTAAGGCATGATGTAGACGATGCTGAGGTGGAGCACGGAGAACCCCCAAATGAAGATGCTGGCGAACACGGCGTAGATGGGTCGTCTTCTCAGCGAGTGTTGGATGGGGTAGGCCACACCGAGGTAACGCTCCATGCTCACCGCCGTCAAGAAGAAGGTGCTGTTGTAGATGGTCATGTAGAATACGAAGCCGGACAGAGGACACAGAAAGTAGGGCATGTTCCATATCATGTTATCCACCACCTCTTGCATCTTGAATGGGAGGACGAGGAGGAAGAGGAGGTCCGAGATGGTGAGGTTGAGGAGGAGGATGTCGATGGGGGCCGGCTTCTTCCACACCTTGCGGCAGAACGTGTAGAAGGCCAGAACGTTGGCGGGGAAACCGGTGATGAAGGTGATGATGTAGACGGAGAGACACAGATTTAATTCACACGCCTGCATGCTTGTTCTGTTCCACATAGTGAATCACAGAATGGACCGTCATTCATTCACGAGAACTGCAAATCACATTGATTTTGTCATAATTTGATACGTTCATCGGAAGCTAATGTTATTCTGTTCTTGTTACGGATGAATTTAAGGAATTTCAAAGAAATAAAATTTCCAGCCTACAAACCCACAGATATTTATTTTCACTGTTAGTATTGGAAATTTACATTGTATCAACAAAATCTACAATAGTTAAGTACCAAGTCCATTATTTCTTTAAGTAACAAATCTGTTACTTACACTGTAAATTGTTGCTTAAATTGTTGTCATTAGAGTTTGAGAAGAGATGTCAACAATATGTCAAACTGAGTCAATATGTCTCAAAATGAACTCGTCGAATTTACTCAAATCCAGATTATTTTACCTCTACAATCTACATTCAAGTTACACCTCCGTACTCTTCACGTGTTTCAACAATTATACGCTCACTTGCTTTTTTTGTTCCTCTCTACAGTATATCAAACAGAGAAAACAGAAATTCTCCACGTCCATAAAAAGAAAACGTTACGCAAGCATCAAAATGTGAGACTTGTGCAATAAAGGGAAACTCTTACCGGTGTGATGTGCAGAACTCCAGACAGAAACATTAGCGTCAGATCTAATGCTGACGAAGAGAGAAGCAGATCTTCATTTGTACATGTGTGTTGATTCTGTGTTTTCTATAGTGAGGTCTTTCCTCTGATAACATCCGCACCAAATGTTTGTTTTCCATTTTCAATATGGAGCGGTGATAAGAGGATATTAATGAAAGAGCCGTGGATCTGACGCTCTGTGTGTGTGTTCATGTGAGTCGAACGCTCTTATCTGGACTTGATGCTTTCACTTCATGAGGGAGATGTGTTTTAAGATGATGGGTGTGTTTCTGGAAGGTGATGAATCAGACTGTAAACTGTTTTTCTCATACTCCCAATGTCAACTGTGGGAAAGTTCTCTGATACAATTTGGTTTAATAAGACATGAGCCAATGCTTTTGGCAGTTCAGGTGTTTAGATTTAAAGTAAAGCTATAGATGGATAAATACTTCACATCAACAGATCTATTCTTCATTTTGTAATTTATGACATGGAAAACCCAGCATGAGTCTTTCAGCGAGAGAGAAGTTAGGATTTCAGCACTTTCACAATCACATAAAAGTTACTGCGTCACACATACCGGAACAATGTTTCACTCACTGGATCTTCAATCTGAAAATGACTCAAGAATTCTATCATTCATCTGGCAGTGCTTTGGCAGAAGTGAAAGAATCGGACTTGAGCAGATCAATGTAAATGTGTGGCAGAGACACTTAAGAGGACTTTTATAAAGAACAGAAAAAATCTAAAGCAAAGGTGAAAATATAGTTTTGAGAAACATTCAAAAAAGAAAAGTCAGCTCGGTAAAATAGGATTTTGAACTCTTTCTTTTTCACCAATACTGTGAAACCTGATTAGTTCAGAAAACTCAAACCATTTAAGTTTTAAAACCTTTTCGTATATTGCACCAGTAACCAATCCAGCTGCACTATTTATGCTGCAATGCATGCTGGGTACAGAATAAAAATCTCATCCCAGCATGCACTGCAGCATAAATTGAATCGTTTTTCTTTGTCACCACTGTTGAGTTTCATACACTTATTGATGTTGTGGTTTAAAACGTGCTACACAATTTGATCTGATCTCTTGTGATCACTTGGTATGTACTCATATCAGTGAAAGACGTTTGGTCTAGAAATTATTTAATGTATTTGTGAAACAAAACCTGAACTCCAAGTGAATTATTTTGAGTTCAATTCATATGTTGTTTGACAAAAATGAAATGCTTAAAATCACAATCTTATAGTGCCAAGAAAAGAAAGAGTATCAAATGATCTTGCTAGTCAAGAGCCCAACTAAAGTAAACACTAAACACTATAATGGTGACTTAAAACCATCAACATGAACGAAGCTAAACCTCTCTTAATACTCAGCAAAAATCTAAATCTTAACTCACATAAAACTTTTTACTAAGTAATTTTTTTTTACAATAAAGTAAATGTAAATTCCATTCCATTCCATTCTCTACCGCTTATCCGAACTACCTCGGGTCACGGGGAGCCTGCGCCTATCTCAGGAGTCATCGGGCATCAAGGCAGGATACACCGCCAACCCATCGCAGGACACACACACTCACTCATTCACTCACGCACTCACAACCTACGGACAATTTTTCCAGAGATGCCAATCAACCTACCATGCATGTCTTTGGACCAGGGGAGGAAACCGGAGTGACCGGAGGAAACCCCCGAGGCACGGGGAGAACATGCAAACTCCACACACACAAGTCGGAAGCGGGAATCGAACCCCCAACCCTGGAGGTGTGAGGCGAACGTGCTAACCACTAAGCCACCGTGCCCCCCTAAATGTAAAATGTTTACTCTAATTTTTTAAAAACTTTTTACTCATTGTTTCGCTTGTAATTTGTAATGAAAAATGCAAACTATCAACACGTATACAATTAGTCTGTATATTGTTCATTGTATTGTAACAGTTATTATTAAGTGGATGATGGTTCAATTTCAGCTGACTGGATATTTGAAACACACTGTAAGTGACATCACTCTTTATTATCTGTTGTGTCAATAAAAACTCTGAGCCAAAAAGAACAGATGACTGAATTCAAACATCTACATGACATAATATTTGAAGAAGGTAAAATAATTCCCTCGTTGTTCCATCTGCTCACTTCCCAGGCATATATGTTTGTTTAAACGGAATAGCTTATTTCATTATATCTCATTTTAAACTAGATGTTTGGTTAAAGGTCTAACAGTAATACATGTATGGTGAAACTTTATCAGGTTTAGCGGGGTTTGAAGAGTTTTGTTGTGTTTGTGGGTGGTGTGAGCTTACTGTCCATGGTCAAGAATTGTAATATCAAAACAAACACAAGCATGAGAAGCATTGGTGCCAAAAACAGGTGCTGAACTTTCTGCCCACGTGTACAAAATCTACACCATAAGAATGTGATCAGTAAATCATGGCAATGTTTTCGCATTGCTGGACCTCACCAAAATAACTTCAGTAATTTTACATGTTCTTGTTACAGCGCCTCAAAATTAGCAGAGACGTAAAATACATAAAAATAATTTGTTTAAAATGTATAATAATAATGAATTTATATTAGCTATATATAATACTTTTTATTGAATTGTATGAAATATTTTAATTTGATGAATAAATAAAATAATTTGTTGAAGTTGATCATTGATTATCTCATCAAACTTTTATGTCTTCATTTTGTTACATAATGTGTATTAAATGTGCTGTTTAAATCAACTTTTCTTGATTCGCCCAAACAAATGTTCTTTACTCATGATTATTTATTGTATATGCGTCCTTGAATTCATCTCAACGTGACATTTTGTTACTTGTAGTCACCAGACATTAGCAGAACAGTTGTCATTACTTTATAAGGTGAACAATCGTTATTTTAAAAGTAGCAAGCTTATTTGCATTGTTTTATTCAGCTTTTTAGCCTATGTGTTGTAGAAATACATCACACAGGTAATAAAACTGAGTGCATGTTATAGAGGAAATAACACAGACCTGTATATGAAAAAATAGTTAATTTCTTGAAAGAACATGCATCTTATATTGCAAGAGAAATCGAGATCAAGTTACAAATATATACATTCAGTGCAACAAAACATTTTGATCGTAGCAGAAAAACTTGACATTCAGTGTAAAAATGAAAATGTTGGAACAGACAAGACCTGCATGCTGCTGCCGAAACAGTTTCAAGAAATTGTGTCACCTGAGACAAAAATATCATGTCTACTAAAATACTTAAAAAAATTTAGCTAAAGATAATATTTCATGACTTGATCAGGATCAAGTTCATTATAATTAATTCACAGTTATTGTGAAATGTTACTATTAAAACCGACCTTAAGGAAATGCTTTCGCTGGTTTTATGTTTTTCTGTGACCTGACTGGATTTGAAAGTTTTGAAATGATTGTTGGGCACATTTGTTCCTATTATTGGCACTTCAGAAACTGTGGCAGAGGATTCACATGAGGAACAGAATGCTCTTTAAAAAACAGTATGTCAAAAATGTGTCAAACTGAGCTCAGAAGATCTCAATATGAGCTTAAACATTTCTTATCAAAATACGTTATTTCACCTCTAGAGTCTACATTCTTTTTACACCTCCAAATTCCCCATGGTTCTCAACACTTACACTCATTTGTTTCACATTTTTGGAAAAACATCTAAGATTTGATACATCAATGAACACAACTGGGAACTCCTTAGCAATGAAATACGTAGCGACCTCACAGCAATAACATTTTCGTATGGGATCTTATTCACTCTTTATAGTGATCTTGTTCTTTTACATACATCCAACAAGGTGTTGACACAGAGGATATCAGAATTACATTTATTAAATTTGGACGGCTTTCCTGTAGCTCAGTGGTTATAGTGTGGCACTAGCAATGTCATGTGTTCGATACTGGGGATTGCAAGTACTCAGAAACAAATGTATAGTATAATGCAATGTAAGTCCCTTTGGACAAAAAGCGTTAAAATAAATGTAAATGTCATGTAATAGACTGATCGACATGCACTGGCCATTCTCGACTTGAAACACACAAATATGGACACTAAGAGTTTTGTTTATCTACAGTATATATAAATAAAATATACAAAACAGATCCCAGAGATCCCAGTGCCTCTTCACATTCAGACCTTTCACTTCTCTGATCAATCAATGCAAAATCTCAAAACGCAACTGCTTGTGATGTTACCGAGAGCTATCGGTAGAGCTCTGAGTCCTCTCATCTGAATTCAAACAGTTCAACAGGGGGCAGTAGAGAGTCGAGCGGCAGCAAAGTAACGACAGCCGCCTGAACACCTCTCTCAAGACATGATTAAACGTTCCTCTGAGTGCCGCAGAAGAGAAGTAGAATATGAACGGGTCAAGACATGCATTAAATGTGCTGGTAAGCAGAGCATACACTCGCCACTCGGGGCTGTAGCCACCCACATACCCCACCACATGAGTTATATTGTAAGGTGCAAAGCAGACAATAAATACCAGCAGGGTCCCCAGCGCCATGCCGATGGCTCTCATGCGCTTCTTGGCGTTGATGTTGGGTAGATTGGAGAGGATGTGGATGAACCGGACATAGCAAAAGCAGCAGATGAGGAACGGTGCGCAGAACAGCACGGCAAAAAGCTCCAGCCGCACCGGCAGGAGGATCTTCAACTGTTCAGCGCTGAACTCCTCGTAGCAGGTGTTCCTCTTGGACGGCTCGGTGAAGTTGGGGTTTGAGTGGTTGTGATATTGCATGATATAGACGATACTGCAGTGCGCAAACGATATCAGCCAGAAAAACACCACGGCTATCACAGCGTTTCTGGGGTTGCGTTTTAACTTGTATTTGATGGGGAAGGCCACGCCCAGATATCTCTCCACACTGATGGCCGTCAGATGGAAGGCGCTGTTGTAGATGGTAGAGTAGAAGATGAAACCCGACAGCGGACAGAGAAAGTACGGCAGGGTCCACTTCATTTTTGCCGCCTCCACCATACGAAACGGTAGGAAGAAGAGGAAGATCAGGTCGGAGATGGTTAAGCTGAGTAGCAGGATATCCATAGGAGTGGATCTCTTGCGAATCTTCTGGAAGAAAGTGTATAATGCCAAGATGTTGGCAGGAAGACCTGTGATGAGAGTGAATCCGTACACTGCTAACACCAGATTACTAAGACTTGTTGTCCATGCCATTGCAACGGATGTGTTCCGACCTAGAACAGAAAGAAAGAGAATGAAGACGTAATCAATTAAAGAAATATTTTAAATACATTTATGAAACAGCATATACTGTGTCTTACATGCTGTCTTATGAACTAACTTTGCTAGCAAAAAGAAGCCATACATATGTAAGCCAGTATGTAGATGCCACAATCAATCTCTCCAGACACGTCAAGGTGTCCGCCATCTTGGAAAGGTCACATTTAAAGCTGTTGTTACTCACATTTAAAATCAATGAGTTCTCCAAGACAACACAATATTGTGAGACCTTTGGTTGTAGAAACAACTGAGATTTATATTCCAGAAGGAATAGGATAGTATTTACAGAGTGTGATTTGTATGTGTGAACTCAATATTAAAGGTTTTTTAACTACGGTCACTTTTTTTTCTAGCTAATGTGTTAGTTTAGCAGTTATAATGTTTGCATCTACTCAACAGCATGTAGCATTTGACATTCATACATGTGTATAACAGTCAACTTGCTCTTGAGTGTTCACAAACCAGACTTGACTGTTCCAATATGGTGGACAACTTATATTTAGTGTCCCAAAGAAACATAGAAATGTATACATAGATTAGGCTGACCATATGAGCCATTTCTCCCAGGCGCGTCCTTACCAGGATTTGGATGCGTCTTCCAGGAGTAGCATTTGTCGACCGCACACGTCATCGAGGTTTATTATTTCAGGTTTTATTTTATAAAGCCAGCCATTATATTTCAAGGTAAGAATGACTACAATGAACTACAAGGATTATACATCTTAAGCAATGTTAAATTGTAATTTTATATGCTTTTTTTTACTGAAATGTGAGAACCTCGACGACATATGCGGTTGAGAAATGCGACTCCTGTAATACGCACCCAAATCCTGGCAAGGACCCGTCCATATGGTCACCCTCACATAGATGCCACATTTGTGTGTGTCTGAATCAACCTCACCAGCTAAGCTTTGTGAGCTTTGATTGACCGACACTAGCCAGCATAAACCAGTGTGAATCAACATGGAAATCCATGCTGTTTAAGTCAGATTTTTAAGCAGGGGAAAGAGGAGACAAAAGGAAAGCACACTTATAATCACTTGAATTCCCCAATACTGAACTAAAATAAATGTGTTTGCCTACAGCTGCCGAGTTGAGAGCTACTACACAATTGAGAGGCAGTATCTGATGGTCCTCTAGATAGAGAAATACATGATGTTGTGCATCTAAAGAGGCTCAACTTTTTAACAAGTGCAAAACAAGAGGGTCTTGCTGGGATTCTGTTGAGTGTAAAATGACTCTCCATTAATCTCTCTCGTAATATAATCAAATATAACCAGATCTCTGAATGTCTCTGGTGATATCAGTTTAGACACCAGTTTTCCTTTGCAAATTTGCGCAAAACGTAAGTAATATTTTCAAGATGTCAAATAAAAATATTGCGTAATGACAGTGTTTCCATCAAATGATGTTATGCCACTGAAGTCAAATCTTTAATCTAAATCAATAAGCCATTCTGACCATACTTCTTCTCAGGTTACGAACCAACTTTAGAGGTGCACAGTGCCACATACTTTTAAAGAGAAATGTCTGTATTTCCCTATATATTTTCATAATAAATATTGTTTTTCTGCTTTAGACCATTATAAGATATCACTTAATTCTTTACATCCTATCTTTCCAATGTTCTACTTAAACATACCGCGAGTGGTCGTGAGTTTTTTTTGTACGTCAAGGGAGTTGTAATGTGTTTCCATTGCAATTTTGCAAAATATGCCTTTATCGTATTACCTGAAAAAACACCTCATGTGAGCGTGCGATATATGGTACATTTCGCGAAAAACACATGTTTCCATTTGGCATATTTTCAAAGCCTTATTTTTTATGTTTGTTTCATCCTGCGCACTTTAAAGGGTAATGGAAATGTAACTTCTGACAGCCCTCTTGAAGCAAACTGTTACAAGTCAAAACTATGTAGGTGAAACCAGGGTCGAACTTGCAACCTCATTTCCTTAACCTCTACACTATACCACCACTAGTTTCAGCCTCATTTGATGTTCATTGACTATAAGTCCACAACTTAATTTATAAAAGTATACTTTTAAATATAGTAAAGTAGTAGGAAACAAGTAAGTGACCTTAGGGATATACTAACAGTTTACTGGATCAATACTTGTAACACATTGTCCACAGTAAGTAAACTTTAAAGTATTCTCTTAGTACTTAAAGTGTTAAGTATACTTGTAATCCTCTTTTAGATGTGATGTGAAGCGGTTCCTTAACTTTCTAATATAAAAACATTCTCAATGTCAATATCATGTTGTTTTTGAAGGGACCGGTTTTCCTTTAGTAGACCTGAACCAAACAAGAGCTTTATGGCAGTAAATCATCTACTTTTAGAAGGTTGGTTATTAATGTTAATAATTAATAATAATAATAATTAAATCTTAACACATGAGAGTTATTAAACCAAACAACTGTACTGTCACATATGAAACTACAGTTTCACGCACATATGCAGTGTGTTTAGATTAAAGATCAAACACAACACAAGGAAATACGTCATGAACGTTTAGAGATACAGTAAATGAACGTGTTGACATTTTTAAACTGAAGTTATTTTAAATGTGTTTTTCGCCAATATAAGCTGACGCCCTTTGTATTCTTTCACGGGAAGAGTTTAATATTATGAGATACTGAATGAATATATCCACTTTTAACACTTATTTATATACCGTCAATTATATTTACATTAAGTGGCCATACATAGCAATAACCGTCATGAGCTGTGAAGGATACC
Organism: Triplophysa bombifrons; assembly: GCA_029783895.1. Lineage (NCBI taxonomy): Eukaryota > Metazoa > Chordata > Actinopteri > Cypriniformes > Nemacheilidae > Triplophysa > Triplophysa bombifrons. The sequence goes on along the minus strand of CM056455.1, from coordinate 3,642,747 downwards.
TGGTCAAGCAACGCAACTTTTTAAATATAACAGTCACAAAGAAAACTTGAAAAACCTTAAGACGCAGATGTATCTCCTACCTTAATACTTCAGCCCAGTGTCACAGATGACTTTCTCTCTCCGTCTCAAATGCTACAGTGCTTCTTATAATGGGGTCGTTGTGACATACTGTACCTATAATGAGAAAACAGGAAAGAAGCAACATTAACTTCCTTTTTTAATCTTAATACGGCTACAATATACAAAACCATGTAATACCAAACTATTAAAATATCACACATTTTAACATTCTATTTTAAATGAACACAATGGGTTCACAATTTTAGGGTAATTTTTTAACATTTATGTATATTAGGGCATGCTTGACAATCTACTGTAGGACTAACTTTACATCAACATCTCTTGTACATGTATATTTGAAATGTGGGCCTGTATGTTGAATTAAGTGTCAAAAAAATCTTAGCAAGAAGTAGGACTTTTTTAAGAGTAGTAGACTTTTATAAAGAAGCTAAAAGCAACTTTCAGTGTTAACTGTCGAAGCCTTTTTTGAACCTACACATGAAAACGCATGTTGGAACTAAAATGGCGGTAACTCATGAATTCTTTGGAATACAGACATATGATTGGTCTCGTTTAAAAAAAGAAAAGTAGCTGATTATTGCTAAATAAATCACACACACTATTTTTAGGTATTTTAAGGTATGTTGTTAGGTCTATTGTAAAAAAGGAATAAAAAAGTTCATGTTTTTATTTGATTAAAAATACATTAAAAAAATATGGGTCGCAAAAGGATAACAAAAATTCTAAGCAAACTCTTTTAAAAAAGAATCAATTACTCTCACTATATATGTTATTAAAAAAAACTCCAAAGAAATCTGTATTTTAGAGTCTTAGACCTTTCCAATGATATATAGTTTGTCATGATTCGATTAGAAATTACATGCACAATATTGACGCAAACTTAGATGTCCCGTATACGGAACGGGTGACAGTTAACAGGTACATAACATGAGATCATGAACGTGACATTTCATGCAGTGAAGGTGAATGAAAAATTAAGTTATTGGATTGGAAAAAAGGGAGTCAACTCTGAATCACACAAACGAGTCGTCCCTAGTCTGATTTGCCAATCGCTGCAGATTTACATCACTACATATATCCCCGCCTACATTTTGCTAGGTCTGGCTGCGAAAACTTCACTCTTCTCCTGCAAACACTGTAGCTCGCGAGTCTCATTCACGGTAGACCAATCACAGCAGACTAGACCATCTGACAAATCACAGCAGACTATACAAGCAGAGAGGAGGGGATTAGACAGATGAATCGTGGAACAAATCATTTGAGTGTCAGTCAACAAGCTAGGTAAAAATAACTGCCTATTATTACGAAATAATAGTGTTTTTACATCTTCTACATAAACTTGTTGTTGGACACTCCATAAACCAAAGTAAGACCTTAAAAATCCCTAGTTATGTACTCTTTAAGACTGATTCTTAAATTCTGACTTCAGAGTTGGGAATTAAGGGCCGTTTCTCAATTCCATACAAGCAACGAACAAACTTGTGTTCTTCTGGAGACTGGTCTTGGGACTTTAACTTTGATGGACGCGCCGCAATGACTTCTGGGACATACGATGCATCCTTGAAATCGTGAACACATCATGGGTTCTCTGCTCTTGTGTTCTTGGAACCACACTTTGACAGTTATTGAGGAAGTAGAGCAAGAACACGAGGACAAAAGAAGAACGGAAGAACGCTTATTCAGAAACGGTCAAGGACTACATTGATTTAGACACAAAATGGCCGCCCTTGACATCTGAATCAACCAATAGGGAGCCTGCAAGGGTGAAGTCATAGCAGCATGTCACCATGCATTCATGACTGAATTAAGACATAACTTCATTTTTATTAATGTAAATATACAGCTGCAATCCATAATGAATTTGGGTAAAATAAACCAAGATGAAGTTGTTGGACAAGTTTATTAAAATCAATGTTGACACCTGTCTGTCTACCTACCCGTGATTGACAACAGTAAGCTAATAATAGTGATTGATAATATTAAGCTGTACTATTTTGTGGAATATTTCAGATCGGTTGACTTCAACCCATATGAAGAAAAATGAAGTAACCTTCAATTTCATTTTTTTAAAACAGAGATGGCGACAAAGTTGCAAAAGTATAAAAATTATGCATTGTGCGCAAAAATATGACAAATACTTATCCATTTTGGCTTGGTTTCATAAACTTTTAATTGAGTTCTTACAGTTAAATAAAATAAGCTGATGAATCACACCCTATTACAATATTACACTCAATAAAAGACGAACGCTGCAAATCCTTAAAAAATGGATACAACTATTTTTATTTTATTATTTAATGAACTCCCTGTCATCCTATCATTCCAACACATTGTTTCTTTGTTGTAAGGAGTAAAAAAGGTACATAAAAAGAGTAAAATGTTGTGATTTTGTTTTTATTTTGACACACTTTAGAGTACATTTTTACTCTAAGATGCTTTATGCACGCAGGCCCTGAATCTTAAAATACAATGTTACCTTAGTAAATCATTTAAATATGATAATATGAGTAAAATGTTGTACTGTTGGTAAAGGTTGAATTTTATCTGATTTGATGTTTACCTCCACTAAGGGTATCCAAAGCTTGCAACAGGCAGCGATGACATCATAGAGTGTTCTGCGTGGTGATTGGACTCCCAAACGTCTTGCAAAACTCAAGATTGTACAATAGAGGGCAACTGTGGATTGTACACTACACTGTAATGTTTTTCATTTTCAGTTTCCATTTTTAACTCAATGTCTCTATATTAAAACATAACTGTAACACTTTACAATAAGGTCTTTTTGATTCACCTTTTAACAACTAGCAACATATTTTTACAATATTTTCCATTTTGTTAATTTAATGTTCATCAACTGAGGAAACAGAAAAAAATCATAAATGCCATGCATGTAATGGAATGTAGTTTATATATGTAAAGTGTTAACAGATATTTTTATAATTTTTTTCTTTAGGGTGTTTTTAACTTTAGAATACAGTGAACATATATTTTTACATTGCAAATTTTAAAAAGTATGTCATTTCTATACAATAAAAGCCTTTGTTTCTCACATGAGTCATCGATTTTTGAATACACAAACCAGAAAAAGAGATCTGAGAAGAAAAATAAATAAATCGATCAAATGTTCTTCAGAAAATAAGAAAGTGTTGCCAGTAAATCATGAGAAACCAACGACAGCACTTTTATTTTTGGGTGAACTTGACAGATCCAGCTCATGTCAGGCTGATGTGGGGGGGTAAAGACCCTCGATATAGGTAGGATGATGTTAAAGGTGACACAATGAAACATCTCCTGATGTTAATCAGAGACTGCGGCAGTCAGCTCCTCCTCCCCTGACATTTCAGCACATATAGTCTGATAGATGAATGGATTTGATTATCACACACCTCTGTTTTCGATCTCACCCTGTAATCACCCAGAAATCTCCTGGGCCTGCGAGGACTCTGAATGAGCAGGGAAATGTTTATCAAAACAAATTTGACCGACATTCGCCTGCCCACCGCTAAGACTATTGATTCATACCATGAGTCTGCGTCAGCAACATTTAACTCCAAAACATCAACACTGAACTGCTGTCAGGGATTGGACGTACAGAATACTGTTAAGGCTAACATCCACTTAGCAACTATCATAACATTGCATGTCTTCTCCAATATCAGAATGTCAAAAACATCAAAGAGGGTTGCTAAGCCACCAGCATTGTAACATTCACAACCCCCCGCAACAACCCACAACGTCTACTGTTGTAATGTCCTCATAACCAGCCGGTTAACAGCAGACTGCCTGACAACTCTTCAGCAAACATAAAAAAACATTTTAGACTGATGAGCACTTTCATCGTGGTTCAATACCTTATTTGTAAGTCAAGGTGACGTTTCATTTGGATTTTGGCTGACACTGTTTGACAGATTAGTCCAATTTAAGCGCTCATAAACTGATTCACATTAATCTAGCACCATCTTGTGGCATGTTTTCTTTATCTGTTTTGGCTTTGTCATGACTGATGTCAACTCATCAGAAGATAGGCGTGATATATTTAATCAGGAGGTTCTATGAATAATATTTAGGCAAAGTGCAAAAAGTCTTACAAGTGACATGTTAAGAGGAAATAGACGGTTGAGCGTCATAAATGTTATGTGGCCCAAACGTAACTTCCGGTAGACCTTAACAAAGAATCTGTGACCGTTGAGTAGTTTTAATTTCATTAAATACAATTAATATAAAATAAAATATTAATTTTAATTAATATTATGTGTTTAAAAAATAAATATACAATTAATGTAATATTAGCCACTGGCCAAACCGATAACCAACTGGAAGTTAACTTTGGGCCAGGTGTGTTCTGATGAAAGATATTTGACAGAATGTTTGCAACTATAAATTCTGGGCCATCATTGACTACCACAGTAGAAAATGTAAAAGTGTATAGTCAAAGATGCCCCAGAACTGTTTGCTTTCCTAAATGCGTCAAAATATTTCGTTTTGTGTTCAACAGTAGGAAAAAGTTTTTTTCTTTATTGTTCTACGTTAGTGAGAATGAGTGATGTCCCAGAGCAGAAAATTGCACACATTATTCCCAACATCTTTCTTTGTGTTCAACAGAACAAATAAATGTATATAGATTTGGAAGAACTTGAGGCTGAGTAAATGTTGACAGAGTTTAAATTTTTAGGTGACCTATCCCTTTAAGATTGACAAGAAACAGCAGGTCATCTACCCTTAAAGTCTATGATATTTTGAAACCCATTAATATCTGCTTGGTAAATGCATGTTGCTAGAAAATACTGTCATTTGAATTTGTCAGATGTTCTCAGGCTAGGACAGGATATTGTTCTTAAAAACACATTTTCAACACAGGACGTGCGGCCAAGGTGTGATGCCAAGAATAGTCTAGGAAATAACTTCTGCTTAGTCTTTTGAGTGCTGGAAGTTACTGTTGATGGAAACTTTGCATGACTAAAACTAGGTCAAAGCTATTGATCTTTATATATAGAGAGAGAGATGCATTTGAATATCAGTCTTTATACTGACACATATATTATATGCAAAAATGATGTCCAGCTGTAGAAAATTGACATCTCGGCCCTTTATTCAAATATATTATACAAGATGTATTAAACAAGAGTGCAGATATTGATTAGCATCACTTTTGGCCACTGTTGTGTATATTAATCTGCCGGTAAAATCAATGTAGAATTATCGTATTTTGCACGATTATGTATTATTTAGTTGGATTTTCAGAAATCAGTTGTTCTCTTAATGGAACAATAACAAAGTTAAAGTAATAAAGAAATATTACACAGAGTCAGAGGTGTGAAATGAATGAAACATCTGTTGAAGATGGAGATGGCAGGTGTCCCGGTGCTGAGTATGGATGAGGAGTCATTACTCACATCTGATGCTGGAGGCGTTTCTTCACCATCCTCATAGAGTTCAGTGAAAAATACAGCGGAAACACAACCTGATGAATGCACTTTCCTCCTGCTGTGGATGAAAGAAAAGAGCAGAGACACGTTCAATACACAAAAACTCTTACAGCCAAAAGCACTTCAAACATGGCACATTTCTGCTAAAACTAGAATTGAACAGCGATGACATGGACTGAGAATATGTGAGTTTTGGCATATGTGTAGTGAAAATGTTAAGGTTTGCATTCAACATTAAACAGACTTACACAAATACTGTCATTTATTCAGATTTATGTCATTCAAATCTGTACATGAGTCTTTCTTCAATGGAAAACAAAAGAGGACGTTTCGAAAAAATGTTTCAGTGGTTGTCATACAGTACATTGAATGTCAATGGGGTTCAATGTTATTGCGTTACCAACGTTCTTCTTTTGTGTTCTGCGGAAGAAATTAATAGTCACAGGTTTGGAAAGACACATACATTTTGCGTGTACTATCCCTTTAAAGACAGCATGTGTGTCAGGTACACTTGAAAGAATATATTTTCAATACAATATGAACCAAATCTTATCAAATCAAAAGTAAAACAGGAAACGTGCAAAAGCCAAGAGTCTGATCAAAATATGCAAACAGAAACCCTTGCAAAAGTGACTCATTTTCAGATGACGCCGCCACAGTAAATACAGAAAAAGCTCAACAGACTCTATTTGTAGACTCTGTTACAAGAAAGCGTGTGTGAAAAGAAGTCTTTGCTTAAATAGTATCAGGAAGTTAAAACACAACCTCATTTTTATAGTTGACAACGGTGCACACTGCGGGAAAAATAATACTTCCAAGATATACAGACTATTTGTAAAGTGTTTTATAAACTATCTCAGGCCTATCACCCCCTGAGAGAATTTATAAAACACTATACAACTAGTAAGAAAAATGCATTTAAGTTCGAAATGCTCACATGCAGATGTGTCACTCAGAAATGATGAATCGATTCAGTGAATCATTATTCAAGCGCCACCCACTGCCATTATTCTCAGCATCCCTCCTCCACCTAACTACACGGCACGCCTATTCTGATTTATCCTAATTTAATCTAAATGAGGTATGAAACCAAATACCATCTCTTTCAAATTTAAACAATTGTACTGGAGATATGAACATGGACATATTTAATCTGTTAACACGAATACAGTATAGTGAAGTTTGTGACCCAGATGAGCGCATATATGTGTCACGTGAGTCTGGTGTGCTTCTGGATGAGTGTTGGTCTATAGTGAGCATCTGGTGGTAAACACTTCAAAATAAAACCAGAACAGACAAAACTTCTTCCTAGAATAAAGCATTAGCTCATATGACACCTTTTGCTCGTGCACTAGAGAGCTGAGACAGGCCTTTAAATTGCCATTAATCAGACATTTGTGTCCAATGTCACTACTTAACACAAAGGAAAAGCATTTATACCAGTGCAACCTGTGATTAGAGTAATAAATTGTGATGCGTCATTGATCCAATAATGCAATATGTACACACGATTTAAAGGAATAAAACACTGTATTTTCCACATACCGTGAATGTTTGTATCTCTTCTTTGCTCCTCCTCTCTGAAACACGCAGATTTTAAACAAAGCTCATGGCTCTGAAAAGCGAGGTGTGCTATGATTGGCCAGTTCACCAGTGCGTAGTGATTGGTCGAATACTGCAAGCGTGTGACAGATATGTAACACCTCTTACCATATTTGGAACATCAGGTACGCACACCTTACTTGCATACATTTTGTCACATCATACCACTAACTGACGTAGATTTATGGGGGTGTGGTTACTAGCGGTGGGCTGATACCAGTTTTTCCTTTACGATTGGATTCCGATACCTGAATTGTGGGTGCAGAATGATGGGCTTTGTGGATCCGCTTCTCTACACGTATTGCCCATTCTGGAAGCTTGATGACCTGCTTCGTTCATTCTCTTAAATACACATTCTGTTTACGTCTCGGGCGCAGAAATGATGCGTTTAATACATTCGCCTTGACGCACTTAACGCACCTTCTTCTGAAGTTCATAACAGTTTAATCTAACATTCTCTTTATTCTAAGACATCAACTCCATACAATCCTTTTAAACAAAACCAAAGACTGTTATCTAGTTAGTAGAATAATTAAACATCGGAACATCTAGGAAAGAGTAGCATCCTGACTGTCACCAAACACTAGAGTAATGTTTGGCTATAATGAATGGAGAGTGACACATGACAGCAGTAATGTTGAAGGAGTTTTCATGGACTTAATGATCTTTTGTTTTCTCCTCACATGAAGCTATCGCGTGACATAAGAAAATGTTCAGATTCGCAAAGAAACTCTTAAACGGTTTCATCCTACTTAAAGCTTTATAATATTATTCAGCACAGGATCGGATTTTTGGATCGTCCCGCCTCTTCCAATACCCGATACAGAGTATCAGGCTCGGCCCACCCCTGCTGGTTACACGAGGCGTTTCAGGCAGAAATGCATTTTTGCAATTTTTCACGTCTAATACATGCATGGCAACTTATAACCAGAGGTGAAAAGAATACTGGAATTTTGTAATGAAGTACAAGTGCTGTAACATTGCTGAAATTGTACTCAATTACACGTAAAAGTAGACCTACTGGTGTTAAAAAAGTAATTGATTAAAAGTATTTTTATTATTTAATGAATTAAGAATAATTACTAATAATCAAATTTGGAGATTTATATAGAAGATAGGTACTTTTAACAAAACACATCTTTACATTACTGATAAAGCATACAACTGGATACAATGTGTTATTCTGTCAGGAGGTCAGTTTTCCATTTAAAAGCATAAGTTCACTTCCAACACTGTAACACTGTTCAATCATGTGTACTAGCCCTCACAATGCAGAACTTAATAAATAAAAGCCCCAAATACCGCATGCAAAAAATTCAAAACATTTGTAACCTAAATTGCATTGGATTAGCATTGACAGTGACATCTGTAGAGGAGCTGATCAATTACTCAACCTCAAGCCATCCAAGATGTATGTGACATTAATTCTTAGGTACAACAATAAAGATTTTTACCTGGAGTTGGGGTCCATAGTTTTTCATGGTTCATCTCTTTAAAGGTTCAGAATACAGATAATAAATACACTGTGGCTTCTTCCCATGTAATGACGTCTTATTTAAGCGAATCACTCAAACTGTGCTAGAAACTGAGCGTTATTTACAAGATTGTAACTGGTAATGCACAGTTTGCGAGACTGCTTCGCATGCATTCCAATCGCATATGTTCCCTACTCACTTATAAGGGCAGAGCACTTGATGTAGAGATTTTGGAGAGAGATGGAGACTTTTACCTCATATATATATATATATATAGCCGTTTGGATTTCACTTGGCGAACGGAGTGATACAGGAACTCAATATTTCTCCATATAAAACGGTCACTTCTGGTCCTTGATTCTGATTGGCTGTGCGGAGTTCTAAGCCGTTATAAAATACCCCAATATATAACGGCTGACTGCAGCATATAGCCTAAACATCATTTTATTTACTTTATTTTATGAAACCTTGCTAAGCACTGCTTCGCAGGGCTTAATGCTTTAATATCTCGGAGGAGCAAGTTTTCTATTTCTATTTGAGTGGACGGTGATTATTCTCCTTAGCCATTCACATGAAAATTAAACACATAAAGTAGCGACGACAATGTGAGGCAAAGTAACGCAGTAAAAGTACCGATACAGCACTAAAAGTGTACTCAAATAAAAGTACACTGTTTTTAAACTACTTTAGAAGTACATTTCCAGAAAAAACTACTCAATTACAGTTATTTGAGTACTTGTAATACGTTACTTTATACCACTGCTTATATAACAACAAAGACACAGAAAAACTCATGTTCGCGCCATATGACCCCTTAAATTCAACAACCATGGTGTGAAACTGAAGCACAACCAAGGACAGACAATAGTGCTGCAATAATGACCAGACTTGTACATCTGAAGGGTGAATGTGAATCACTTGGAGTAACACATAATGACCACAAATATTGAAAAGAAATTGTTGTAATGATCACAGCTAAAGTCTGAATGAAAATACTAAGTGTCTTGGATTGAATCTTGGTTTTAATTTGGTTTCACTAGACGAATGCAAAAAATTTACGTTTACATTTAGTCATTTAGCAGACGCTTTTATCCAAAGCGACTTACAAGTGGGGTAGGCAATGGAAGCAATTGGGACAGCATAAGTACAACAAAAGTATTAGTGCAATAAAAAAGAAGACATTGCAGTATAACGGCAGGCATTTCTTTATCTCAAGAGTTTATTTTGGTTTGTATTGGATGAAACCTGGACTTTGATGGGTCTGAGTCTGGTGTTACTGGTTTAGGATAGTAAAATGAAGAAGGCAGGGTTCATTAGAAGTTAGTAAGTATTTATTTTATTAATGAGTAAAGATCAATAAAGAAATGTTACACACGATTGTATTTGTAGCATTGCATTAGAAAATCGAGCGTCTTAGCTGAAAGGGCAGAGATACAGTTAAATAATATGAGATTCAGTAGACTCACATAGCTTACACTTGGATGAACTTAATAAAAAAACTGCAAATATAGCAGGTCAATTATTTCCAACGCTGGGACTTAATACTCAGCTGTCATTACACTCTTGCAGCTTCTGCAATGTAGATGCATCCTCCTGACCAGCTCTCGCAAGACACTCTTAAAAGTCTCTCTGAACGCCGAAGATGAAAAGTAGAATATGAAAGGATCAAGACATGCGTTCAGCGTGCAGGTGAGCAGAGCATATGGCCTCCATTCAGTGCTGTAACCGCCAACATACCCCTCCAGATGTGATACACTGAAGGGCATGAAACATCCGATGAAGACCAAAAGTGTCCCCAGCGCCATCCCGATGGATCTCATGCGCTTCTTGGAGTTGACGTTGGGTAGATTGGTGAGGATTTGGATGCACCTGAAGTAGCAGAAGCAGCAGATGGGGATGGGAATGCAGAAGTACACGACAAAAAGTTGCAGCCGAACCGGCACGAGGATCTTCAGCTGTTCCTCGCTGAATTCATCATAACAGCTGTTCCTCTTGGACGGCTCGGTGAAGTTGGGGTTTGAATGATGGTGGTATTGCATGACATAGACGATACTGCACTGAGCCATGGACGCCAACCAGAAAAACACCACGGCTATCAGAGCGTTTCTGGGGTTACGTTTTAACTTGTATTTGATGGGGAAGGCCACGCACAGATATCTCTCCACACTGATGGCCGTCAGATGGAAGGTGCTGTTACAGATGATGGCGTAGAAGATCATTCCCGACAGCGGACAGAGGAAGTATGCCAGGGTCCACTTCATGTTTGCCGCCTCCACCATACGAAACGGCAGGAAAAAGAGAAAGACCAGATCAGAGATGGTTAAGCTGAGGAGCAGGACATCTGTAGGAGTGGATCTCCGGCGAATCTTCTTACAGAAGGTGTAAAACGCCAAGATGTTTGCAGGAACACCTGTGATGAGAGTGAATCCATACACTGCCAGGACCAGTTTACTGAGATTCACCGTCCACACCATTGCAACGGATTATCCAGAGAATTCTCTGTTAGAAAGCACAAGCATGATGTAAGCAAATGTATTCGATCTTTAACCTAGTTTTACACCCCATGAGCCTCAGAGACCTAGTCAAGTATTTGACCCCTGGACTTCAAAGTTAAGTCTTAAATTGCACAGGAATATTTGTGGCAAAAGCCAACAAAAACATTGCAAGGGTCAAAATTATAAATTTTTCTTTTATGCCACAAATCATTAGGATATTAAGTAAAGATCATGTTTCATGAAGAAATCTTGTAAATCTCTTATCGTAAATACATCAAAACTTTATTTCTGTGAGTGGATGCAGCAAATTCACTGAAACACGCCTACAAACTTGCACTTTTAGCTGCCACCCGCTCTTTGGGAATTCCCACTCAAGTTTGGTATATATATATAATGCTTAGGATTTCTGCTGTCAGGTTTATCTAACTTTCAGATCTCAATTTGACCTATCAGACTGGTTTTGTTGTCCATGATCACAAATGCACTAAAACTGGGTTCTTCTAAAGCTGGTTGTTGTAAATTATGTTATTGTAAAATGTGGACAAACCTAGAAAACCTAGAAAATGTCCATATTTGACCTAACCATAGCAACCAAACATAGATTTACTTAAACCAACTGTTTGATTTGTTCATATTTTGTCCACATGTTACATATTCAAACTGCACACACACAAAAAACATTCCAACATCACAGAATCTTCACAGAATTATTATTTTAGTTTTAACATCCATCTTTCTGGAAAGATATTTCAATTAAAAGTCAATGCAACTGTGTTGTAATTAGGGATGGGTATCGTTAGGTTTTTATAGATATCGATATATCAAAACTGTTATCCATACTCCGCTCTATAATTTGATGCAAAAACACTTGATATGAAAAGATTAATCAAACTAAATCATTTTAAGCTTCTTTATTACAGCTGAGATTTAGAACAGCAGTTTACAAATGCTTCTGAGCAAACAGAAAATGCCACATAACAAAATGTGTGTGTGTTCCTTAGCATACCACTTAAGGCACTTAGCATGTGCACATCATAATATAATTCAACGTATTTACTTCACATCACTATGGTTATTTGGCTGGTAGACCGTATTTCTTTTTTCCTTTCTGGTTTTAGGTCTGTATAAATGTAAGTACTATTTTTGAATTATTTGAACTATTTTTATGACTTTACTAGCGCATTTACTTCAATTTACTAAAGTAAGTAAATATACCCCATGGGTATACCCCTAATTCGCCTTTTAACACCCGAATGCACAGAGATAAAACAACGCAAGTATCAATAACAGTATTGTTTGTTATGAAGTTTAACGATACTCTGGTATCGACCCAATTATGTACCAGTAGAAAAAGTATTGGTTCTCAGTACCCATCCCTACTTTTAATACAGCATGGGCACACACCAAACAATAATCAGACATCACCCAAAATGAATAGAGGAATTAGATACTGTTTCAGCAAAACATATAATATTTGTCAAGTACTTAACACATATTATTTATGTTTTTAATAAATAATTCACTTTTATCCACACTCCAATGAAAGAAACAACAGCACAACACTGAAACACTTACAAAGAAACAAAGCGTGTCAACTGCCATTTAAATGAGATAAAAGTGATGCAACGAGTAAGGCATTCTCATTTTTAGGTGAACTATCTCTTTAATATTCGCCTACTTAAACAGGTTTTTCCTGTTTGTTTTTATAACTTTAAGTTCACTGGTGCTTTTTTGGTGACACTTCAGGAAATGAGATCTAATCGTATATGCTGTATTTTCCCTTTACAGGCACCATTATCTGACAGGATCTCAAAGCCTAAAAAAGTACAAGAGTAATACATAAAACATGGAAAGTATTCTGGTAAGTATGATACTTCTACTGTAATAATGGAATTACCAGGCAACTAAATAAAATGTAGAAAATATTGAAATAAGAATAATTAAGATATTACTAATAAATAGTAATAATACAATTTTATTTTTAACATTCTTATTATTTCATTCGTCAAGTATGTGATGTGCTAATAAACATCAAAACTGATTTTAAAAGATCAGAATGCATTTGTGCAAGTTTATTATTTCCCAAAGTTTTTGTGCCAAGCTTCATAAGATGTTTAGTTTTAGTACTTAGTACTTTAGTACATACTTTAGTTTTTATTCACAATATTGCATCTACTCTACGACATTAAAATGAACCACCTGTTCTTAGCTGAACTTTTTATTAATCAAAGTCAAGATGTGTCTTTTTTCTAGTAAATAGTAAAGTAAGCTCATCTAATCTCAAATAAATAAAGACTATGTATACGCATAGATTTTCATTGAGGCAAACATTTATCTGGTAAAGTCTTCAAATGAATCCTCACAAAACCTGAAAAACCTAATGAAAGAGAATCAAGTTATTTCGTACCTTTGAAGAGTCAATCCAACCACCCATATCCAGATGTGATGCCACATATACAGTATATAAAGCATTAATGATGTCACTACCATGCCACATGTCAATGACATCAATACATCAGGAAAGAAGGGGCATTTTTTTTATTTCTCAAACAGGAAAATGTATATTTCAATAAGCAAGTTCCCTACAGAAATCGTATACAAACCGTTTTTTGATCCTTCCATCTATTCTCCAGATCCACTTGTCCTCTCAGGGTCATAGGGGCCTGGACCCTGTTCCAGTATCTCAAGCCCAGGGTACAAGCTGCAGAGATGGCCAGTTAAATTAGATCATTCATTTCATAATAATTCTTGTTTCAAAGCAACATCACAGAAAATCCTGATTATCTTGCTGTTAGGGAATGTTGTTAGTAAACACATTAAAGCTTTTAGGGTGTAACAGATATTAAAACAAAAAATGTCGGTTTAACATTGGGAAACACTGCAGTGACCTACTCTAGTGAAAAGATCATTGCAAAAGCAACAAGTTGCAGTGAAACTTAGTTTTTTCATGCAAGTTCTCAGAAAAAAGTCAAGGCCACTTTCTTTCTAGATATCACAAACGCTCAACCACTAAATACTGAAAGCATCTAGAATATAACAAATAATGCTTGTAGAAGACGGAGAAAACAAACAGAAAACCATGCAAAAGGTGGCCAAAACAATAAATGTCAACTCTTTACGAATGAAGGCGCCCCAGGAAACACAGAAAAAGCACAGCGGAGTCTATATGTAGAGTCTATGTCAAGGAAACATGGGTGTGTTTGAAGAACAAATCTTTGCTAAATTGGAAGAAGGTCAGAAAGAGACAACATCTGCATTAAAGTCGACAACAGTGCACATCATGGCATAACCAATGCAGCAGCAAAAAGTTGAATGAAAGTAATACAAAGTTTGCCAGGGAAATTCGTTGACTTGCGCCCAAATTGTTCAGTTCTCTGATCTACATACATTATGTGCATTTAAAGATATTTGGAGGAAATCTAAAAGTAGCTTTAAAATATCTGTTAGTCACATATGTGAAAAATGGTCTACTAAAATATATAGCGTTGGAAAACAATCTGATATTTCATGAGAAATGCCATTTGGATTTCGAATGATATAAGTGTAAGCATAGAATAACAGATTATTCGTTCTTTTTTTGCCGTGGGTGTGGCCCTGTTTATGACAAAATATCTGGATGAGGGTTGGTGTGTGTGGTGGGCATCCAGATGGACATTACGAGGTTACACCACCTACAAAATGAGTGTGTGCCTTAATGGTGATAGAGATCATGAGCAGGCAAGGTGCAGTACGCATAAACACCTGACGGCTAAACAGCAATACAGAGTCTGTAGGACGTGAAAGATCATGATACCTTAGTGGTAACTTCAACACAAATCACATCGCCAATAGACTTATACATTTCACCAGGCTCAACAGTTAGTAGATAAAACAACAGCAGACAAAACACATTCATAGAATCTAACATTACCTCATCTGATGCCCTCGTTTGTGATTCCATGTATGCACTGGACAATCTTTGTCCTCCAGTTTATAACCTGGGACTAAAAATGCTTGCTCATACCCTGGAGAACTATGACACATGCAAAAACAGCCATTCATCAGACACTATTGTCCAGTGTCACTATTGCACACGTATTACGAAAAAATTTCCCTTGGACCAATCTGCGTCTCACTGGCAAAATTGTGATGGGTCATAGATCAAAAGGAAGAGATTAATTCTTTCCGACATCTGACTGATGCACCGTCCACTACTACCACAGTGTGAAACCACACATGGACACACAGGACTTCACAACCGAGCAATGCTTCAGAGTGAAACCAAAAACTACCAGACTTGTGCATCTGAACATTGAATGTAAATCACATGGAGCAACACAAACAATATCTGCAAATGTTGCAAAAAAAGGTGAAAAAAAAGATAATCAAGTCTGAATGAATGTATATTGATCTCAATACTTCTTGGACAAGGTGTCAAGGTTTTGTTCTGGTTTTATTTAGTCTTCTTCTAGTCTAGTCTGGTGTCACTGGTTTAGGATGGTGGAATAAATAATGCAAAAATCATTAGAAGGAAATATTTCTTTTAATACGAAAACATCCAAGTAAGAAATGTTACACAAGACAGTATTCTTAAGATTTTGTAAAATAATGTAACATTGTAGCTCCAATGCCTCCGAGTTATTTTTATATGACCTATACTGGATTGTGGTTACCCAATCATGGGTTTAAACAAGCCAGCATTTGGGGCTGAATCAACCGAGCATAGGTCAATTTATAAGCTAGCGGTCTGTTCTGTCTATTGTATATTTTACCCAACCTTGCGTTGAAACAACTCAAGTGTTTTTGGGACTATCGAGAAGCTGTTAAGTAAATTGAGATTTAATGTAAAACAGGTTGGACTTGCAATAGATGCACTTAAAAAAATAACAAAAATGTAAATGAACAGGTCAACCATTGCAAAAGATGTAATGTCATTGCGAGTTGATGTCATTGGCTCTTTGAATTCTTTGCTCTGCGGCTCCACTTTTCAGCAGGAGGGAGGAGAAAGCTGAGAAACAGCATTGCAGATGCATCCTCCTGACCAGCTCTCGCAAGACACCTTGGAAAGTCTCTCTGAACGCCGGAGATGAAAAGTAGAATATGAAAGGATCGAGACATGCGTTCAGCGTGCAGGTGAGCAGAGCATATGGCCTCCATACAGTGCTGTAACCGCCAATAAACCCCTCCAGATGTGATACACTGAAGGGCATGAAACATCCGATGAAGACCAAAAGTGTCCCCAGCGCCATCCCGATGGATCTCATGCGCTTCTTGGAGTTGACGTTGGGTAGATTGGTGAGGATTTGGATGCACCTGAAGTAGCAGAAGCAGCAGATGGGGATGGGAATGCAGAAGTACACGACAAAAAGTTGCAGCCGAACCGGCACGAGGATCTTCAGCTGTTCCTCGCTGAATTCATCATAACAGCTGTTCCTCTTGGACGGCTCGGTGAAGTTGGGGTTTGAATGATGGTGGTATTGCACGACATAGACGATACTGCACTGAGCCATGGACGCCAACCAGAAAAACACCACGGCTATCAGAGCGTTTCTGGGGTTACGCTTTAACTTGTATTTGATGGGGAAGGCCACACCCAGATATCTCTCCACACTGATGGCCGTCAGATGGAAGGTGCTGTTACAGATGATGGCATAGAAGATCATACCCGACAGCGGACAGAGGAAGTATGGCAGGGTCCACTTCATGTTTGCCGCCTCCACCATACGAAACGGCAGGAAAAAGAGAAAGACCAGATCAGAGATGGTCAAGCTGAGGAGCAGGACATCTGTAGGAGTGGATCTCCGGCGAATCTTCTTGCAGAAGGTGTATAACGCCAAGATGTTTGCAGGAACACCTGTGATGAGAGTGAATGCATACACTGCCAGGACCAGTTTACTGAGATTCACCGTCCACACCATTGCAACGGATTACCCAGAGAACTCTCTGCGGAAAAACAATGCGAGTATTTTATTGTGAGTCTCCTATTGAGTTTCTTATTGATCTCATAACCTTTAGAGACCCAGTAGGTACGCATACATGCTCCAAAATATCTGGCTAGGGTGAATGAGCGGGCATGCACTTTTCAGCAATGAAATAATGTTGAAAATATTTGTTTGTATTACACATCTAAAGTACTCTCAAACCAGACTTCACACTCTCATCCAGAGATGAAGTGTTACTTTAAGTGTGCGTTTGCGCAGAAGCTTTTTAAGTATGATGCTTATTGATAGGAAATAACATAGATTATATAATTAGATTTTAAAACAAATACATATTCCATTCCATTTCCATTTTCTACCGCTTATCCGAACTACCTCGGGTCACGGAGAGCCTGCGCCTATCTCAGGAGTCACAAATACATATTTATAGAGTTTATTTTATTTTACATTTAGGCATTTGGAAGACACTTTTGTCCAAAGCGACTTACATTGCTTTATCCTATACATTTTACATAAGTATTTGCAATCCTCTGGGATCGAACCCACAACCTTGCGTTGTTAACGCAATGCTCTTACCACTGAGCTACAGGAAAGCAAAAACATTACATCTTCCCAGAAAACACGTCTCAAACATTTTAGTTAGCATGACAAAAACCACATCAGCCAAAGTGACTGACTAACAGCGGTTTTGATCATGTAGTTAGTGTGAGGGGCTGCTGTGTGATTTCTCAGGACTTGAGATTTTTTATGTGGGTTATAAAAGTACACTATAATAAAAAAAGACAAACAAAAGAAGATATTCTGAAGACCAAACAACACTAAGCCCCATTGTTGGAACACAAAACCACTTAGACATTTCTCACAATATCTAAAAAATGAAAGTCATGAAGACATGAGGGTGTATGAATAATGACAGAAGTTACTAGAGCAATAGATATTCAGACATCCAGAGTTCCACTCAACTTCGGTTGTAGTATTGTTGAGGTTTTGGTATTCTTTTATTTTGTCTGTTCACAAAAAAGCACCAGACACTTTTATACAAAGCGAGAGGACAAGAAATGAGCTTCACACGTCTCAGCATGTAAATAACAGTAGGCTTTAGATAACTAGGATGTTAAGTCGCTTAAATAATGGCATTAACAAGCAATTACATTTTTTTTATTAATCAATTATTAGAATTTTAATGATGGAATTAACAAGCAACTAAATCTCTTTTTTATTAATCGATAATTAGAATTATAATAATGGCATTAACAAGCAATTAATAAAAAACATATTTAATTGCTTATTTTTATTTTAATAATGACATTACCAAGCGATTAAATAACTTTTTTATTTATTATTCGATTCTTTTAATTTTAATAATGACAATAACAAGCAATTAAATAACGTTTGTATTAATCGATTATTGGAATTAAAGGTTAAAACAACCAAGCATTTTGGACTGAAAAAACCCTGCATATGGTCATTTACAACTCAACGGTTGGATTGATTCCTTATTGACAAATGCTGGGTCTAAAATAATCCTGCGAGTTTAGACGATTCAATGTTAAAATTCAAATGAAGCAGTCTTTTCTTTTCTGCTGTCTGTTGTTATAGATAGTCAAGTAATATCCGACCAGTCTTACGTAAATAATAAATACTGTGTATAAGTCATTGAAAACTAGACACATAAACGTTTACCTGCTGAATCTTTAAAGTCCTATTGAATCATCACAAACCCTAAAAAAGCAAGAGACGAATGAAGTTCCTTCATACCTTTAAAGAGTCAGTCCAACACTTCAGATTCAGATGTGATACACAGATAATAACAGTTATAATGACGTCATTGTCACACATGACATTAAAATGAGAAAAGAAGCTGCACTTTTTTTTATGTCGCTTCAAGGAATATATATTCAATAATTAAGTTCCCGGCAGAAGGTCAACATTTATTTTCAAACCTCTTTAACTGCGAAGATACGTAATTAGCCCAATTCTTTCACAACACATATTGTTAGAAAGCAGATTTCCTGAAAACATTCTGACAATGTTGGGGTTGCGAGGGTGACATTATCTCCCTTTACAACATGGCCATTAACGGTGCAATCATTCTTTGATGGATTGTTTGGAGCATCATAGTTTACCACAAATATCATGATTAAACTATAGTTTAATTATTCAAATCATGACTCATTTCTATAAGACTCTGTAACCGCAAAAGCTTGCATGACAGTGTCTGTGGAAGTGTAAATTCTGCAAATCTGTTTCTCAGTAGGCGAACGTCTTGAGATGACTTTGTGTCTGTGTTTCATGGTGTAAAAACTGATGTGGTTGTGCAAAACCACTGCATCTTACCACTGCAACGCCTATTTTCTTTCAATGTGTAAAAGCTTGTGCGAGTTGTAATGCCATTATAAGGAACCAAACGTAGTTGCTTTATTGTTTCTAGTATTTTGTATTTTTTATACTGTACTTGCTGTATTCAGTCAGGCACATGTATGTATAGACTGATGTAAGTTGGAGAGACACCCTACAAAAATGAACCACGGTTTTACAACAGCTAATGTAGTTTTAGTAACCGTGAATTTTGCAATAAAAACCGTTATCATGTACCCTACACTTTTACTATAATAAAACTATGGTTAATGGGATAGATCACCCAAAAATGAAAATTCTGTCCTCATTTACTCACCGTCAGATTTTCCAAATCAGCAAATGGAGGATGAGATCTGTTATGTATACTGACATTCTTACAAATATCTTCATTTGTGTTTGGCAGAACAAAGACATTTCTACAGATTTGGAACAACCTGAGGGTGAGTAAATAATGACAGAATTTTCATTTTTAGCTGAACTTTAATTTTCATAAAGGATATTACATGTACAGTAGACTATATCATATTGATGAATGTGTCTTCAATGTTTTTTCTCACCTGCTGATTGGTTGACTTCAGATAGATCGTCTTGTTGTCCAGTGGTTGCACTTTGCAACCTCACCACTAGTTTCCGCCAAATTTCATACATTGGACATTAAATGTCCAAAAATTATTTGAGTTAACATTTGGAAAGCTTGAATTCAGGTGTATTTATATTGTATTGTTTTTTCTCAGAATGCTAGGGGAGGAAATCTATTTTTTGTAAAGCAGCTTTAGAACAATATGTATTGTGAAATGCACTATACAAATACTGTAAATAAAAACTGAAACAGTGGAGTTTTTCCAGTGCTAACAAAAGTGACTGTTAGTGTAATGAAAAGTTGTGCCAACTTATATTTCTATGGCTTTCTGATATGATCCTCAAAAATAACACACCAGAAGTTGTAGTTATACCTTCATCTCAAATCTCAACGACTCTCGGGACGACTCAAATAAAACATGCCGCAGCTTACCCCACTCTCTCTTACATCCTATAAACCATTCCACAGAGCATATGTTTGTCATCATTTTACACATTAAACTAGGCCTGTCAACAACATATTTTACTTAAGTCATTAGCGGTTTCCACATCATTAACGTACAATATAAAAGAGCTTAATGAATCACACGTCCATAAGGTGGGTCTCCTTCATACTCAGATGCACAATCCATCCACAAACGCACCGTAGTGAATCGCTCTAATTGAGCAGCGTTACACGAAGCATCTGTGAGCAGAGAACTGAATAAACGCGGACTGTCAGTCCATTATTTATCATTTTGTAGCTCAGCTCGGCCACGCTTTCCTGTCTGAGGAAAAACACATCATTGTTTTCACATTTCAGACGGCTGAGTGCAAGAAACGCTGCCGTGCAGAATTGTTCTGATTGATGAGATTTCTCCGTGGGTACGTGACAAGGCGGTGTGAGACAGAGAGATCAGTCTTTCCAATAATGTGCTCTCGGAAAAACAAAACGTTTTATGCAGCAGAATAAAGGCACGGCCGGAGGAAAGGCAGAACATGCGTTTCATCCCAACGGAGACACTTTTGTAAGGAAACTTCTTTTTCTGCAGTGCAAACGGTGTTGAGTTTTGTGTTTTCTCAGCGTCTGGGTCTCCCTCGGTGGACCTGAGAGAAAGTAAATGGAGAAAAGAACGAACAAATGCATCATTTGGTATAAAATCATGTCTGAAGGCCCTTTTCTATGGCTTGCATCAGCACCGCTCAACACACTGGACTCTAAAGCAGCGGCTGCTGCGTTACGCAACGTTTGCAGCTGTCCGCCGAACATTACTAAAGAATCTGTTTGATGCATGCAATAGATGCAAGATTGCATGCAATTCAATGTAATTGCTTTGCATGCTGTCTTTGTAATTACTGTATACAAAATTGCTTTTGTAGTGCATCAAAGCGCATTTCTGCATTGCTTTTCATGTGGAGGTCAACTTGCATTAAGTGTTGAGTTTAACCCTTGATGTAAATCATGTAAAAAGGCCTTAACATATAAGCCATAACACATAAATTCTGGGTTATAACATGCACACAAAAACCCCCACAAAAACTGATTTACACTGCGTTTACTGTCATCAGACATGTCTGATTGGGTGATTCTCAGGAAACCACTGAAACATCATGGCAGTAAAGATTTGAATAAAAAAATCATACAATGCTGTAACACAAACATATTTCATAATCACGATAATTGTGTTCTCTACCTTGGACAAAACTTTATTTATGTATTTTCGTGCTTTTTATGCTGAGATTCTCATAACCGTAACGCGTCCCAATTTGTCTGAGTGAATTATATGTTGTAATTTAAGCAGAGTCGAATTAAGATATTGTGAAAAAAAACAATTGGATGTCCTACTAGATGTTCTCAAATTACAAAAAAATTACAAAAAAATTATTGATAGAATATTCATGTATCATTAAAGTGAAGAAATAGTGGAAGAAAGAAGTGATCAGGACTGATATTCTCATCCTGCGTAGCGTTTTTTTAAAGACTGTTTAAACACACACAAATATATTAACATTAAGTTTATGAGAAGAATCACTTCCACTAGTACCTTTTAAATGGCTAACAAGTTATCAAATTACTTTCTTTTTTTTGTTAAAAAACATAATATTCTATTGTCACACTGTTTACACAACTTCAACTTCTCTTCACATTACCAATACAGGTAGTATTCCACATTTAAAGACATTTTACACATTTAATATTAAATTAAATATATATTTAATGAATGTTGTATTATGTATGATTGATAAAAACTAGCTTAGGCATCATGGCTTTGCTTGTTTTTAGCAAAACATGCTGTGAGATTGACTGTTTTAAATGGTTACGGTAATAAAAATATTGAAGGCCTTCTTTTGTAAAAAGAAACGTTTCATGTCAGTTAAAGTTTTGAAATGAATGCCACCAAACATGTCATATCTTGTTTTAAATGAATATAAAGGAAAAATCATGCTTGACATCTTAAAACCAAGATTTCATGAGAATCCCCCGATTACAAACTTATGAAACCTCAGTTAAGTTTCATCAATGCATTATGATTCCACATTTTATATTTTCATAATCATATCTCTATACTACAGTAATTACTGCCTATATGTATTTAAGGCCACTTGCAACAATGCACAAATGTGAAGACCACACACACCAAAAAAAAGTGCATCTCACCTGTCTGACATGCGGCGGTTGTCCATGCACGGGTTGAATCCACGGCACTCGTTGAGGGCTCGTGTGCCACATTTGAGCACGCCTGTGCGTGTCAGGAGATCTGTGTCTATGCGCTGCGAGAAAGGGCTGACTGATCACATGCGCGGGCTGGAGGTTGCGCGTCTGCTGCACGCGTTCCTGTGGAAGCGTCTGGAACTGGGCCGGCTCCAGCACCGGAGGTGGAGTGGGTGCTCTCTGACCTGATTTGTTGCGCTGTTGGGTGGGTTTAGAAGGAGCTCCGGCATTCTGCAGGACGGCTTGAGTCTGCTGGATTGCGTCGGTGAAAGGATTATCCGTCTGGACGGTGTGCAGCCGGAGGGCTTCCTGAGTAAGATGAACCGACGTGTGATCCGGTCTGGCACCGGTTTGGGTCTGTGGATGGGTTTGGTGTGTTTCGGTGAGGAAAGGTACGGTCGTTGCTTGAGGCAGACCCTGAGGGATTTGGGACCACGCCACTGCATGTCTCGGAGCAGTTTGGTTTTGAGACTGGGTTTGTGGTTGTGTGTGTATATTTGGCTCAGTACGAGAGTGGTTCGGTTCCACGTTTTGAGCAACTGATCTCTGGAGGTCTCTTCCATGGGTGGCAAAAGCATCCTGATTTGACCCAACCGCATGTTCCGTCGCTCTGTGAACCTGAGCAGTTCGATCCCTTCGTGCATCACGTGGGGATCTAGGCCGGCGCTCGGAGGCTCCACTACTATACGAGCTGTGTTCTCGGCGGTTGGGGTAAGCTGGTGTTCCCTGCAACAGGTCCCATGGCATCTGTTCAGGTAAAGAACGTCGGGGTTGCTCTTCTGTTGATGATCTTGAGTCGTCAGCACGACGGTTGGCGTTGCCTCTGTTTCTTGCGTGCGAGTAGCTGGTCTGAATGAGTTCACTGGGTCGATGAGATCCGTTGGGATTCTCCAAACTCTGAGAAGAAATCATCTGGTTGCCGTTAGCATGTTGAGGCGGTCGCGTGCTTTCCCTCTGATCAGCGTGACTCGGCTGCCTTGCTTCTGGAGGGTACGTGTTCAGATTGACATGCACTGTGTGAGGCAGAGCCCTGTTGTGTTGGTCAGTATTTGGCGCAGTGTTGAGGTTTACGTGTACTGTTGGAACAGGTGCACCGGGTTGAGGGTTACTCGTTTGAATCAGGATGTTGGGATTGTGTTGGCCCGGCCCTGTGAATGACCTGTTGTTCAGATGGACGTTGTTTGGATATGAATTGGTGTTAAGATGGACATTTTGCTGGAGTGGGTTGTTTTGTGTCATCGTGTGGATGTTACCGTCAACGTTTATTGGAAGAGTGGTTAAGTTCTGTTGGTTCTGTGTGCGCAAGTTGTGTAATGCTGGATCAACGTTTTCATTGACAGGAGATCTGTAAATAATGTTGGCATTCTGTGGAGGAGCAGTAACCTGTGAGAAGAGATATTTCTGTTAAATGAAAGCAGCGGTGTTTGATGCTCTTTTTATTTGGCCATTAAGTTTCCCACAGAACACATCAATAAACTTGTTTCTGGTCACACATCTGTCTTACAGAGACGGAGCTGTTTAAAAAGTCCAATTATTGTCAAATTTAGTAACAAAGTTAATATTGGACATCGATTTATTACAAGAAATGTTTGAAAAAATATTAGACCATTTTAGAAGACATCCAGAAGCACTTCCCGTTTCATTTTTAATTAATCCATTCATTTTTTCACATGTATACTCAAGTGTTCAAGATATTTGTTTTGGTTTGTGTAGTGTTTCTGGACCAGCGTTGTTGTGGTCTTTAAAATCCCATTTTATTCCACATATTGCACAATATTAGACAATACATGTCAGTTTGTGTCTTACCGTGTGGCCGTTCCTCTGGTTTGTTTTCTGAAGTTCAACTGCGTCTTTGATTCTTTTATCAACTGAAGTTACAAACACACACACATCAATCTTTGCCCTTCAGCATCCTAACACAAAACAACACGCAGAAGCCTGTAGGATGATTTGTGAAGCATGACGTACCCTTTCTCTGTCGCAGAAGCAGAATAATGACAATGATAATTATGATGAGTGCGACAAAACAGGCAACGACGATCCCTGCGACGGCCCCCACACTGAGACAGGTGCCTGCGGAAGGTTGAGAGACGGGTCGATGAGGTTATAACAGAAAACAGGTGAGTAACATTCAGAACGTTTATATTTATATATAAGAAGAAGCAGAGATGGAGAACGCATGCAAAACTGCATTTAGTTTTATTGTACAGTGTCTGTGTTGTCCATTCTATTACTTAAAGGATAAATAACAATGCTCGGGTGTTCTGTGTGCGTGCAAGTAGAGGAATGTGAAATTAAATTTTTCACAACTGATGCTTGAACATAAAAGAAGGCAAAACATACAGGGAAACCAAACAACAGTCCACAAAACATCAATAATGGAGCCAGAACTGCGTCCAGCGAAAGCAAAAAGTCATCGTAGGCGGAAGAAAATTATGACTCCTTCCATCGCGTTGACACATGCATTCATCAGTCGGTGTTTGATTACTCCCTCACCGCTGGAGAAAATGAACGTCAGAACAACAAACGAATGAACCGCCACTTTAATCAGTCACACAAGTGCCACCGAGCGCCATTAACTCACCCACAATGACCACGTCCATCTGCTGCTTCGATTCCACCCCTGTGATGTCGTTCCGCGCTGTGCAGACGTAACGGCCGCTCTGATTGGTGGAGAAGATCTGAAGACTCAGCACGCCGCTGCCCGACTGACCGGCGGTCACAGGCTGACCGTTGAGTTCCCATGAGAATGACCCTGGAGGTAGAGATGCAGACGTGCAGGTGAGACGGAAGGTCTGGCCCATCGTGGCATCTCCTCCACCGACACATTCTGATGATGTCTTTGTCAGCTGCGGGGCATCTGGACCATCTGGGGACGTGACAGCATTAATGATTATAATTCTCACATCATGACAGGTCATTAGAAAGGCTTGTAATCCTTATGACACCATCACGTATCAAGAAAAATCTTATTTCAATGCATTCATGTGGAATGTCACAACTGACCAATCGGAATCAAGTATTCCACAGCGCTGCGTGATAAATTAAATCTGATTGAAACCATCTTGTGAAATGTACAGTTATTGTGATACATTACTAATGCAGGGATGATCTGTGTTTGTGGCATACATGATTCATTTCTTTGATGTTATTAATGAGACAAAAATCATTCTTGTGACTCACAGTACACACTGAGGTTGGCTTTGGTTGTGCGGGCGCTGACAGGATTGCTGACGGTGCATGTGTATTCTCCTGCATCATCTCTCCTGGCTGGGTTGATGACCAGAGATCCAGCACTGATGTTGATGCGGGTGTCAGAGGACAGAGCGACTCCTTCTTTACCCCAAACCACATTGGCATCTGTGCCCGCGGACCAGCTGCACCGCAACGTCACGTTTCTGCCTTCCAGAGGCACCCCGGGCAGAGACAAACTTACTCCATTTACAGCATCTGATGAGCAAAGGCAGACAAACCCCAAATGCATCACTCATGCGACTGATTACTCTTGGCAAAAATTTTAATAAAAGGGACAGTTACCCCCCAAAAGTCATTCAAAACTTGTTTGTTCATTTTGTGTCAAAGTGTCTCACCAAACACCTTGAGCTGCACGGAGCGTGTGCCGATGCCGAGTCCCGTGCCAGGAGAGGGTTCCACTGAGACAGTGTAGTTTCCAGAATCACGGAGTTGACTGTTGGCGATTTTAAGCTGAGTGGCGGTGACAGAGATTCTGCCCTGGTACTCGGAGACTGGTACAAACGGCTGTCCGTTCCCCCACAACGCCAGCGTGATACCTCTGGTCCATGTGATTAGGGACGGATCAGAGATGGTCTGCACCGTGAATATCACATCGTTACCCGACGCCACCTGAACTGATGTTTTGTCAATCTGTACTGGAACTAGATCAAGACAAACAGCGACCAACGGCAGACCTGGAGAAATCAGAAATAGATGAGAAGAGCATCGGTAGCCCAGTATATGTTTAGATTAGATTATATTCAACTTTATTGTCAGTACACACATACAAGTACAGTGTAACGAAATGTAGTTTAGGTCTAACCAGAAGTGCAATTAGCAAGTGCAGGATATACAGTGTGAATAAATACAGAATACAATATTAGGAAAAATACTATACAATAGGCATGTACTATGAAAATACTTTACAGAAGGAATTTTCTATGAAAATATGACAGTCGGTATGTACTATGAACAATATATACAGAAGGCTATATACTGTGAACAATAATGTACAGGTGGTTATGAACAGATAACAATTTAGACTCTACAATAGTGCAAGTGACTTAAGTGTGCATTAATTATAGACATAAGCTTTTAAAGTTACAGTGTAGTAGATGAGTTAATGCGGTTATTAAAGTTACAGTGTAGTAGATGAGTTAATGTGGTTATTAAAGTTACAGTGCAGTAGATGAGTTAATGCAGTTATTAAAGTTACAGTGCAGTAGAATGTATGTGAATATTTGGTAATACAATTTTAGGAATGAACATATGAATGAACATATTAAATGTATGACACATGTGAATGAAAAGGTGTGGCTTGAAGAGATGACGCATGGGAAACTATATATATAACGTTATATATTGTTTATTTCTCTCACCTGTCAATATGAAAACAACAAAAGGATGCAGCAGGATTTTCATGTCAGTCTGGTGGACCTGAACACAAACACATGTTAACTTAAAGATGTTTCACTCTAACATATTAAACATGACGTAATGGAATACAATCGATTAGATAGACGGCTCATACTGAAATACGAAATGAACATAACGTCCTGTAGAAACAGCGCACACTCAATACAAAGATGAAGTCAAATAGCTACAGACGGTATTAACATTATTTACTGTAATGTGAAATGTAATTCACACTTACTCAGCCGACTTCCTTGACTTCTCATTTTCCAAACTTCAATAAATGCCTTGAATTCCGTGTTTGGTTTCGGGAACAGGAAGGTTCGAAACTCAAGACGTGTTCACTTCCTGATTTACCTGCTCTCACCTGTTTACCGCCTCACTCACTTTCATGTGCTCTCGGAATTGTCGGAAATACGAGTTTCCGATGTAAAAAACTGCACACGAACACACTGTAATGTCGCGTTTCCCACTGGGAAATAATTTTGATACCCGAGTTCCCGAGATGGCTGATGGGAGAAGAATCCTCAGCAGCTTCAATGCCTTGTTTACATATATGAATAACCCTTTGAAGCATGTTTTATACACAGCGTAAATAGCACGTATTTCACCAGAATATTCCTTTGAGTTTATTATGAACATCGTGTAAAATTAACCGTGCAGTAAAATCCGATTTATTTATTAAAAAGGGAGGTTTTGCCGTCTTATATTGTTGAGGAGAAGCAGATTCTACACGATGCGTTACGACGGCACGACGCAAGTGGTATTAACCAACAGTTATTATTCGCTTGCAATATAAAGGCTAGATTTAACCTGTCGACCGTCAGGAATGACTGAAAGCTTCAACTCCCAAACTGTCTCTATCCATCTCAAACACCCCAAATGCTGCAGGTGGTAGCAAAACACTGCGCAAAAGAGTTTAGTTTAGGCGCGCTGCGCGCTCACGGACCTCATAAACAACAGCAGACATGATGTAATCTGCAGTGTTATCAGAGAAAAATTAAAATAACGTTCAAAATTAAAAAAGTCGAAATGTTACGAGAATACCCTCGTCGTAATACGTATTTTGTTTACGTGAAAGTTGTAGTTTAAGACTTTAAGTTATGTTTAAGCACGTCATCTAAACCAGTGAGTTATTCTAAGTTCATGTCTGATTGTTTCTTCTGAATAAATTCAGTTTCCTACATAACCGCTGCAGTGTCCTTTTATTAATTATAACTCCAGAAGACAAAGAATTTCCTTATTGCTAAATCATAATCTAAAGTAGGATTTAACCAAATCCTCCACATCCATTTTCTAACAATTCTGTGATTTTTCTCAAAATACTTCGACTTTATTCTCATAACATTTCGACTTTATTCTCTTATCATTTCGACTTTATTCTCTGAACATTTCGACTTTATTCTCATAACATTTCGACTTTATTCTCATAACATTTCGACTTTATTCTCTTAACATTTCGACTTTATTCTCATAACATTTCGACTTTATTCTCATAACATTTTGACTTTATTCTCTTAACATTTCGACTTTATTCTCTTAACATTTCGACTTTATTCTCATAACATTTCGACTTTATTCTCATAACATTTCGACTTTATTCTCATAACATTTCGACTTTATTCTCTTATCATTTCGACTTTATTCTCTTATCATTTCGACTTTATTCTCTGAACATTTCGACTTTATTCTCATAACATTTCGACTTTATTCTCTTAACATTTCGACTTTATTCTCATAACATTTCGACTTTATTCTCATAACATTTCGACTTTATTCTCTTAACATTTCGACTTTATTCTCTTAACATTTCGACTCTATTCTCATAACATTTCGACTTTATTCTCTTAACATTTCGACTTTATTCTCATAACATTTCGACTTTATTCTCTTAACATTTCGACTTTATTCTCATAACATTTCGACTTTATTCTCTTAACATTTCGACTCTATTCTCATAACATTTCGACTCTATTCTCATAACATTTCGACTCTATTCTCATAACATTTCGACTTTATTCTCATAACATTTCGACTTTATTCTCTTAACATTTCGACTTTATTCTCATAACATTTCGACTTTATTCTCATAACATTTCGACTTTATTCTCATAACATTTCGACTCTATTCTCATAACATTTCGACTCTATTCTCATAACATTTCGACTTTATTCTCATAACATTTCGACTTTATTCTCATAACATTTCGACTCTATTCTCATAACATTTCGACTTTATTCTCTTAACATTTCGACTTTATTCTCATAACATTTCGACTTTATTCTCATAACATTTCGACTCTATTCTCATAACATTTCGACTCTATTCTCATAACATTTCGACTCTATTCTCATAACATTTCGACTCTATTCTCATAACATTTCGACTTTATTCTCTTAACATTTCGACTTTATTCTCATAACATTTCGACTTTATTCTCATAACATTTCGACTCTATTCTCATAACATTTCGACTCTATTCTCATAACATTTCGACTTTATTCTCATAACATTTCGACTTTATTCTCTTAACATTTCGACTCTATTCTCATAACATTTCGACTTTATTCTCTTAACATTTCGACTTTATTCTCTTAACATTTCGACTTTATTCTCATAACATTTCGACTTTATTATCATAACATTTCGACTTTATTCTCATAACATTTCGACTTTATTCTCTTAACATTTCGACTTTATTCTCTTAACATTTCGACTTTATTCTCATAACATTTCGACTTTATTCTCATAACATTTCGACTTTATTCTCTTAACATTTCGACTCTATTCTCATAACATTTTGACTTTATTCTCTTAACATTTCGACTTTATTCTCTTAACATTTCGACTTTATTCTCATAACATTTCGACTTTATTCTCATAACATTTCGACTTTATTCTCATAACATTTCGACTTTATTCTCATAACATTTCGACTCTATTCTCATAACATTTCGACTCTATTCTCATAACATTTCGACTTTATTCTCATAACATTTCGACTTTATTCTCATAACATTTCGACTCTATTCTCATAACATTTCGACTTTATTCTCTTAACATTTCGACTTTATTCTCATAACATTTCGACTTTATTCTCATAACATTTCGACTCTATTCTCATAACATTTCGACTCTATTCTCATAACATTTCGACTCTATTCTCATAACATTTCGACTCTATTCTCATAACATTTCGACTCTATTCTCATAACATTTCGACTTTATTCTCTTAACATTTCGACTTTATTCTCATAACATTTCGACTTTATTCTCATAACATTTCGACTCTATTCTCATAACATTTCGACTCTATTCTCATAACATTTCGACTTTATTCTCATAACATTTCGACTTTATTCTCTTAACATTTCGACTCTATTCTCATAACATTTCGACTTTATTCTCTTAACATTTCGACTTTATTCTCTTAACATTTCGACTTTATTCTCATAACATTTCGACTTTATTCTCTTAACATTTCGACTTTATTCTCATAACATTTCGACTTTATTCTCATAACATTTCGACTTTATTCTCTTAACATTTCGACTCTATTCTCATAACATTTCGACTTTATTCTCTTAACATTTCGACTTTATTCTCTTAACATTTCGACTTTATTCTCATAACATTTCGACTCTATTCTCATAACATTTCGACTCTATTCTCATAACATTTCGACTCTATTCTCATAACATTTCGACTCTATTCTCATAACATTTCGACTCTATTCTCATAACATTTCGACTTTATTCTCTTAACATTTCGACTTTATTCTCATAACATTTCGACTTTATTCTCATAACATTTCGACTCTATTCTCATAACATTTCGACTCTATTCTCATAACATTTCGACTTTATTCTCATAACATTTCGACTTTATTCTCTTAACATTTCGACTCTATTCTCATAACATTTCGACTTTATTCTCTTAACATTTCGACTTTATTCTCTTAACATTTCGACTTTATTCTCATAACATTTCGACTTTATTATCATAACATTTCGACTTTATTCTCATAACATTTCAACTTTATTCTCTTAACATTTCGACTTTATTCTCTTAACATTTCGACTTTATTCTCATAACATTTCGACTTTATTCTCATAACATTTCGACTTTATTCTCTTAACATTTCGACTCTATTCTCATAACATTTTGACTTTATTCTCTTAACATTTCGACTTTATTCTCTTAACATTTCGACTTTATTCTCATAACATTTCGACTTTATTATCATAACATTTCGACTTTATTCTCATAACATTTCGACTTTATATGACGCCTCCTGATGAAAGCTTATAAGTATTAGTCCTTAACAATAAACTTTGGACTTTGATTGAACAAGCACCTGGTGTCTGTGTCAAACTTTGTCTCCAGGATTCTGAAACTCTGTGTGTTCCGTCGATTAGACTATTCAACCGTAGATAAGGGGACATAAGAAGTTTACATTCAGAAAGTGTTGTAATATTAGATTCATTCTTTACGCAGCGCAGAGCTTTTGACAAATGCACTGCATACCATTCGCTCTCGCGGGATTTGGTGGTCATATGCCTGTCGTCACGTGCAGCCTCGCGTTATGTCGATCACACGCCTGTCATGAGCTCAGAAAACACCTGTATTACTCCGCCCGCCCCGTTTTCTTATTTGGAGCTCATCATCATACGCTGAAATAAATCACTGAGGCAACGTCACAGAAAAACATTGATTTATGCTTCGAAAAGCGAGGTAATTATGAATATTAAATACCATTATTTTGACGTAAGAATAAAAACAAACGTGCATCGCACCGGATTTATATTAGAAGAAAAGGTTATCCGTCGTTAATCATTCCAGGTTATGTAAGTGATTATTTAAGTAAAGGTTTTATGCTGTTATCTGTATATATCTTTATATATTGTCAGGTGGCATGTCTTTATGGAAGCTGGTCTGGATTCTGTTTGTTTGTTTGATTTCTCAGAGTGAGTCTGATGATAGTGAATGAAATAGTTCTCAATAAAACCTTTGCGTACACTTCAAGAATTATAACTTACCA
This sequence comes from Triplophysa bombifrons, assembly GCA_029783895.1. Classification (NCBI taxonomy): domain Eukaryota; kingdom Metazoa; phylum Chordata; class Actinopteri; order Cypriniformes; family Nemacheilidae; genus Triplophysa; species Triplophysa bombifrons. The sequence goes on along the minus strand of CM056455.1, from coordinate 3,610,432 downwards.
ATATTAAATATTTGTCATAAGTGCCATTGTTTGTTCGAGGAACGGTGTCTGTCCGCTTCAAAATGGGAGGTCAGCTGCATGTGGCTGTGGGTCAGACTCTGGTTCTGGAGGCTGAATTTGAAAGAGATCAAGATGACAAGATTGACATGGTGACGTGGGAGTGTGACAGAGGCTCTGAGAACGTGAGGATTTCACAGAACGACCGAATATCTCTGGAGAAGAGTGATGCACTTCTGCGGATCCATCATGTACGGTCAGATGATTTCGGGACATATAAGGTCACCGTAACCGACAGCAATGGTCTACAGGACCTCGCCTCCGTAGAAGTCAAAAAGATCGGTAAGAACGTTGAGACTTTACATACAGTATTCAAATGTTATTGTCTGACTCTCCTAGCAGCTGTTTTACATCTTTTCTTCACATGCGTGGCTTTAATTAAGTTGTAAGGTCATCATGCAGAACTCATAACTGGATTAACAGGTCATGTTTCTTTCTTTTATTTCAGACGAGCCTCCGAAAGCGTCTATCGAAAGGGTTTTGGAATGTTTTGTTGAGGTCAACGGCGTGACACAGTGGGACAGCCCTCAGTTCACATGGATGGTGGATGATGTCATGGTAACCGATCAAATGGCGCTGATTGACGATGGGAAAAGACTCAACATCTCCGAAGTTAAAGGGAAGAACTACACGTGTGTCATCAACAGCAGTTTGGGATTATCTATCACACATTATCAGACTGAGACAATCCCAGGTTAAGAATCTGTTTCCTTTTCTAATGATCTGCTGTATTTACGTCCCAATGTTTCCTCTTTTGCATTTAAATATTTGTTCATATTTACAACTTACACTGTTGCAAAGCAGTTTCACATACATTGTAGAACAAACATAAGACAAATCATTACTACTCAGAGGTAAACATTTTATACATCATCAAATCCATTATGTTTAAAGGGATACTTCACCCAAAAATGAAATTTGTGCCATCATTTACTCACCTAGTTGTTCCAAATCTCAATACATTTCTTTGGTCTGATGAACACAGAGAAAGATATGGAAGAATGCTTATAACCAGATAGAGATTTCTAACCACTTAACTCCCATAGTAGGAAAAATGACTTTGAACACAAAATTAAACACAAAAGAAGATATTTGGAAGAATGTAGGACAGCAACTTTTGACTAAGATTGTATTTTTTCCTACTTTGGGAGTCAATGGAGGGAACAATCCGTCTGCTTATAAGCATTCTTACAAATATCTTTCTCTGTGTTCATCAGAACAAAATCATTTACTGTATACAGATTTGGAACAACTGGGAAGTGAGTAATTTATTTTTTCAAGTGTAAACAGAATAATATAAACGTAAGAAATGACAGTTTGCGTAGAGAAAGTAAAGCCTATTTCATTTCAAGTGGGTCATGAATGACACACATCTGTAGGTAAAAAAAATTGTAAAGCGTATTGTTGTCATTTATTTTATTCATTCAGGCCTAATTCACACTGATCAGATAAACAGCGACAAACATTTAAAATAACTATAAATACTAAAGTGTGTGTCCAGTAGGTATTTTAGCCAGAACTCCCACGAGAATTTGTGTGAATTTGTAAGATGCATGTGAATCATACGATTATTAGAAACAGGCAATAAGAAAGCGACTAAACCCGTCACTGAATGCGAATTAGTTACTTTAAAGAAAGTTGTCACCTAATGTTGTGATTTTGTTTATGTGTTTGATCTTCATCAGAATCCCAGCCCTGTTCTAAATACGGAGGACTGATTGTTGGACTTTTCTTTGCTCTCCTTGTTTGTGTAATTGGGTAAGATGTTCTTTCTGTACTCTTTGAGACTTATTATATATCTGATTTGGGACCGGGGATATTATTTTTAATGGGCTTTTATTTGGCTGTTAAGCTTCCATTGGTGTACAAACTAAATACGCTTCTGTGTATATTTATCTAGTGAAAGATGACGTGATTGAAAACCTTTAAATGCAAGAAATCCATTTTATTCTGCAACAGTGGCTGTTTTGTTCCAAGCATGTTTTTTTTATGAATAGCTTCTTTTTGGGAAAATATTAAATATTGTTGGGATTGAAAAACATCAAGCATGTTTACACAATGAAAATGTTTGCTTAATTCTTTTCACATAAAATTTTTCTTTCAGAGGGTTCGTCATCTGGAAATCCTACAGAACCAGAAGACAGAGAGTTCCTGTGGATGATCAAAATAACCAATAATTTATTTCTTGTTTATACTTTTGTTGTTTTAATGGTTATTTCAGTTTGTTAAGCTATCTTTTCTCTACAGTGATACTTCGCAATACTAAGTTGTACATATATTTTTTCTCTTTATCTGATATATCCTGTAGAGTAACAGAAAACACTAAATTCTACCTCATTCGTGGCATGTGTTTATAAAGAATAAAAATCTGAAAATAACACTGAGTGTGTGTCTCATATAATGGATGGGGTGGGAGGGGATACTTTGGAAACATTCTACAGGAAAGGGAAAAAGGAAATTACCGCTTGAAAACAAGGTGACGCCTATAGCCCTTTGACTTAGTGAAGCGGATGAGAACAAAACCCAAGCCGTCCACACAACGTGAACCATTCCAGCGTGATTTATCTGGAACAGAAGATGTTTCTGCACATGCACACGAGGAGGTGAGTCAAATTTAGCTGCTCTGACTCGAACGAACATGCAGTTATTTGTATTATGTTTATTTGGCTGTGGTTATTTACACGCAGGTGACATGGAGCCGCAACAACTCAGCTTTTATTGGACTTTCCTACTTTATCATGTCTGCCGTGAGTTGTTCTTTAGAGTTCAAATTGTTTATTTGTCTAGTTTCAATCTTTGACAATAGTCTTCTTTGAACAACAAGCATTCATTTGCATACCCTCTCTCTTAAAGGGATAGTTCACCCAAAAATAAAAACAATGTCATTATTTATTCAACCTCATGTGATTAAAAACACATGTCACTTTTTCGTCTGTGAAACACAAAGGAAGATATTTTGAGAAACGTCTCAGGGGTTTTGTGTTTATACAACGGAAGTCAATAGGGTTCAGTGTTATTTGAGGATCGACATTCTTCAAAATATCTTCTTTTGTGTTCAGCAGAAGAAAGAAAGTCATACAGGTTTAAAATGACACAAAGATGTAAATGATGAAAGAATTTTTATGTTTGGGTGATCTCACCCTTTAATAAATCGATCAGAGCATTTCCGCTCATGTTAATGAAATGTTGATCAATATTTTTGTTTGTTCAGCAGTGTTGTGGAGCTGCCAGGGTTTGTCCGTACGCTTTAAAACCCAACAGGCGTTATGTGTCATCAAGGGTCAGAGTTTCAACCTGAGGGCACAGATTGACCTGTTGGACGGTGAAAGTCTTACCAGGGTGACATGGGACCATGCAGCAAAGAACTCTGGGAAGAATCATACAGTGGCCGAGTTTCCTCGTAGAACATCTGATGAGAAGGTGACATTAGAGGAACAAGGAGCCGTGCTGAAGATCAGAGGTTATCAACCTGCAGACAGCGGCGTATATACCATCACAGTTATAAACCAGGCCGGACAGAGACGCTCAGCGCAGCAGACAGTCCGAGAGTATCGTAAGACGAACTAAATCTTCATCACATTACAGTGACACAGTCCTAACATTAAATTACATAAAAACACTTTCTGTTTGGCTCACTTCGTTGACAGAAGACAAACGTATGCTCAGAAATTAAATCAAAAATATTCAAAACATTCTGTTGATGTCGTGCAGGACGTATAGATTGCATTTCAGTGTACTTTACCCATATGTACTTTCTCATTTAAGGTCTGTTTCATGTGTGTTTGTGTGTAGTGGCAGTGAATCATGTGTCCGTGATGGTGAATGTGTCACACTCAGTTCTTCACTGTATGGAGGCCTGGGGGTCCGAGCCCACCTTCACCTGGCTGCATGAGAATGTGGTGGTGACGGAGGAGGTGGGCCGCGTGTCTGCGGGCGGAAGGTCTCTGCACGTCTCCGGCACGTTCTGTGGACACTTCACCTGTGTGGTGAGGAACAAACTGGGCTACAGCTCGGCCACCTACACGGCGGGTATGACACAACCCTGACCAATCACACTAACTACGGTGGACGTTATATTTAAACTAGGTGTCAGGGATCAAACATTCTGATGGTGTGAGTATGATGGTATGTTTTGCAACCACTGCAGGTTAAGATAGCATGCTTTGAATGGTTGCTAAGCCGGCAAATTTTAACACTCATCCATTTTGGTTTTACTACAATACAAATGTTGTTTTAGAATATATTTACCGAAATAAACAAGTGGGTTCCTACGTTTTACTGTTTTACAAAAGTGTGATATTGGTATACTTTTAAACATGAATCAGAAAGTGTACTTCCCAGAAATGTACTTAAAAGTCAGGTATGCTAAAGTGTCCTTTTAAGTCAAGTATATATAACTCTTTATCAAATTGTTCGTTCCAGTTTATATAATATAAATAGTAAACTATAACTATATGATGTAACAGCAAGTTCACTTAAAGGGAAAGTTCACCCAAAAATGTATTATTATCAATATTTACTCACCCTCCAAACCTGTCTAAATTTCAAAGGAAGATATTTGGAAGAATGTCAGTAACCAAAGAGATCTCATCCTCCATGTACTGCCATACTAGGGAAAATAAATACTGTGCGGACGGAACACGCACAACAGCGCACGCGTGAAAAAATGTTGAATCAACAGAGTCCACTCGATGACATACTGCACATTTGTCAAACTCGTCTTTTCGTGCTTATCAGCGATTGGGTATTCTCAGGAATCAGTGCGGAATCGTTTGTGCGCGAGACATACGCAGAAACCCAAGAATACCTGGCACTTAAACGAAAACAGAATTTTCATATTTGGGCGAACAATCCCTTTCAAGTGAAGTGTTCATCTTAAATGTGTTTTTAAATTATGTCCCAAGTAGTATTGAAATAGTACACTTACTAGTAGACGACTGTATTAAAAAAATTATGTTAGATACTTACTACATAAAGAACACTAAACACAAAAAAACTTTACTCAAATATATTTAATAAAACAAATGTGAAGTATGCAATTTTTTTGAAAGGCTACTGTAGTATTGTATTTGTGTAAAAGCTCATTAATTCTCATGATTAGTCTTCATTAAGGCTCAGGACGTTAAGCAGCTGTTGATGGATGTGTTGTGAGATGTTTGCTGCACTGATGTGAGATCTGTGTTTCAGAGGTGTGTGAGCAGGACGACAGACACACAACTCCTGTCGTTGTGTGTTTCTTACTGCTGCTGGCGATCATAGCTGCGTGTCTGGCCTTTATGGTTTGGAGGTAAACTACAGTTACACTTTCAGTATTTTGAACCTGTTTGTTTGTTTTTATAAACTGAAGGTGTGTTGAGTTTCTCTTGTAATGTGCAGTATGCTACAAATGCTGTCGGTAGAGATTGTCTCTATACGTCAGAGCTAACCATTCATAATCTCTTTTGAAGCTTTTTAATATGCTGTTTCGCTAATGAATCACCGCACACAGATTATTGACATGCCAGAGATTCCTCTCTAGTTTCAACACAAACGTTATATTTTGAATGTGTGGGTGGATGTGATGTCATCAGTCCCACAACACAACAACTTCATAGGCATATTATTAAACTATATATTAAACAGATTGGCCGTGTGATTTATACAGCAAGCGTGATTCTTATACTTCTTTTAAACTAAAATATAATAAATGATACTTTCGGTCTACTTTCTATGTACTTCTAAGGAATAGCATACTTGACATAGTGACGGTCACTAAATCTCTGAAAGGAGATATACTTAAAAGTATAATGAAGGAGTAAATGAGTAAAACATCCTTGATTCCAAGCATACTTGTTTTTGGTAAGGTCATTGATGTTTCATTGAATTTTCTTTTGTTTTGATTTTCTGCATGCAGAAGGCATCAGAGGAACAGAAGAGAAAGTTTGTGGGAGTCGTATGAAAACACACTGTGAACGCGCTGGTCAGGACTCACTAGGAAGTGATGTCACACCACAGGGACCAACCTCCTGTTTTTGAAAACCGAGACATTAAAATGACTGGAAACTGAAGAAAGCTCATTGAATATCAGTCGCTTCAAAGTTTTGAAAAACAAATAGTTTTTTATTGATCAATGCATTTCATTTTCGTATTTTGTGAATTATGCATTTTTCTTTTTATTAATCTAACCAGCATGTTTTTTTAACCGTAGCAGACAAATATCAAAACAATTGACTGATTTCTCAATAGCCAAATGCATTTTAATGGATGTTAGAATAAAACCCATATTTCCTTAAACACCGTAGTTTTAAGTTTGCTTCATTTTGTACCACACGCTTCCAAGTGTGATGGTTTCTTTAATATATCTTTTCTCACGGCACGATAGCTTAATGTCGACTGGCCGTGCGGTTAAGGCCAAACTTTTCCAGTGAAGCATTCATCTTGCCTTGACATTCTTTCACAGAGGAAAAACCCAAACACTGCTTTGTTTTGTCTAATTGGTTGAATGCAAACTTAAGGACAGCGTTCTCCAAGCGTGACTCTATCAGCACATCAGTCTGCAGTCTTTGGTGAGGAATGAGATGCAGTTTTGGTGGAGGACATCACGATAAACATGCCTTCCTCTTATTTCTTTATCACTTCGATATGATTTTAATATCCTGCATCCCACACACAGAACCAGTATATACACGTCATCGCTATTGAAAAATGAATCCAGACGACATTTTAGGTCGGTTTGAAAAGCAAAGCTTTTTATTGCAAGTATTAGTGAAAGATACACTCCAAACTGAAGCAAAGCAACACTAAAAGGCCATTGATCTACAAAGAGAGTATTACAAAACAAAAGAAAGACATTTCAAGGTAAAAGAAGGATCCCTTGGTACATCAGAGAGAGAGAAGAGAGGACAAAGCCATAGAGCTCCTGGTGTTACGAGAGGAGATATTGAGAACCACTGCGGTCGGATTGAATACGCCATCCCGACTGTACTTTGGCTCTTTCGGTTGCATCAAAAGACAGTGACAATCAGGCGATGCAAATGTTCGTACCAAGAGACACCGCACAGAAAATGAAAGTAGGGGTGAGCACTGAAATTGGGAACGGACAGACTTTCCATTCGTCTTCATTGAATGGTTCACAGTCCATTTTTTTGGAATGCTGGAGCTTGACGTTTCAGTAAACCGTTTTGTAAACATTTTGAGGAATCGACGTGCATTCTGTCACCAGCTTGGCCGGAGCTCGATGCCTCTGTCCTTCTAGGAAATGACGCCACGAGACACAGGCCGAGGTCTCGTGCATTCATACGTCTGCTCTTGTTAGTCTAGGAGCGACGCTTGTGTCGAGGGTTATGGACTCGTCGCACAGTTAGTGGTTAAAACAACAAAAGAACCGAGATGCCATAAGAGAGTTAGTATGCTACGCAAGGCGTTTGACAGACATCTTGGGTCACATCTGAAAGTAAAAGTGTACAGTTAAGGCTGAGGCTCATTATATATAAACTGTATATTTATACGTGTATATCTGAGTGGAATGGGACCCCTCGCTTCAAAAGACTCTGGCACGAGGACTAATAAAACCCAAGCAAATTAAGAAGAGACAAATAACACCTGCTCCATTAAAGCACCAGACGCATCGAAACATCTTTCCTGTTCACCCACAAGCCAGGGAAACTTGTATGGCTGAGAGTTTAGCAGCTCCGGATAACAAAAACAACAACATCAATCAGCTTTTTCTTTAAAATAACCGAGTCAGTGTGGTTCTACGTCCCTTAAAGAGATGAGATGCACGAGCGGGATGCGACGAGCCTCTCTGCTGGAAAGATGAGTTTTGGATGCGGGGTCGACACACGTCGGCTAAAGAGGAAGTGATGTCAAACACATCGACCTCCTCCTCGGGCACCCTCGCTGCCCGCTCTGTGGTTGTGCTTGTGTGTGTGAGAGGAAGTCAGAGGTTGGGACGCGGGCGTCACGCCCCCAACATGCCGCATGAAGCACTTCCTCAATAAATACACCGTTAAATATTTCCCATATATATTTCCAATATATTAAAAGAAATAAACATTTAAATATGACAATAAAATAAACGTTGGCTCAATAACGAACGATACGACACGTGTTATGATTTAAAAACTATATTTTTCTTACAACTAGACTTCTTTAAAAGTGTTAAAGATATTGTCAGGCATTAGTCAAGCATTATACTGTCATCAAAGTAATATCTGGGTTCATCTAAACAAGTCCGGCTCATGTTTCATTCTATTTTCCATGTACGAAGTCTGTTCTTAGGACTTTTTGCATCGTGGCATTCTCATGACAATTAAGCGGTGGGTTTTTTTCCGTATTGGAGGGATTCTAGTCTGACCCAAAGCCTTAAGTTAAAATGGAAATTGCAATGATCTTTCAAATCGGTGCAAATCTTAAAGAGAAAAAAAAAGATGCTTAATTGTCGAGCAAACAAACGTCCCAATGCAAAGTCCTTCAAATCTCCTTGATAATTGAATGGTGTAAAATATGAGCGGGTGTTTGTGATGTTCACCCATCTGCAGCTCATTTCACTCTTAACATTTGCAGCATACCAAGGTAAGTGAGGTGCGGTGTGTTGAAATCTGTCATCGAGGTACATTTCCCTGGACCAACAACCCGCTAGACAAACACAAGCCACGCGGGTCACACAGAAAACATATACTGTGTGCATCTCACATGGGGCAGAGATCCATAGGCCACTAAAAACAAAAACCTCTTTTATAGAGGCGTAGTGAGACATCCGCGTGAACCTGCAACAGCAAAGAACACAAATACAAGAGAGCATCTTTTGCTGTAATACGACACAAAGGGGCTTACGAGGGTTTAAAGACGGAAAGCAAAGCACACCGACTTTGTTTTCCGTTCGGATGGCAGTCCATAAAGTGCTATGCTAGGCTGTCAAAGGTCTGGCCATGTCGTGTCCGTTCTGGCCCTGAAAACACCTCCGTTGGTCCGGACCTCTAATACAGTATGATAAAGAGCTCAACCCTTCGCTCATGTACTTGGCATATATCGTCACGCTAATATATCGTCTCGCTATCAAAGTCCAAAGGTGTTGTGTGTTTGCATGTGCGCACCTTCATCAAGGTAAGACTAATATACTCTTTAGTTTCTGATACATCAGCACCATCGAGAAGAAAGGCACTTTCTATGAACTTTGAACGTCATGTTACGTGTTCGACCCTAAAAGAAGACCCTCCCTAAATCATGGACGAAGACGAGGTGAAAACGGAGCATCTGGTTTGGAAGTGGCCTTACGCGTTCAGCTTTCTACACGTTAAGACCCACATTCACCAAGACAACGGAAGCTACTACAGGCAAAACGTTCAAGCAAACGCTACGATCTTTCCATAAACACAATACAAAGCCTTCAACGTTCACCTGCACCACAGTTTCTTTGCCATCATCCGTCCAAACCTTTCCAAACAGTTTGAGCGGAAATAAAAATGATCTCGCCATCAAGTCACTTCGGATTTTATTCCTTGCGTTCAAGAAATGTGCAGTTTGACTGCAAAAAGAAAATATATGGGATAACATGACAGTTTGATGTCGTTAATTTGAGAAAATTGTAATTCATGGTCACAAATTAAAATATCTTAAAAACACATCGTGACATCAGTGGTGCTGAATGCCATTTGATGCGTGTCGTCACATGACAAATCTGGTCATATTAAGTTTGAGTATGTTCACACATGACAAATTGTATGAAAATAACAGCAGAACTATTAAAAGGCCTGGAAGACTAAAACATCACTCATGTTTGTGATGACATCAGGGCGAGATTAAAAGCATTTTTATTCTCGGCCAAACAAGACTTATTTAGGCAACTATTAGTAATATTTAGATTTACATGAAAAAATGACGATTATTTGGCATTCCCACACAAACGATTTTACTTCCAACCTTGTTTTCTGTGATGCTCTGAAGCACCAGTAGTGGTTTCATGACGGAAGGTCAAATAAATCGGGCACAATGTCAGAAGCTGAATCTTTGCTGATGCCTGTAGAATTACTGACACCTCTCATAACCTCGTGCCGGAGTACAAACATTCACCTAAACGCATGAAAACCCTCCTCATTCAAATCCTTCCAGGACTTATTTCAATCTCAAAAATGTAATTGCATAATCAAAAAACTATACTAGACCTCGTGTTTGGACTAAAATTGGTATGGATAAGATTTGAAGTGATTCGTTTTTTTAGTGCTCTGTGCGTTTAACCGTAATCTCATTCTGACTGGCCATAGTGTTGTACCGTTCAATGCATTAAAACAAAACACAAATAAACAAACACAGAAAAATACACAACAAATGTCTGTCCTGGCGAGAGAGGAAAAAAAACACACGACCAGCACCATCATAACACATGATCCCATCTTACCAATGAAGTCTCTAGCCGATTTCTGATAGCACCGTACATCACGCAATGTTTAGTGCAGAAAACCCTCCGGCGGACATGCTTCAGACGGGGCGCTGAGAGAGACATTAAAGCACCCACGCTCACTGATACGCTCTTCAAGTTAGACACGATACTGACCTCTAGTGGCCCTTCAGTGAATAACAGGCACCCACAAACATGAGCCCGGAGCGGGCGATCGGTCTCTCGTCCACAGGCCGACTGAAGCATGGAGCCCGCCGGTCTACTTTAACATGTACAAATAGCAGCGTAATCCTTTGAACAGGCAGGGCAGTGACAACTGAGACGCTGAACAAAAACATAAGTTAAGTGTACAACTGGACCGGCACGATCACGCCGCATCTTAAGAAATCTTTAAGGCCATACAGTCGAATGTGATCGCAACTGTGCCCCTGCTTGGACTTAATGAGGGGTCTATTATTTCAGACTTTTGACATTTGATCGACCAATCCCCCCAACATCAACCATTTACGAAAGCAGGCACTTATTAACACGCCATGAAACACCACCAATAAAATCAAACGTGCCACATCTCTGACAACCTTTAAAAAAAGCATCAAGCACAATGGCCATTCCCCGCTCGCTCACTCCTGCCGTAACGTTTTCTTCTAATCGCACACAAAGCATGAGCACAGGAGGTAATGTCATCCGGCTAACGGATTATTGCACTAAACTACTGTACGATAGCAACATCTGAACGTGGGCTGAACGGAGAGAAAGGAGCAGCGGACAGGACACATCTGCTTTTCGTCAACACAAATACTGGAGGGAATTTGGGCGTTTCCAAAATGAAAAAGAACACAATTGAAAGTATACATTAAAACACATGATCACTTTGCGTTGGCGTAAGTAAAAGCTCACAGACGGTGTTTGGAGCCACCCCAGGTAGAGCATAAAATTTGCGTTAAAATGAAATGTCCGGCAGGGACTTATGCCCGGCGATGGCACTTCTCTGACGATAAAAGCTTGATTTTCTCTTTTCGTATGCTAACGCACAATTGGTTCTTCACAACTGACACTTATACACTTAGTTAAGTCACCATTGGCTACAAAAATAATTGAGATCGGGAGAGGAGTACATCCATGTGAGCGTTTCCTCTTCGGACATCTTCCTTTCTGTCAAGCTCGTTCTGCTTCCGATCAGAACTTGTCCTCGGAGAAGGGCGGGACACAGGGGGAAAGTGCCGTTAGAAAACCTTGAGGTACTAGACGTGACAGGCAGGGGAAGTGAATAAACGTGGAGGACATAGAAGAGCTTCCCTTTTGGTTGTCGTCAAAGATTTGGAGGGGATGTGACAGAACGGCCTCGTTTGGCTGGTTTGATATTGCATAATAGTGCAGAGGTCCACACGTGGAATTAAAGCGTGGGCCCTGTCTTCATGCTGCACAGTGTCAGGTCCACATTTACTGGGCGGGGTGGGCCGGGCTTCCGTCCGCAGGAGTCGATGGTGTGTATGTGGTCGACGGTTGTGTGTGTGAATACTTGAAGACGGGCTGAATCTGAGCTGGTTTAGGCAAAGTACATGGTCCTCAGGGTGTCGTGGTGAATCTGCACAGCTTTAGCCAGCGCCTGTGGATCCCGGCCGTTGCTTTGCCCGGAGACATGGCTGCCCTCCGCGCTGAAAACAAACCGGATGACATTTAATCATCAACCAAATATTAACAATCATGTTTTTAGCTTTATCAAATGACCCACGCACACACCTGTCGTGTTCTTTGTCCACCAGGTGGTAGCGGGCACGGAAGGCCACCAGATGGGCGTAGTAGGCTGGCGCAGGGATGGAGACGGAGCGGGTACAGCGCACATACGTGTGGCACAACTGGTAAGTGAGCAGCTGGAACTCATCCGCAGTGAAGCAGTTGTCATCCCACAGGACGTGGTAGTGAGACGGTCGGCTCGTGCCCTGAAAACAGTTCAACGGCAGCTGACAGACGTGCACATGACACTGATACGAACTCTGCTTGTCATCAAATCACCAGGGCTGTTTCTAAGTGAATCTCACAAAAACGCATATTTTCGCATATCGTCACTGTCCTTCCAAAACCTTCGATCTCCAAATTCACTGTTTTTCAGGAAATTAAAAAAGCACTGTGCATTTTAAATGACTGAACACAATGTTGACAAGCACTTCTTTTTTATCGTTACATATTTACAAAAGATGAAGGGTGACTAATAATGAAAGAATAAAAATCACGAAATATGGAGATATGAGGACAAAAGGACAGCAGCGATAATTCACATCTCCACATAAGTGATTATTGAACTACTGCAACCTGGATCTTTACATTTGTCTCATTTTATTTCACATTTTTTCTAAATGCCAAATTTCAGATGCAATGCTGCTCTACAGTAAAAATTTCATTATACAAACTTTTTTATATCGGAATAAAATGAAAGCAGTACATCAAATATGAATAAACATAAAAGTGTTTTATTGAAGGTTCGAATCTTACAATGTTTTTTATTTCTAGTAACAAAGGAAATGATCTTTGCAGTTCATATATATTATTTTTCTATTTTAGGGTAAAAATGACTTTAATGTTTTTCGTGAGGTTCACCTTCTGCTCTGTGAATGTTCCAGATTACTGCTAGAACGTATTTTTGATAAATTATGTGTCGAACAAGAAGCTGATTCTATGACCCTAAAGCCATTCAACACAAAACAGTGAATCCAGAAAATGGTGGTGGATTTTATCCGGTTGTGTGTTAGTTTGTACCTGTATTCCAGCATGACTGCAGAGGTAAAAGTCAAACTCGTAGGGGTGTGTGATATCTGTATCTACTGTCGTACCGGCGGGAATGTTTCCACTACGACCCACCTGTGCAGAAAATACAAAGACCTTAGAGAACATATTCAATACAGACATAAAACTCAAAATAAATGTGCAGCCTTCGTTTTGAATAGAGCTTTTGACAGCTTTCATCATAAATGCTTCAGACCTCGTCCACACACGCCAGTTCTTTATTCTCATTTATTTATATGTCAATATGGCCGATTATGTTTTCAAATGACTGATTCATTTTTTCACTTAATATAAAGGATGTTTTGAGTTCTCAATGTAACAGTATATTTATTTACACTTTTACATGAATACAGAAAGAAAGACATCTTTTTATGAAGCTTTCATTTGCTCTCAGTCCTTTAATCGCTTTGTAACATCTAATTTTGTATATTCAAGGCTTCAAGGGAATAAACAGTATACTGTATAGTAACAGGTTTTGTGAAAAAGCCCCTTCATTATACATCACAAACGACGTGAGAGGCTTCAAGAGCAAAAAGAGGTTTTATAATGAAAATGAAGAGATTCTTTCAAGAAAACATGCAAACTTTCATTCAATCAAGTTCTTTTCGCATTAGAGTTATGCTATGATCTTTTCTCAAAGGTCCACATGATCAAAAACTCAAGTGACCCCATACCGATATTTAGACAAAAAACTCTGGTTTAATTACTAAGAAAAAGCATCTTACTGATCACATTCCGTTGAACTATTTTAAAAGTGAAATATTACTGTACTCTAGCGACAAAACAACATGGTTGTATTGTGTATTTGTAAATAAAAAATGCTGAATTTGATGTAGAGCACTGACCCTTTCATTGCGGTCGGCACAGAACAAGCGTGTGTGGTGGCGTTTCTGCACCACTATATACGTGATGCCAGGCTGGTACTCCTTCTCCAGACTGATACAGGCCTCTCTGATGGCCAACAGCTCATAGTACAACACCTGTGAACACAAACAAATTCATATATAAATGATTAACATTATTTTTGTCTCAGAAAATATATCGGCTTTCGAATACAAAAATGATTAAACGTTTTGTAAAGAAAACCATCAGTGTACACAATACACAATTCTGTCTTGACTGCTTTTGTAAAAATCCCATTATAAATCATACGGTGACCTTCCGAACAGTAAATCAGAATAACAGACGAGTCGTTCAGGTAGTGCTGTGCCGCACCTGTCTGAACTGCCCCTCAGACACGCCGTCCCTGTAGAAGATGATTCTTGTGGGTTTGTAGCGGGTGGACTTGTAAAACTGGATCAGCAGCTCTCGAACCATAGATGCCAGGTCCTGAATTACTTCCTGTCTGGGTCGCTGAACACGCACTGTGGCACAGTATCTGCTCGGATGGGCGTCCATACTACCCACCACCTACAGACAGAAAACAGAAAAGCACATTCAGGACGTCTTTTTCAGCCATAGGTGGGCAGGGCAGGTTGGCTTAACAAACTCAAGCAACAATATAATGTAAAGAAAATACAGCAGCAACAGTCTTAAATGAAAATACACACAAAATGTGTCCTATTCAAAAGTGTCTTAATTACAACAGAAAAAGTATATCATGAATATTTACTGCAATGCCACTAACAATTTTCAATTTGAGGAAATACTGAAGAAGAACTGACCGCCGCGATGGAGGGCTTCTTCCCGTCTCCTGCAGGCGGATGAGTGACGTCCGCCCCTAAAAAGATGACGGGCTGCTGGAATACTGACGGTCTGAAGAGACACCACACACAAAAGAAGTGTTGATTTAAAGAGGTCAAAGCTGTTTTTATTCACTCATACGCTTGTTTTTTTCACGACGATTTGTTTTCCGTCTCTCACCGTTGATGTGGCACCAGGATGTTGTTGATGCCGCCGAGCTTGACGTTGATCTTGAGACAGAGGTTGGAGAGCGTCTGAGGAGACGTTTTCACCACGTTCTTCACCTGCACACACTGAGTGGCCATTCCCAGAAGAGTGTCTCCAACACGCTTCACTTCAGCTGCACACACAACAGAGAGAAATCAAGGTCTGACAGGCTTCATTCACACAAACACGTGTGTGACCTCACACGCTCTTACCATAGACGGGGGTTTTTCCCGGCAGGATGACGATGATGAGCTGAAGTCCAGAGTATGTGTTCTTCAGGTGTCTGAACATGGGCTCCACGCTGTCTGCTCCCTGCGCATACTTACAGAAACACGGCTGACCCTGAATGGGCATCCCAGCATCCTTTGAGATCTTACGCAGCTGGTCTGTGAAACCCCTGAAAAAAGACAGCAAGACAAGAAATGTTTACCTAGACTCATGATATACTGCATTCATGATTTCTTGGCGATATGAAATCAAGCAATGTTTTTTCATTACATCCTAGTCCCGGATTGCACGTTTTTAAAGATTTTTCAATAAAAGGGACTTTTATTTTAGAATGACTTTTGTGTCTGTCGGTGGAGACGGGCAGAGGCTTACTTGAGAATCTCTTCTCTACACTGTCTCTGTGTGGCGAAGCAAGCGATGGCCCACATCTTGATCTCCACACCCGTGTGGAACTGTTTTCCTCTCATATCCCACACGCCGTGACTGGGTGTAGCCACGGTGCGGTTCTGTAACAACAACATACGGTTCATCTGCTGCACGGGACGAATGTAAACACAACACGCATGCGTACACAAAGCAGAACTCATTGCTAGACTGAAAGTCAAACTTTACAAGAACCAATAAATCTGAATAAATATGCAATTCCATAAAAACATGTACAAATGTATACGACTAGTAGACAACATCAAAATGCATTCAACTGAATAGAAGAACATTTAAAAGATTAAACATTCAATCTTTTTTTAAGTGACTTTATATAACAGCTCTAGAAAAACACATTATTTTGGTAGTAACACACACACACACACACACACGCCACAATGGCCTCAGTGGCAGTTAGGGGACGTTAGTTTACTCAAGGAGCGGGGCCATTCAAACAGACAGACACACATAGATGTGGGTGATTGAAAAGAAGGGTACCATAAAGTGCTCTGTGCTCACCCTGCCCCCGTACTGCAACATGGGTGCGGGTAACACGCGCCCGGTCACGTGAGCCATCTCGTCTCGCACTTTAAACTGGAACTCCTGCACAAACGGGTCTGCTTCATAGTTAGCGCTGCGCACCTGCAAACAAACAGAGCCGCGCGGTCTACATGAGCACATCTGCTTGGTGACACTAAATATCACGCAACTTATTTTCGTTGACATAAAAAAACATGTCAAGATGTTGCACTTAAAGTCAACTGTTACAAAATAGATTTTTGCTTTTTCTGAAAATAACATAAGCTCATACTGGCCCATGCAAAACAAACAATCAACATTCTAAGGTGGTTAATTCACATCGGCATTGGTGATAATGGATTACACTTCAGCGTACACTAAACAGTGAACTGTAGTCCACTATTCTGAGAACGAAACGCAGGCTGTTTGCCAGAAGTGCTTCACTAAACCTCCGCTCAGATCCTGCCACACTCCTAAGTGTAAAAATACTCTCACCGTGTTATTTTTAGCTTAGTCTCAAAGCCAGTCTTGTCTTTACAGAACATTTCAGCGCTCATGTCAGAAGCGTTCCACCTACGCTGCCTCTCAACACCCATTTTTGAGATCTTCACATCTAAATGAAGACGCAGTCGGCCGCTTGGATTCAAAGTGAATCGGTGCTTCAGTCGTACGTTATCAGCAGAGTACTCGCGTCTGACAGACTGTAAATCTGTAGAGAGTGAGGTAAAGAGTTCACTGCGTTCCTCTCCAATGCCGCTAATCAGCTGACAGTAAAGTTAGCGCTCTGAAATGCTGACCTCTATTAGCCCAGACATCAAACTCAATCCATTCAGATCGACCACATGGACTGCAGTGTGATAACACACATAGCTGACAAATGCTTATGCAAGCCTCGGTTGCAACAAGGTGAATATGAATGAAATGACACAGTGTCTTATTAAAGTCTTATTATGAATTTAAAAATGGCAATTAATGCACACCGTTCTATATTAAATCTCTATACTGTTTGGGGACCATAAACAGCATACAGGCTAAGAACGATAATTTGGTGAAACAATTGGTTCTAAAAAAGAACTACAATACTGCAGGTATATAAAGGCATCAACACTCACCAGTCTGCTGATCTCCTCCTGTCTGTCGGGAGCTGAACGTGCCGTGGCTTTGATCATGGTGGATGTTTGATTATCTGTCAGTTTCTTGATACAACGTTGCCCCGCTACAATATTGCAGACCTGCACAAACATCAGCGTGTGAGAGATGAGAATCTCACCCGTGTTTACTTTGATGAAGTGTGAAGTGTGAATGACAGGACTCACCTCCAGAGGCAGGTAGGTGTGTTTCTGCTCCTGGCCCACCTGTAGACAGGGCAGATGAGGGTATTTCAGCTGCAGGCTGTATTTTTCTCTGAAATACTGGGCTACGGTTCGTTCTACAGTTTGACCATTCTCCAACTGCAAGGGAAACCTGCACAGAATTAAGAGTGTTATTTGCCTAAACCAACACTAGAGGGGACTAGAGAGAAGAATGGCTTTTTTGAGTCAGGGACCAAAAAAATTAGGGAATGGTTCACAAAGGCAAATTTGATTTACTATTTGTAGTATATAGCATTTGTACAATATATAATAAATATTCTGTGTTCATTGAATATCTGCTACATTTGCCAAAATGCTAACAATATACAGGGCACACTGCATGAAATACTGTCAATTCAATGCACTGACAAATGAACTCTTGCTGCAATTGATGACACTTATAACCTCAAGCTATTTTTACACATTTACACAACCAGATATGTAATTACCCAAAACTCATCTTAAATCAATGTGACATTGTGATTAATACCATCTTGTCACTCTTCACTTGCTTTAACTGTTTGACTCACGTTTGATGGCTGGCAGGCCGGCGGGTCACATTACAGACCCGATACTTCCTCCGCATGGTTCCGCAGTGTGTCACCTCCACCTTCAGTCCTGCACATAAACCACACAATCAGACAGCAATAACCAAACACACCCACACAGGAACACACACAAATACACACTCACCCACACAGGAACACATACTCACAAGTAAACACACACACAAGTACACGTACACACACACAACAAAAGGCAGTCACAGACACAGAAAGACACTGAAAAGGCAGAAAAACACAACTACAGTCACACAGACACACAGACAGTCACAGAAACAGAATGTCAAACCTTTGATTTCTTTGGTGAATTTGACTCTGTGGGAGTCTGTGAGTGGCCGAGGCTGCTCGTCAATATTGTGAATGTCCAAAACTTCACACATGAATTGAATTACTGGCTGTGCTTTGTAGAAAGCTGTGGCAGAAACTGCAAAACAGAAGAGAGTCAAAACTGATCAAACGTGGCTACAAATGTACGGAAAGAAGACATATCATGAGAAATCAAATTAATTCGGTGATTTCAGTAGCATCACTCATTATCAAAACAAATACGCAAGAGAAAAAGTTAGGAGACCATTCCAAATGTTCATTTCATATCATCATTTTTAGATGTTTTGTGTTCATTCAAGTCCAGTGTTTGTTTATTTTCAATTTAATCAAACCTCAGGAGTGACAAAGTCATCCAACAGCGTGTGAAAGACTTGATAGCATGACAAGACACTGAAATTAACATCCAGGTTATCAAATACAAATGTTACTGTTGCATCGCTTAAAAAGTGTAAATGATTTTGTTTTCTTTGCAGTATTTGAGGTCTGGAAAAATACAGAGCATCTTGTTTCTGCAAATAAATACAGTATTTTTATTTGAAATTTGGGAGAAATATTCTTAGTAGTCCACAGAATGAAACAAAATTGATACTTTTACCAAGAAATTGTACATTTTAAATCAGAAAACACTCTGAAATGGTCTCTTAATTTTTTCCAAAGCTCTATATTGACATATAGACCAAAATATGTATTTATCTGTCTGTCAGAAATAATAAATATACAAAAAAAAGACTAAATAATAAGCTGCTAAAGTAAAAAGTATGGTTTCTTTTAATGTATGTGCACATAAACACTTCACAACAAATGTTGGTGTGAACTCAAAGCCGGTTTGACTGCTAATTCATGCGTTTTATACGTTCGCGCTCTTTCTGAGCCCATATGCTCCATTATGTCTTTCACAATAAGCGAGTGAAAGGAGAGACATCCAGACGGTTAGAGTTTTCCCTTTCTTTAAATACAGAAGGGGCGGCGCAGACAATACAGCCAATTGACTTGTGGGAGTTTGAGAGAGCGGGAAAACCAACCAGACAGAGGGACACTGAAACCTCTATCACTCACTCAAAGAGCCACTGCTCTTTATCCCCACGGCAACAGTGTGAAATGTTCTCATACTGTGAGCTGAAGGCTTGAAATGAGTTTTGTTGACCAACATACATTTTGTATGAATCAAGTACTTTCTTCTTTTTTATTTTTACATTAGTAAAGAAGAAAAAACAGTAAAACATGTTGATGGTTACAACTGTGTTATGTCATAGTTTTCATGACCCAATTATACATTTATGTAATAATGGGGGAAATTTTAGGTGTGTTGGCAATGTGTGCTGCTGCCCAAAGCAGCTTTTTTATTTTTGGCACCAATTAGAAAACACCAAGGAATGTTCAATTATTAAGAATTTATTGAACAATTATTAATCAATTGTTTGATTAATAAAATATTTACTTTTCAGCCTAGGACACGTCTCTATTTTGCTCATCTCTGAGAAAAACTAAATCTTGGATCTACAAGCTAGTACTGAAATCAAACTCAAACTAGAGCCCCACCATCGATGTTGAGCATCATCTTCCACATGGCTGGTCGGACAGACTGATGAAAGCCAAACCACACCTCTCTACCTCCACCCAGAGGATGGTCATAGCCCTCTGGGGCGGAAAAGAAGGATCGGCCCACTGGTGTGTACCTGAGAGAAACCGAACAA
The DNA here is from genome assembly GCA_029783895.1 of Triplophysa bombifrons. Lineage (NCBI taxonomy): Eukaryota > Metazoa > Chordata > Actinopteri > Cypriniformes > Nemacheilidae > Triplophysa > Triplophysa bombifrons. Next base: position 3,590,223 of record CM056455.1, on the reverse strand, counting down.
AAATGATTCATGCAAAATGAGGTTTAATGCTTTCACTAGGGCTGAACTACAAACTTCATAAGCAAAATATCTTTGTTTTAAAAATCTAAAATATCAAAATCATTTCAATTAATAACGTTTTCGAAAAAGGTGTAATAATCGGAATTCTGTTTTTTTTAATGAGCAGATCAAGTTTGTCTGCGTGCGAGATATCTGGACACATAATAGCAGCACCTGCACTCACTTCATGGAAGGAAGGTGGCGAAGGACAACGTCCACGGCGTGAACAGGGTTGGTGCTGATTGGCTTGTCTAGCTCCAGGGGCTCAGCCATACTGCGACCCGTCAGTACCTCGTGCAACAAGTGCCAACTCACTAGGGAAACAAACTTAATCATCACCTTAAAGGGTCGGTCTTTGCCCCCCTCCCCTGGCAGTGTGACATCCAGATCCACCTGCAGACACATAACAACAACACATATAGTTTAACAGAGGCAGCGTTGGATAAAAGAAACAGGATCAATTTAATTATTTTAACTTCTTCATGATCACGCATATTTAGATGACTCCTAAGTGTTGTAACAGATTTAATGTTTCTGTGTGTCCCTCACCCCTGCGGGAGCCACGGGCAGTGGGTTTGCTGTGTAGAGACTTCTCTTTCCATCATAAACTGGTCTTCGATCCCCAAAGATGGTTACCTTAAAGTGCTGCACCATGGAGTCCACGACCTCCCTGCGAAGACAACTCTCATCAGAAATAAGCCTACAAGAGTCAATTACGAGGTTCAGATTCTGAACAGCCTACCGGTTCACACGGCGAGGACACTTCTCGGGTTTGATGTCCACCTCGTAGAGGTAGACGTCCATCTTGGGGATCTCCACCTGGAAGCAGTTGGCCAGAAGCTTGATGGGCTTCCCCATGGTGCCATAGCCGGGCCTCCGAGGCACTGAGAACAGGGGCTGGGCCCCAACGTCTCCTGGAGTCACAGAGAAAACGAGACAAAACATTAGACTCATGGTTAGATCATGATATTAAAACATGCAAATGATGACAACGTTCTTGCATGAGAATAACATGTAAACTGGTTTGTTCAAATAGAAATTTTCAAAGATGGGCGGTTCCCTAAGGAACGTTTGTCGTCGTTCTGGTCGAACACTAGTAAGAGTGAGACAAGTTCAAACAACCGTGACAGAGGTGAAACTAATCCTCTCACCGGCAGACAGCTGCATTAAGAAAGATGCCTACAGTCATCGCTGATAATGACTCACTGACAATCAAATGCACATGTTAAACAAGCATGTTTGTTTTCCTTCCACACAAAACCACCTAACCTGGCCCTCTGTGGAGGAGGAAGGGGAAAAGAACAATACAAAATAAATAAATAAAAAACTGAATTAATCAGAGCTCCATGAACCGACTGTTGCTTTCCTCAGACACGCAGTGTTTTATTTATGTCCACGAACATCGGGTTCTTTTGAACTGAACATCGTGAATGTGAACCACAGTTACTGACCGCTGCTTCAGTGTTCTTGACATCTCTCACCTCACTGACAAAGGTTTGATTAGATGTCTCTTTTCTCTTTGGTACATAAAGTCCAGGCCCACAGCACACTTCTGAGATCCACTGAGAGTGACTCATTTCGGTTTGACTCATAATCTTTACTGAAGAGGACACACACTGTCTAAAAAGCTGTATAGAACAAACAGTGTTAGAAAGACAACTAGAGAAACAAGATTCACTCAAAGAAACCAAGCGCTAGCCCTAAATGATCCCATTAGCTGTGATGCAACAGTTAGGATCCCATCACAATCTTACAATCTTAAATTCAACATACTCGTCAATCATTTTAACATCAATTTTATTTAAAGGGTCATATGACTCGGCTTAAACGAATATTGTTGATTTTTTTTAGATGTAACGTAATTTGTTAACACGATTTAAGGTTAAAAAAAAAACGCTGTATATTCCACATACCGTGCATGTTTGTATCTCCTCTGTTCTCCACCTCTGGGAAATGTATAGATTTTTAACAAAGCTCATGGCTCTGTAAAGCGAGGTGTGCTATGATTGGGCAGTTAACCAGTGTGTAGTGATTGGTCGAATACTGCAAGCGTGTGACAAAAATTGTACGTCTCTTACCATATTTGGAACATCAGGTTCCTCTTCAATTGTACTGACAGGTACACCACCTTACTTGTATATACATTTGAGCGGTCTTAGTCAAATCATACCAAGACCTGACATAGATTTGTGGGGGTGTGGTTACACCAGGCGTTTCAGGCAGGTCTGGGTTAGCATTCGGTTTTGGTTAGATTGAATCTTTTGTAGTGGTGGGAGAAAAGCTCGATGCATCGATGCATCGCGATTCGTTATCTAACGATCCAGAATCGATTCTCAAAAATCCAGAATCGATTCTGTGTTCAATTCAAATGCGAGTGCTGTCAAGACTCACGTGACCAAACAAAAAAGACGTTGATGGACAACCGTTCATATGCTGGTGAATTAGCGTTGTTTAAGATAAAATGGACAAACTACGACCTGCACCATCTCATTTAAAATCGGTCACTATTACGGCACACTGCATTACAGATGAGTGGAAGCTTGCAGCTTGAGTTCTGCAAACGCGTGCTATGAGCGAAAGTCACACAGGGGCGAATATTGCTGAACTACTGCACAATGTTTCAGACGAATGGAAAATTCGGAACAAATACTTGGTTTTGGTGAGTGACAATGCCTCTAACATGGCTGTTGCAGCACAGCTCGGCAAGTTTTCACATGTGAGATGTTATGCGCACACACTGAATTTGGCTTCCCAACGAGCGCTGAAGTTGCCGTCTGTGTCAAGGTTGTCAGGGAGAGTGAGGCGGATCGCGACTTTTTTCGCAATTGCAAACCATCAGTTGAAGGAGAAGCAAAAACAACTAAATCTTCCGTCTTGATTTTATGTTGTACATAAATTGTCATACAAATTGAGAACTGTTTATTCTTAATGACTGTTCATTGCAATTGTATGGCTTACCATTCATTCAGAGTTTGTTAATCCTGAAAATAACTTTGTTAATAAATTAAAAGTATTGAAAAAGAAATATTCATAATAATTTTTAATTTGGCAATACTGTCAAACTGATATTCTAACTATATACATAAAGCATAGTAACTCCAATTTTGGTTAAAATAAAAAGTTTAGAGTATTTTTTTGCACAGCAGGATAATTAATTAAGAATCGTTTTGGGAATCGGATCGTTCCTCCCAGAATCGGAATCGGATCGAATCGTTAAGTGCCTAAAGATTCCCACCTCTAATCTTTTGTTCCGACACTTACATTTTTGCAGTTTTAAATGTCTAATACATGCATGGGCAACTTACAACACACCAAATACACAGAAAAACGTGTGTTGGTGCCATATGACCGCTTTAAAATAATGTTAAATTGACATTAAAGAACAACCTAAACCCCAAAGGAAGATCAACCCAGTCGTTACCATGGTAACAGCCAGGAAATGAAGCAAAAACCTAAAAGCACCTACCCACGCCCATCATGCATTGTAAATTGTTTGTGAACAAATCTTGCTCTTTTCACAGACATTTTTTTTAATTGTTCATCTCTGGAAATCTTAAAGTAGATTAAATCAACTCTCTATAGCTGCTCTGTCAGGAATCTGACCTCCCTTGTTTTCAGCTTTTGGCTTTCTACAGCAGACACAGGGCTCGTCGAAAGGACCCCAGTCATTCACAAGTCACTGGACACACAGGGGGGTCTGAAACTCCAGACGTCGCTCCGCTGGCACAAACCTTTGTCATGGAAATCGCATCCCCTCGAGGAGACTGATAACGATTAAATGTTACGCTGAACACAGACACTCCGACACGTACGCATGACATTTAGATTCAGAGCCAGGCTTAGGGGTGTGAAAAGGATGCTGGGATTTTCTGACTTACGTTTGGAGAGGGCGTTTGTGGAGGCAATGAAGCTGGTGGGCGGTGCTTTTCAACCTCCACGCATTCAACCACACACTGTACTCTACAAATGAGTCATTTATACCACACGCTTCCTTGACTCTGGTCTCAGGGTAGAGCTTCTGTTCCAATCGCTGCCCACTCCAAAGCACTTGTACACGACTCTCTCTCTCTCACAGACACACAGCATCACGTCTCTTAAGAGGGAACGTAGCCAAGCACCAAGGCTACTCGGAATAACAGAGAGAAAACAAGAAACGAAGTGCACACGGATCAGAAAAGGAAATCGTCATTCGAGTAAGCTTATATTTCTGCTGGAGGTCACACTTTGTGACATCAAATAAAGTGACAAGATAACTTCTTGTCAACAAGAAAATTCTTTAATAACTTCCTGGATAAACAGAAACACAGCACTTATAGATACTACTCATATGATTTAATCTTATCAAAAGAAGAAACACAAAAATTCTGAAATGAAACAAACCTCAGTCACAATCACAAAAAGCTCACCATAGGATAGTACCACAAAAATTCAGAAAGAGCTGATTTATTTAGCCAAAAAAATAACAACATTATTTACAAATATATTTAAATATTTTATCAAACCTTATGATAAAAATAAAAAGTAATAAAAACTAAATAAAGCTAAAGTTGAAGTTTCACATAAAACTAGGAAAGAGTTTAAGAGAACTCTCATAATTTTAAAGCAATAAAAGAACAAAACATAAAAAATTAACATTATATATCCTGACGCATAGCTCTATATTTTAGTTTTCTGCCATATCGACCCTCAATAATTTTTTTTTTTTACAACATTTGTGTTTTTTTTAATAATCTACATTCTTCCATAGTCTTGTGAGCTGTTGTATGAATGCTTATCACAATCTTTACTCATTTTACAACTATAATATAGCACACTGTGACCGACTGCCATCCGTGCTAAGAATTGACCATAACACGCTTAAAGGGATATTTCACAAAAAAAATAAAATGATGTCATTATTTATTCACCCTTAGATTGTTACAAATCTGTATAAATTTCTTTGTTTAGCTCTAAACACAATTTTGGGTGAAGTAACACTTTAACAGCGGACTGTCAGACCTCAGCTCATTATGTTTTGAAGTCATGGGAGTATCGGAAATGACTCCGTAATTCCAACATCCTGTCATTAAAATGCTCTGTAAAAATGAGGACAGAGACAGTCTGCTCTGTGATGGCAAAATTATAGGAGCTTCATTCCTCTCATTTGTCAGTACATCTTCAAATCAGACAGAAAAATGCCCTAACATACCAGCTCAAAACCACCAAAAAATATAAAAAGGGAGAAAGCTCTCCTCGCCGGGACTGCTGGCAAACACCGTGTCCTCAGGTGACCCGTAAACAGGCAGCAACATGAAAGGCTCGAAGTGACCGTGACTGGAGTCTGACATTCACAGAGATATGCTATCAGAACGCAACCGGTAATTTTAGGTGGATCAAAAACAAAACAAAAAAAATGAAGGTAATGCACAATTTTCTGGATTCCATGGAGAAAAAGAGTGATTAACAATAATTCATCATTGGGCTGAGAGGCAGGATCTGCTGCTGCTGCCGCCCTCTGAATCATTACCGCAGGAACTCATTCACACCGTGGCCATGTTTGCACAATAACACCATGCCTACACTGGAAGCGGCTGACGTTGTTTCGCGGCAGCTTGTCCTCATCTACACTGAAAGCATTGAAGCTGCACGTCATATAAGAATGTTTATTGTCGAACAATCAGCTGTGAAATCAGGATTAAACAGAAACTAATTTAAAAGAATTTTAAGGACTCCCTTGAAGTAAAATTGATAATGCATGTATTGTTTCGGAATATCAAAAAATATATAAAAATTAGTTAGAATTAGATATGAAGAGTTTGTTTCCAAAGTTCTTCAAAAATCATGTTTTTTTATTAATATCAATCAAACTGCAGTTTTTTTTTGGTTTAAGCCATAATAACTCAAACTAGCTAACTACTATAACACAATAAAACAGATTAAAAACATGATAGCATAATAAAAAATATGAGTTTTGAAAATATGTAAAAACGGAGTTCTCATTTCAGAAACAAACTCTTCAAACTCTTCACTCTTCCAGGGATGCAACAATACAGCTCATCCACCATTTAATAGAAACCTTGGTTTTTCATCCACGGTATTTGGTTCGGTTCTGATGGCTTGGCACATTAAAATGTTTTTTCATACTTATTTGCTTGTGTAACAGGAACAGGAAAAAGAGAAAAAAAACTATTTAACTGCAATTCTCTTTATTTAACTTTACTTATTTTATTATCTTTAAGCAAAAATCACGTCAGTTTTTGGACGGAAATAATTGAAACCCAAAACCGGAAAACCTTAATTCACTATCACGTATTGAACAGTGGAGGTCGTACTGAACGGTTCAATATTATATTGAGTTTTTCGGCATCCCTTTTCTTCATATATATTACAGTATATACTGTAAAGTATTTATACATATCGCATCTCCATTTTTTTTTTTTTGCCTTTTTGTCTTACTAGTCACCCGCTGGTGTTTGTCACTGGGTTATGAAAATATATCTTTAGGGCTGCAACAATCGATTACTAAAAGAGTTGGCAACGAATTTCATAATCGATTCGTTGTGTCGCGCAACACGGAGACGTTTGATTATTAAAAAAAAACTTTATTTGAACACACTCGGTCTTTCTCGCGCACTGATGCTAGCAGAGTTCGGCGCCTCATACACAGGGCGGAGCAAAATTTAAAAAAAGAGGAAAGATACATGGCGGAGGCAGAGAAATCCGCGCGACCAAAGTCATCCAAGGTGCGGGAGCATTTCACACTAAATAAACAGAAAAAGTGTGTTAACTGCTAAATATGCTAAAGCGACATGGCACGGGAGCATCACGGCAACGATCCAGGGCCTGAAACGCAAACATGTTGGAGTCTTTGATGAGGAGGAAGGGAGTTCAACAGCAGGTTAAGTCACTACAGAATCCTACTTTTGTTCCGTTTTGAAGTGAAGAACGTAATGTCCCTGGTGCTGGTGTTTACTCGTTATCCAGCTTGACTAGCATGACAAGTTAGCATTAGCTCGTTAATAACAGTGGTAAAGCAGGGGTGGTATAGTTACTTTGCACTTAGCATTGCAAGAATAAAGACACGTTTTTATTCACTAGCCTTTTTTGAACCATTCATTTATCAATCTGTTGTCATGTATAGCTACACTGCAAAAACAGCTTTTCTTACTTAGTAATTTATTTCTCGTTTCCAGTCAAAGTAAAAAAATAAAGATTACTAGACAAGAAAAATGGCATGAGAAAATTAAGTGATGCTTAAAACTTCTGTTTGAGGTTATATCTCATTAAGATTATTTTTTGTACCCCAATGGCAGATAATTTTGCTTGTTTTAAGCAAACAATCACTTCATTTTGAGGTGTTTTTTCAGAAAACAAGACATCATTTCTTATGCTACTTCATGTGTCTAGTACATGTTTCTTGATTTAAGATTTTTTTGATATTTGGACTGACAACAGGACAAAACTACTCAGTTAGAAAAGCAATTTTTGCAGTGTATATTCTGTGCTTTGTCCCATATAGGTTATTATTGACAAATATATTTGTGCGTGTTGTACTTTTTAATTTAATTTTAAAGTTCTTTTATAGCACTCGGTCATCTTAAGCTTTGTTAAAATGTGGTGTATAAATGAAGCTTGCACTTACTACAATGGTGGTAATAATTTAATGAATAAGTTTCAAGTGAATTTGAGAGAGAGTGTGTGTGTGTGTGTGTGTGTGTCAGTGTGAGAGTTTGTGAGTGTGTGTGTCTGCGTGTGTGTGCGATTGTGAGTGTGTGCGTCTGCAGTGTAGTGTAGAGAACAAGTTCTAACATTCAAACAAATCCTGTCAAATTTTCTGATTTGTATTGTTCTTTATTTTTTATAAATTATTTATTGTTCTGGCAGCTCAGGTAGCACTTTATTTTAAAAAAGTCTATATTTTTGGCAGATGTAAAGCATACATGTGTATGTTTTTTGTGTTAGTCCATTTTTATTTTATTATTATTATAACAGCTCAGGGATGTTCAAGGAGCAACATGTTTGTGCAGTTTCTGAAGATTTTAGTTCTGGTTTTGAATAAAGGGTTGGAAATGAATGCTTTTCTTGGTTTATGTTTTTATCCGATTCATCGATTAATCGAAAAAAATAATTTACAGATTAATCGATTATTAAAATAATCGTTAGTTGCAGCCCTATATATCTTACCAATCAAAATGATTATATACTTGACAGTATATAGCTTATTATTTAAAAAGTACAGTGTTTTTCCATTTGATGGAAAACAGTGAATTTGGACATACGAGGTTTCATAAGGATATATATCAACTAGCCTCAAATATCCTAATCTGTGCAGCCTTAAGTACCAAGTATACCGACCAAATACTACCATAACAAAACCATAAACGGGACGATAATGTAGTTTAAAACCAGCCCGAGCAAAAGATGCCTGAAGAATTCACAACCAACTAACTGCTGACCAGCCAATCTGGTCTTTTTCTACATTTTCACCGATAAATGCGCTACTGTATTCCAGGCTGTCCAACTCTGCCTAGTGAACTACAGCTAACACACACACACACACACACAATACAGCTGTTGTGAGTCTAATCCACAGAGGCCTGGGCTGTGGGAACAGGACGAGTGCTCAGCAGACAGGACACAAAGGCATCAGTCACGGCGCAGAGTTCAGACGATGAGTGACAGAACCGTGATGGGAAGTTGAAGCGTGTGCGACTTCGCATGTGTACAGTTGGCAAACCGACTGGCACGGCACCACCAAACAGCACTTATCAGAAAATACGGTAATACGGAGATGAGGATACAGAGTTCAAGCAATGGCATCATCATTGTGCATTCTGCAGGGCTACAAGGGCTAGGGGGAATATATAGATTTTTATTTAGGCCTTTAATAATGTTTAATATTCAATATTTAACGCGCCTCTGCAACTGGCTTTAATGGTGATTTTATCAATAAGTGGAGTATATTCACCAACCAACCAATCAAAGCAGGGTTAGGGGGGCTGGAATGTGGCAAGGTACGCAGGGGAAAATAGCCTGAACCCCTGACCACACCAGCAGTGTAGCTGAATGAATACCATTCATTTTGGGTTAAAATTCAAACTCAAATGAATGAAACACTTTGTGGCAAATGGGTCAATATGCCAGCAGAAAGTGAGAAAAAGAACCCAACAAAATGGTCAATAAATATAAAGAAAGAACCCTATTGCCTAGTCTAGGTCAATGCCTGCTTCTCTAACCTTCAAATATCTGCGTCTGGGTTCTCTTCCTGTATAAATTCCCCTCAACGAGCCCCTCTGCCATCCCCCAACCAACTTTCAAAGAAAAAAGGCCCTAAAAGCAATAGAGGGCCTCATGTAGACAGAGAGATTGCTAAGCCCACGTATGTAACCGCCATGAAAACATTCCCCAGGCTGACAAGCCAGTACGGAGGGCTTTCCTTATATCCACCATGTTTTACTTAATTTATGGCCTGTGCAACTTTTAAGCATCCTTTCCTGTTGGATTTGTCGAAGTTTGTAAAAAAAGCATAACATTCTTGATAGGTCATGGTTACTAGACAACGGTCTGAATATTCACAATGTACTGTCGCTGATATGCAGTTGAATTTTTCAAATTGGCATATCAGTGCATCTAAATGAAAAAACACGAAAAACATGCAATACATATATTATTTTTTAACAAAGTTTTTATTGTCTTAGTGTTTGTTTTAAACATTCTAACCTGATTGACTATAACTGGTGAAATGATGGTTCTAGAAGAAAATTCTTTCTTGGTTTCACAGCAAAATCCAAGCATAGGCAGACAGACCTAGAAGCTTTACGGCGAAAAATACGATCAATCAGACAGCAATTGTGACAAGACAGACTAGAATTATACCACCAAGGGGGCCCCCGAACAAAGTTTAATTTTACATGAAAAGCCCCTTTCACAACACAAGTTTAAAGGAAACTGCACTCTCCATAGAAACCAGCCAAACCATCTCATCTGTTTACAGTCGATGGGTGGGGCAAAAGAGGGTACTGTGGACAGTCTTTGCACATACAGTCCAAAATTTTCTTATGCATTTATTCGTATTTGGCTGTCATTTATACGGTGTCTCTGCATTGTTACAAAAGGCCACTCAAAATGCTTGACGGATGCAAAAAATAAATTGAAACCGTTCCGAATTTTTTTATGACGGAAGAAAAAAATCGGAGGCAGTGTGTAAATGTGATTGACAATAACGTACAGTCGTATTTATTTTTAAACATGCAGAAATTTCGGACTCAATGTGCAATGGGCTTAAGCGTGCAGGAAGGACTCACCTCCTGCTCTCATTTTGCCTTCAACCAAAGAGCTGCGATTAAAAGTCATGCAGCACACAGCAACAGGGCAAAGTGTAAACAACTAAAAGTGCTGTAAATAGATTAGGGCTGCACACGACTAAAGATATTCCTAGTCGACTAGTAGTCCTTCATTTCAGCAATTATTCGAATAATCGCACATTAATCATATCAACATAATTACTTGCGTACATATACACAAGGGAGAAAATAATCTAAGAGTACCAGCTAAGAAAATATATTTTAACCATATTACAGAGAAATGCTAAATCATAATAGTAAAACAGGCCTATGGACAAGTCATAAACAACTTTGTGCAAAGCAAAATAAATAAATAAATAGCGAAAACACTTTATGAAAATGAAATTAATGAAAATGAACGAATGAATAAACGCAACAAACCTTAGAATAAAAAAGAACAGGCTACAAACAAATACGTTTTTTGTACAAAACAACGCAAACAAATAAAAAGGCTGGAAGTACTTTGGTTAAATGGTTTAGGACGAATATATTTTATAAAAACGTGGAGGAAATAATTTAAACAGAACGAATACAAATCAAATAAGAACATTTGTTGAACATGTTTCTTGTGATGTCACACTGACCAAGTTGCGCAGCACCATAAAGTTTTAACGTGTATACTGATTGTGTGACGTCACGTGAGTTTTTTTTATTTGATTTTCGCGACTAACCGACCAATGAAAGGTATTCGACCAAGCCTCCTTCACATCGAGTAACGTTTAGTCGACTATGTGGGGGCAGCCCTAAATAGATACAGTAACTGTGCCATAATGGCAGGATGTCATATTTCTCATAACAGTTGTTGATGTTCAAATCACCAAATCAGACACACCCCAAGCCCCATCTTTTGCCTTTATCAGCGCTCGGCTCTACTAATGTCCGTCCTGTGCACCTTTCTGCTGATTGGCTACAAGGTTGTTTTGGTTCTCAGCCCGACTTTTTCAAAACAAACATAATTCGAAATCGGACAAACCGCCTTTAACTCTTTCACCGCCATTTACTCTCCTAATCTCGTCATTAAAAAAAAAACGTTCCCCGCCAAACACGAGTTTTTACGCCAATAAGTGTTTGTACTGTTGTACAGAAGGTGGCGCTGTTACACACCTTTGCGAAAAAGAACAGAATCCCAGAACCTAGAACGTATATACAGTATTTTATCGGTTTTTAATGATTGTTGTGAATGTAATCTGGGCGGAGTCTTTCACAAAAAAATTTTATTATCTCAGCTGTTAAATCAAAGTGATGCATTTTTGAAGAAACCTACCCACATTTAAGGAGTGATAAAAAAAAAGAACTAATTAAGATAGAATACGGTTTCTTTTAATAGCAGAGACTCTGTTCATTCATTGGACATATTGTTTGTCCATATAAATGTTACAGAAAATGTACTGTGAGCCATTAAAATTTGGTGAAAATGTTATAAAAACGCTAGCGTAGGCGCAAAACTTTTTTTAAAATAGCCTGGCGGGGTAAGAGTTAAGCTCCAAAAACAGTTTACGCAACCTGTCCTGTGTGGGAAAATTACATCATTTTGGCCCGTAACCACTACCCACCTACCTGTAGTAACATCTCAAAGTGAAACAACAGGGCTCGCCTCTCTTTGGTGGTGACCCTTGATGGTTGAGCAACAGGAAACATTTGGTATTATTAAATATTTCTAACCATGACATATTTAGTATTTAGGAAGATAGGCTTGATAAAGTTTAATGTGAATTTAGAAAAGCTATAAGGGACATTGTTAGGCATGGCAGAGAGCAGACGGGGCCAGACAGACAGACACATTCTGGTTCTACTCTCAAAGACTTGAAACACCCTCATTTCCGAACAACAGCATATCATTGATGAAGAACAAATGAGTATATTATGAGGGGAAATTCACAAGCAAAAATTTCTTTATAAAGCCCCTATCGGATGGGGTTATTTCAGAGGTGACAAGTATGAGACCCCCCACAGCCCATGTAGAGCCCTTAGTCAAACAATGAAATCCATGTTGTTTTCAAAAAAGTAACACATTGAAAAATCAGAGAGGAGAGAAATAATCCTTATAAGATTTGTAATAGAAAAAGACAGTGTTACAAATCTCTACAAATAATGAACTCTTGACCTTAAGGTCAGTATGGCTATGGGAGGTCACTAGCCTTTTCCCTGACATTGCCAATTGACCTGATTTTAACCCACATTCAGCATGTACTATTAGAGGAAAACTGCCCCCCCCGGTCAATATGACTAGTGCCTCTTGAAACCAAAATGACTCATAACTTAAAAACCACAGAATTTAGTCACAGTCTTTAAAATGCCCATCATGAGGAAGAATGAGATAATCGCACTCATCTGAAGCACAATACAAGAAAACTGTGATCAAATACTAGCGTAAACACTTAATATTACGCATTAAAGAAACAAATGCCTGTAGAAAGAAGACGATTCTCAAACAAATGTCTTTACAGATCAGGAGACATTTGGTGAGTCAAACAAGAGACCTCACAAAATTAACCTATGAACATTACTTTAAAAAGACAGAAAAGCAGGATTCTGATTTTGAATGAATTTACATCACATTTCAAGTCATTTGTGATAACTGAATGAGGATTTTCCAAAAACATTAACACTGAGAATCTTTTTTTGAAGAATCATTAAGACACATATTACTCAATTGGATTAAACATTTTTCATTAAACAATTTCCACGACTTTCCGAGTGTGTAAAACTATAACTTGACATATTTATGAACATGGGAAGCCCGACACAGGAACACATTTCAAAATGATTCACAAAAAACTTTGACAGGCTTAAGTTCTTATATTCAAACGTTGAACTTTACACAAATACTAAAGCCAAGCATCTCTCTACTTTCTAGTCGTCAACATGATGTAACATGTTCAAAGTCCAAGTAATAAACTATATGTGCGTTTAATATGCCAAGACGCACACATGCACTCGAAATTAACATTTACTTACCACCTTATCATCCATTTTTGATTTCCATTTATCCATTACGTTATTATCCGACGGTTTTAAATCTATCCATCAGAATCTCAGACACCTGCACAACAATGACGAAGGTCTGAACTTCAGGATGCATTGATACATACATACACTTTAAGCCTTAAAATACTTTGCTTACCAACCAAACTCGGAAGTTCCCTTCAATCTTAAAGCACTAGAAAGTACATGACACGTGCGAAATTCAACATCATACACACCTGTAGTGCCGATTTCCATTCATGAGGTCTCTGTCCGGTTCCGTCCCCGGCCCGCAGTAGACGAACTTCAGACAGTCGGACGGAGAATAAGTCCCCTCGGCCGGACAACCGGACCAAGAGTCTCCTCTCGGGTTGTTGGTTCGAATCCCTTCCAAAAACGGCTTCCTAAAAGCTCCAATATCAAAAGGGGCCCTCCGGACCTCAAGGGGAAGTTTCGTGTCCCTCCCTCCCTCCTCCCCAGTTTGGATCCCTATCTGGTCCGGATTTTGGGTTCGACTGACAGATTGACGTGACGGCCAGCCTAGCCAGCCCGCTAAAGCGAGAAGTTCCCAGTCAACCTCCACGAAACAGCACCGAATCGCTGTTTCTGTGACGGCGACGCCTTCACAAACGCGTCTCTGGGAAACCCGTGGCGGTCTGTTGAGATGTTATATCGTTATTACGTCGGAAAAGTGCACTAACGCCGCCTTCGCTCTTCGACACACAGCTAGCCTGCTACCGCTTGTGATCGGGCTAACCAGCTAAGCTACATTCCCCGTCTGAGAGGAATTAAAATCCCGTAAAAACGTCGTCTTCTCTCACAGTCCCCGACCACTGATAAATCCGTCTGTGGAGCTGGTGACTTTTCTAGCTCGCTAGGTTTTGTCGCGCTTCGCCTGCGGCGAGTTGAAACGAGTTGGAGTTCAACTCTGTCTTGGGGTTTTCTGACAGCCAGAGACTCGCTCGAGCTAAATATGGAGCGTCTGATCCTCCGCGAGCGCTACGCAACGACCTGCCGCCAGTCCCGCGATCTGATTGGTTACCAGGGGATGCGCGAGGCAGCGGTGAGGGCGGGGCTTTGGGAAGCGGTCAATCATCATTATCATCACTTATTGACTTTCATACGCGCATTTCATCCTGAAGGTTTCTATCGGTATCAACATGCTTATTCTGCCAAGTCCATTTGTCATTTTCTTTCAAATTAACCGTGATTTTTTTGCAGTTAAAGTATAGAAACCATGTTTTTAATATATTCAATTATTTGTTATTTTGTAGTTAAGTATTATTACTGTGGTTCATTATAATAAAAGTCTACCAACCATGATTTTAATATAAAGTATAGTAACTATGGTTTTATTATAGTAAACGTGTAGTAACCATGTTTTTGGAAGATTGAATACAATTTCTAAAACCATCGTTGTAGAAACTACTAGGCTATTTCTATTGTGACATTTACATTTAGTCATTTAGTCATTTAGCAGACGCTTTTCTCCTTAGCACTTAGAAAAAAAGTACATATAATATTACAATAAATTTGTCTACTCTTCAATAATGAAAAATGATGCTTATCACTCAAAAAATGATTTTTGACTTTTTCTTGCTGAACATCTTGTTTTACTTAAACGTCAAAAAGTAAATAAATCGCAAATAACTCTACATGTTGTCTGCAAGTAATAGCAATGAATGCCGAGGTCAGGATACATTCAGCAACTTACTGCAAAAACTCGCTCCTTTCTATCTCTTCAATAATGAAATACGTATAAAATTTCAAACCCCAAGCAAATAACCATTCAACACGCAGTATTCAATAAAAAACAACTTTTATTTTCTTTAAAAAATAACCGTTCTGAACATAGTCCTCTCACTATTATTACATACCGAGCCAAAATGACTGTCTTACGTGTCCGTTCACTGAATCTATTGGGAAGTGCTATGACAGGACTGTTCTTAATCAGTGGCATAATATTGCTTTAAAAGTGAGGTTAGGTGAACTCTCCAGTCACCCCGTCAATCACCTCCGTGTTGTTCTTCACCCACGAGGTGCCCGTGGCTTCTGAGAGTCAAGTACTGCATTTGAATATTTAGTCTAGGAAAGACCAGATCGAGTTCATACACTGGGGAGTCAATAAAAAACGCTTTGCTGGGTCGGTAAAACCTTATATATAAAAGCACGTCTTTGTATACATCTCATAAACATGATTTAAAATAAAACATGGTTAACCGTTGCATCCTTGTTTTGGATTTCAACAGACCATTTTTAGGCTTTGAGGCTGATTTGAGGCAAACTGAACAAACAGTTTACCCAAAAATGGCAATTCAGTCACCCTTTACACACTCTTGTGTCATTTCAAACTTCTTGTGTGAAGCATAATAAAAAAAATCGGGTGAACCTTTCATTTAAAGCAAATGAGAAAATAGGACATCAGATATTAAGTGCACTACTACAAGGCTCCAGTTACAACACAAGTTCAGTTTAAACATGCATTTCATTAATCCAATATATGACATGGTTACATGGCATAACGTTCCCGCTAATCCGTGGACTATAACCTGCATGCCCACCATACACTCACGGCAACGACGGACATCAGGCGAAGGTAAAAGGTGCAATTAAACTGGCGATAAAAGTGTGAGTGTGTGAGTGTGTACAAGGTGCTTGTGAGTTGTGTAGGAAATGTGGCAGTGTTACCGGCGGCACCTTTGAAAATAACACAGGGTGAAAGCGTGGGGTGATGTGGGATGTCGGTGGCCTCTGTGTGAGGGAGGATAGTGGGTTGCTATATACAAACAGGTATTACTGCGATGTTGGATTTCTGCATCGATAAAAATAGGAAAGCCCAGATTGTGCGTCTCAACCTCTGAAATGTGCCGCGGGTCGTTTTCACCGGCGTTTTGGCTTTGCTTACAGAGGTCAATGGAAGAAATGTCTTAAAGGAAAAGTTCCCCCAAAACTCTCAATGTCATCATAAAGTGGTGTTATTCCAAACCCGTATTATTTGGCCATGTTGTGAAAACAATTCTGTTTTGCATACAAAAAGCGGATGGAGCTTCATATCGTCAGCCTTTAATATAAAAAAAGCATTATATAAGCAGTCATATAGAATTAGAAATAAACTACATATGCCTTGTCTTCTAAAAAACTTGTTTTTAAATGCGTGTCTACATTGCAAAAATCTTACTTGCAGCTTAGTGGACAAAGTCATATTTATCAAGAATGTCCCGACAAGAGAGAAAATGGAGCGCCACTGAACAAAACCTACATTCGTTGTATGGAAAACAGGATCTTGAATATGTTTGGTGACACAAATGAATGCGGAGTTGGAACAACTTGAGAGTGACTAAATGATGACAAAATATACATGTTTGGCTCAACTATTCCTTCAGTTGGAGGAAGAGCTACGTGCACCAGAACGTTCACGACAAAACGTGCAACAAACTCAAGGAGCACGCCTGAATCACATGCAGAACAAAAATGCATGTTAAAGGGACAGTTTATGCACCCTCATGTCATTTAAAACTTGTATGTGACTCTTTCATCCGTGGAATACAAAAGAAGTAATTTCAGAATGTCTCTGTGGTTTTGTGTCAATGAGGTTCAATATAGAAAGTCAAAAATGCAAAAGAAAGTAATACAGGCTAAGAACGGCATGAGGGCGAATAAACGAGAAAAGAATTGAAATCTTTGGGTGAACTATCCCTTTAAAAACAAGAGCCGCTTTGAAGAGTTGGCATTGCATTCGGCTGGTGCATAATGCTGGTTTCGGTGTAATGCTGATGCGAGTACAGTAACGCACTCTGTGGTCCATCTATGCTAATTCAGTCGCTCTTAGCTAAAGAGGAAAGTCTAAATACGTTTGGCTACACCCGTGACACCACTGCGAAACGCTGGAGAGACACCTGCTACAGTCCATCACCTTCTGCGCGCTTGCAGCTTCACAGACTATAAATGCTGGGCTCGTGGTGTCTTACTTCTAAAACTAAGTGCTAATGTACCATGTATTTCACAAAAACAGAATAATAATAAAAAACAAATAAAAGCAAAGTCACAATAAAAAATACTGTCGTTCAAAATGCAATAAGTAAAACATTTCCTCCACATCAGCCGGATGTACAGGTTGAGAGGCATCTTTGTGGTTGCTTACAAAACGACGAGTTTGTCTGCATTCCTTCCCTCCGTATTGCATACGAACGTACATGTGGGAGTGCGAAGGTGGTATACAATAATACACAGTTAAATTAAAAAAAGAGCATAGGTCAGTCGGGTTCAACAAAACTCAAAGTGTGAGACTCCGTATTCAGTTCTGTTCACGTTAGTGGGCTTCATAGAGCTGCTAGCACCCAGTTTACTGGCTCGAGGGGTAGTGTGGTGACCGGGCGGGGTGTGGTACAGAAACCTCTCTGTCTCAGGCAAAGTACATGGTCCTCAGGGTGTCGTGATGAATCTGAACAGCTTTGGCCAGCGCCTGTGGATCCCGGCCGTTGCTTTGCCCGGAGACGTGGCTGCCCTCTCCACTACACGGGTTAGAAAAAGGTTGAAAACATGACAACAATCTTATGTTTTGCTTCTGTAACCGTGTCAAGAAAGGCCTATAGGACTAGCCAGACAAATGCAAAGACACTGGGCTTCATTAATCAATCTAACAACAGGATTTGTGAAACATTTGGTCGTCACCAGCCCCGATGTACTGATGATCAAGTGTGGTGTCTAAATTTTGACGACAGTTAGAAACTCAACACATCCAAATTAAGAATTGTGAAATTGACACTTTTCATTGCAAGTTCAACAAAACCATCTTATTTGTCAGCTTTAGAATAAAATAAAAAGAAGTCAAAAATAAAATGCAGTTAAGAGCGTGATGGCTGGTTACGGAGGAGAAAATGTTCTTGTGCCAAAACCAACCAAAGCAATGGTTGGTCTATTAAATGTGCTCTATAAATAACTAAACAAAACTAAACTAAACTGAACTAAACTACACTACACTACACTAAACTAAACATACGTTAGACAGGTGGGGCGGAGCATCCATTAACTCCTCCCCCTCAACTGTCAGTCTGGTGCCAGTTCCATTTCAAAATGCAACAGCGGTTCTTCTACAGTACATCCAATCAAATCACAGAGAAAGACAAAAGCCACGCCCACTGTTTGACTTTGATATCATAACATTAATCAAATAAATTATATAAGAATTTAATAGAAGAAAGAAAGAGAATACTTTATTAAATGTAATGTATTCTACAATATTCACTACATTTCATCACATAATTACAGTTACATTTTCAGAATAATGTGGAATGAAATACTTCCATGTACTACAATTTACTGTAGTAAACACTAAAAGTACAGTATACTACAGTATTTTTTTGTTTGTAAAACCGAACAAACAAAAAAAATGTCACCTTTATATAAGAAGAGTTTGGTTCCAAAATTAGATAACTCTGCTTTAAAAAAAAAACATGTTTTTATTATGTTATGTTTTTTGGGGGGGTTTCAACTTTTTTGTTATTATGGCTTAAATAATTATTATATAAATTCATATATATTAATTGGAATGCACAATATAAAAACATGATTCTTGATGTGACCAAAGTCATTTGGGTGGGGAAATGTGTATAACAATATCAAAGCCTGACACATTCCAACTAATAAAACACTTTAAAAAGTTTTTATTTTTAATATACACACAATGAAATAATATAAAACAGATCATGGCCTCACCTGTCATGTTCCTTATCCACCAGGTGATAGCGCGCTCTGAAGGCCACGAGTCTGGCGTAGTACGCCGGAGCTGGAATGGACACAGAGCGGGTGCAGCGCACGTATGTGTGACACAGCTGGTAGGTTAAAATCTGCAGCTCGTCAGCGGTGAAACGATTGTCGTCCCACAGGACGTAGTAGTGTGATGGCCGGCTGGTGCCCTGAGACAAGACCGACAGCAGATCAGAGACAACTCAAGAAACACTACAGCGATGACGATAAAAAGCGCAGAACATCCGCTCACCTGAATACCTGCATGACTGCACAGGTAAAAGTCAAACTCAAACGGATGAGTGATGCTGGTGTCCACCGTGGTCCCTGCAGGAATGTTCCCGCTCTTTCCAATCTGAGCAAATACACAAATTAACAATCAACTCCAGACATGATAGTATCGTTGCAGAAAAGTCTTTTGATCATGATAGCCGTGAAGTGAACATGTGATATCGTGACAGCCCTAGTCGATGATCTGGTGACAGTAGACATGTTGTTGTGTTCAGAACTCACTCTTTCTGACTTGTCGGCGCAGAAGAGACGCGTGTGGTGCCGTTTCTGTACCACGACGTAAGTGATGCCGGGCTGGTAGTCTTTCTCCAGCTTGATGCAGGCGTCTCTGATGGCCAACAGCTCATAATGTAGAATCTAATCACACACACAAACGTTAATTCCTTATTCGTATTGATCTTAAGCCACAGCATCACACAACCGCAACGTTGACCATTGACCACAAATACGTAACGTGTGTCAGCAACAAAACAGGCTAATGTTGAAGCTGGACAGAGAGACAAACTAATGTTACTTTAATGATAGTTTCTAGGATTTAAGAAATCCGATTTGATTTCTAATTTTATAACCCAAAGGAACCTTAAGTCATCACCTGTGGTAACTGTCCCTCTGGTACGCCGTCCCTGTAGAAGATGATTCTTGTGGGTTTGAAGCGGGTTGATTTGTAGAACTGGATGAGCAGCTCTCGCACCATGTATGAGAGGTCTTCAATGATCTCCTGTCTGGGTCTCTGGACTCGGACCGTAGCACAATATCTGCTTGGATGAGCATCCATACTGCCCACCACCTACATAGGCATCACAGCAGACTTAAAGTTTATCCATATCCAGCCATACATATATATATTTATCAATTTTTCCCAAAAATATTTTTTTATTTATGACCCTGTTCAGTGGAACACAAATGAAGATATTTTGAGAAATTAGGTTTTGTGTTCACACAATGCAAGTTCAACATTGTTTGGTTATCGACATTCTTCAAAATATCTTCCTGTCAGAAATACAGGGATGACATGAGGATGAATAAATGATGAAAGAATTTGTATTTTTGTCTTATCTGTCTTTGTAAGAGATTACAAACTCTGCACCAGAGAAATGCAATAACACAAACCAGACGATCGGTATAAGAAAACTGACGCCCTCTAGTTGCAGAAAAGCATCCGTTTTGTCTCTTATTCTCTGCCCACATCATGAGGCGGTTCTCAAACGGGTCCATCTCCGTGACTCAGCCCTTTGTCACCATCGCTTGGCAACCGCAGAAAGACTACGAGTTTACAAGTGGTTGCGTACAGCAGGGTGTGTGGTGATGTCATTTCCTCCTCAAACGTGACTCATCGGCAGGCCATTCTCACATCAAAGCCCTCTCGCCCGCCCCCTCCAGAACCTCCACCCTCAGCTCCTCTGTTCTGTTCTTATGCACTCAGGACCGTTACATGAACTCGGGCGGCTTTCACAACCCCGCATAACATCAGGGTAGTCATTAGTTGTGTAACGTGTATAAAACTACATTCACTCTCTCTATACAGAACAACCAAAGTAATCTCAAGTAAAGATTTAACATTAAAATTGGGCACTGTTGTTTCTTTTTCTTGAAGCTTGGATTTATCCGCAAATTACCTAAATGATGGAGTTAAATTTCTATTGAGCAGAAGCACTAAAGTGGATTCAAAATGTTTTTAAGTAAAAAAATCTGAATGGATATTTTTTCCAATGCTACTTAAACAGAAGAAACAATATTTAATAATTTTCATTCATATGCACCAATTTACTATTCTGTAATAAACCAAAATTTGTATTTCTAAATATGAGGCATACATCACATATTTATCTCCTTCATATGCTTTATATTCAATCTGTGCTGTTAATGCTGCAGGTTTTCATTTAAAATATATTAAATATAATGTTTTTACTTACAATATAGTATAATACTTAATAATACAATTTTAAAGGTAATATAATATATTGTAAGTAAAAAATTTGAAGTATTATAATGTAAGTTAAAAACATTAAATTACGCAAGAAAATCTTGCAAACAAACAATAAAAATAAATGTCTTAATTAATTAATTAAAATAATATAAATGATTAATACAAAATGTAAATAAAACATAGATTAGTTTTCGAGTAAAATATTGGCCTAAGAATAATAGGAAAAACTTAAACTAAATCAAAAATTGAAATCAAGTCAAGTTTAAGGCACTAAAATTTAAATATTAAACATAATAAACATAAAAATAAATCTTATATAGCAACAAAAAAATATATAATAAAATGACATAAGTATACAACGAAATTGCAAAAAAATAAACGATAATTTAAATATTAATAAAACTAAAATAAGACTAAAACCTATAAGAAGTAAAAAAATTACGACACTTTGAAATATTCAACTTCCATAAACACAGGACAATAAAGACACTCAGAGAAATGTAATGTAAAGTCCAAATGAAAATCTCAAAATGTTTGAAATATATCAACAGCAAAATCCTTATGAATGTCTGATATACAGTATATGGCACAGCCCTACTTGCATATAATAAAAATCTCATTAAATTTAAAGTTTGAATGGAAAGTTAAAATGCTTACAGCTGTGATAGAGGGTTTCTTTCCATCACCAGCGGGTGGATGAGTAACATCTGCACCCAAAAAGATCACGGGCTGTTGAAACACAGCAGACCTGCAAGGGGGATCAGAAAGAAGTGTTAAAACTCATGTCAGACGAATGTTTTCACCACACATCCACACATGGTTAACAGCAGTGACGTCTCACCGTTGATGTGGCACCAGGATGTTGTTGATGCCGCCGAGCTTGACGTTGATCTTGAGACAGAGGTTGGAGAGCGTCTGAGGAGACGTTTTCACCACGTTCTTCACCTGCACACACTGAGTGGCCATTCCCAGAAGAGTGTCTCCAACACGCTTCACTTCAGCTGCACACACAACAGAGAGAAATCAAGGTCTGACAGGCTTCATTCACACAAACACCAGTGTGACCTCACACGCTCTCACCATAGACAGGGGTTTTTCCCGGCAGGATGACGATGATGAGCTGAAGTCCAGAGTATGTGTTCTTCAGGTGTCTGAACATGGGCTCCACGCTGTCTGCTCCCTGCGCATACTTACAGAAACACGGCTGACCCTGAATGGGCATCCCAGCATCCTTTGAGATCTTACGCAGCTGGTCTGTGAAGTTCCTGAGGAAGATACAGATCAGAATCAGCATTTTTCAGGTGCTTGCGCTTCCTTTTCACATGGTTGTAGAGACGGATGAGACTCTTACTTCAACACTTCTTCCCGACACTGCTTCTGTGGGGCGAAGCAAGCGATGGCCCAAACTTTGATCTCGATGCCATTATAGAACTGTTTACCCCTCATATCCCAAACACCCTGATTGGGTGTTGCAATGGCACGATTCTGTTCACCAACAAGAAAGAGTTCACAACAAGACCTCATAAACAGCAACAAACAAACATTCAAAGGATGCAAACCTGTAATATTGATATATATTTCTTATCATTTGATAATTTTCAGCTTTTTATGTCATTTTTTTCTTTATTATTGTACTGTCCCTACTGCTGATTTTTTTTAATGCACATTTATTAAAAGCATTAAATAGAACATTTAAATACTTTTATTTTCATTAAAAAAAAATAGTTAGAAGAAAAAATGTGAATAGAGTTCAAGTGAAAAACTTTAAAATAGGATAATTTGTTATTTGAGTTATTTAAAGTCCCAGTGACAAAAAATGACAATGCCTGTTTTTTCATGAAATATTGCAGTGTTTATTGTAAATAGTTTATCAATGTGGGTCATACTCTTTTTAAAATTTGTGTGCCCCCATAATCTTCAGTTAAAATCTGAAAATACACTTCTGTCCTGTAATGAATATCCATCTTAAATGATGTATGTTAGACGGCTTGGGCGGAGCATCAGTTAACTCCTCCCCCTCAACTGTCAGTCTGCTGCCAGTTTCACTTCAAAATGCAACGGCTGTTTAATGCATCCAATCAAATCGCAGAGAAAGACGAAAGCCACGCCCACTACTTTTCTCAGAACAAATTCCATTTCACTCTGAAATGCCACAAAATACGGAAGTAAATACAATCGCAACTTCCGGTTCATGGGGACTTTAATATACAACCGAAGAAAAAATTAAAAACCATTCCAAATTGTAATTTAATCACATCTTAAATTTTGTTATTTTCACCAGTTTCTCCTGTTTTTATTTTCTGCAAAAAGAAACAATATTTTATTTGAAATTTGGGAGTAATATATAGTTCACAGAATCCAACAGAAATGATCATGTTACCTTAAACGCATACCTAGAAATAATCAATTAATTTTGAAATGGTCTCTTCCACGGATATATATATTGGTGATTCGGTGTTGACGGCTTTGTAGATTATTATAAGAGCAGTTTGAGAATCCAGTCGTGCCTCACACGTGTACAGCTGTAAAAATAACTCGTTTCTCACGGCTTTTACAAGACGTTGCTTGATCTCAGCTGTGACGGAGAACAGGCACATGCAGACCTTGTGATTTTGTGAATGCGTGTGTAATCTGGTTAAGGCCATGAAGAAAAGACTGAAAGACAGCAGTCTCCATACGCTGATGTGTTGTGTGTCTCACCCGACCGCCGTACTGCAGGATCGGAGCAGGAAGAACTCGTCCCGTCACCTCTGCCATGTCGTCCTTCACCTTAATCCCAAACTCTTGAATGTAGGGATCCAGATTAAAGTTTGCGTTCTTCATCTGGGTATAAAAACAGGATTAGAATTCATTCTTAAAACTGTCTTGGACCAGCAACAAATTCTGGGCCTCCTTCTGGGCGTTGCAACACATTTTTAAAGGAATCTTTTCCATGTTATGCAGAGTACGCAGAATTAAATGCGACAGCAGATTCTATTTTAGATACATTTTTATTTCTGGTTAGGACTCGTGTTGAGGACAAAATGACGGCCTGAAACTGGATTTAACCCTTCTGGATTATGAAAAGTGATTTCAGAGTTTGTATAACGAACACACAAATTGCACAGTTTTTTAAAAGTGAAATGAAAACTAATTCATGTAAATCCACAAAAAAACAGAAATTTAAATATGAATATACCAGATTAATCAGTCTGGTTTATAAACGGTGTGTGTTTGCACAAACATCTGAACATGAACTTTGACGATGTTCTTATTCTGAGAGGAACAACACGTACGAGGTATGAGACCCAGAACTGAACATCTGAATCAGAAGCTCAGTGACTCATGATTCAATCTCAGCAGATACAATGGCTCAATGATCCTCATCAAATCACATCACCGGGGAAAAAAATGATACTGATCGGATATAAATAAGTTAAAAGAACCTCTCATGATCTCATCTTCAGCCATGTTTAAGACTGAGAGTGGTGATGGAGAGGTGCAAGATATCAGAAACACAGAAAATAAATCCCTGAGTAAACATCTCAGAGATGCTCAAACAACTGTAGAGAGACACTTAGTAGTGGAATGCAACAAAAAGTGTTCAGTAACTCGTCCTGCATCCTAATTAACACATTCTGTCCATCATAAATAGCCTTCGAAATAAGAAGCATGTCCAAATCTTAATGTTAAAATGAGAATCTTTAAGAACCCGGCTGTTGTTCTCGATAAAAATTCAAGGTGCAGATTCACACACTTTCTAATGACTGATATTACCCACAATTCATTGTGTCACCAAATAACAATAAATAACACACTTTTAAGGCATGGTACAAGCAAGAAAAAAAGATTGGAGGTCAACACTCACCAGTCTGCTGATCTCCTCCTGTCTGTCGGGAGCTGAACGTGCCGTGGCTTTGATCATGGTGGATGTTTGATTATCTGTCAGTTTCTTGATACAACGTTGCCCCGCTACAATATTGCAGACCTGCACAAACATCAGCGTGTGAGAGATGAGAATCTCACCCGTGTTTACTGTAAAAGTGTGAATGACAGGACTCACCTCCAGAGGCAGGTAGGTGTGTTTCTGCTCCTGGCCCACCTGTAGACAGGGCAGATGAGGGTATTTCAGCTGCAGGTTGTATTTCTGTTTAAAGTATTGAGCCACCGTACATTCTACTGTCTGTCCGCTCTCCAGCTGAAGAGGAAACCTGGTGACAAGGAAAAAGTCAATTCTAATAGTGGTCCATAAAAAAAACACTCAAACATTCTTTCACTTTAAAACCGACAGTGAAGAAAATATCAAACCCGGATTTACAACGTGAAATTTCTAAACCTGACCGTCCGGCATTAAAACACCATGCACGAACACGCAACAAGCTAATTTATTATAATCCAACATTAGCCTGTTAAAATGTATTAAAACCCATACGAAAATGAGACTTTGACTTCTAACGACCTCACCGAACGTTCCCGATCACGATACTCACGTTTGGTGACTAGCAGGGCGACGGGTGACGTTGCAGACGCGGTATTTTCTCTTCATCTGACCGCAGTGCGTAACCTCCACCTTCAGGCCTGTCGGCGTCCATCAACAGAACAACAAAACACAAGCAAACACGCAAATATGTCAGAACCTTTAAAACACGAGACATACAAGTACAAAAACATTAAAGAGTCGGTGTGGAACCGATTGAAAACAGCACATGGTGCCTCTGATGTCACTGATACCTTGTTTGAGACCAGCAGATTAAACAGGTCGAAGAGCATGGGAAACATGGAAAATAAGTAAAAACAGGGAAATGTGTAACCGCCGTCAAGTAATTCACAACAGTTATTATGAACTTCAGTGCATGACTTGAACGAAGCGCTTTACGATTACTGACGGTACATTTCAACCCTGTGCTGATATAACATCAGTCAGAATCATTCCTCTTGCAATGCATGAAAACAGGTAAAAAGGATTATTTCAATTTATTTACAAAACAACATAAATAACATTCGCATGCGTCACTGTTTAGCATATCACAATATCAAAATGACTCATCTTATCCAAAGACATAAAATGACAAATTCCGAGCTAGACGCTGAGCTCATCCAATGACCTCACCTGACCAAATTTAAGGAGGGGTGGTCGCTAGGTGCTTACTATTCGGTACGAGCGATAAATAATTGTGCTGCATTTGTGATAAGCTTTCTGGTTCTGGCGAAATAACAGAGCGAGAGGAGAGGAGAGGAGAGGAGAGGAGAGAAGAGAAGAGAAGAGAAGAGAAGAGAAGAGAAGAGAAGAGAAGAGAAGAGAAGAGAAGAGAAGAGAAGAGAAGAGAAGAGAAGAGAAGAGAAGAGAAGAGAAGAAAAGAGAAGAGAAGAGACCCACCTTTAATCTCCTTGGTAAAGCGGACTCTTTGTGAGTCTGTAAGAGTTTTGGGCTGTTCATCAATGTTACGGATGTCCAGAACCTCACACATGAACTCAATGACAGGCTGGGCTTTATAGAACGCCGTTGCAGATACTGGGAACAGTGAGAATAAAGAGTATAAACTCGAGTACAAATGATTTCATGTTATCAAACATCAAACAATCAGCGTGAAGAAACTTAAAGGGATAGTTCACCCAAAAACAATCATTTCATCACCCTCAAGTCGTTTTAAATCTGTACAAATTTCTTTGTGCTCTTTTCTTGTTCTCTTTAACAAAGCTTATATTTGTTAATGCAATATCCCTTTAAAGGAACATCTGTGATGTCATCAATAGCCATTTCTAATGTTACGTTCAGTTGCAGCTCACTCCATAATATAACATCTCATAATAAAATACAGGTTTGGAACATCATGAGGATGAGTATATGACAACTGAATTTCTGGATGAATTAATTTCAGGACAAAAGGATGACATCATACCGTCGATGTTGAGCATCATCTTCCACATGGCTGGCCGGACAGATTGATGGAAGCCAAACCACACCTCTCTACCCCCACCCAGAGGATGATAGTATCCCTCCGGAGGTGAAAAGAAGGAACGGCCGACGGGAGTGTACCTGCAACACACCAAGAAATGATTTTCACCTTTAAGATAAAGAACCAGTTGCTGTTTTAAGAAAAGCTTGTTTTACTGCTACAGAATCTGTGTAAAATCGTGATTTCATTGTCATCAATTTCAATGTTTTTTAAGAAGTTTAGATTCATTTATTCAAGTTCTGTTTCTTGTGTTTTCAAGCTGGGCTCCTTTAGATCTCTCCAGAACTCAGTGCGTTACCTCATGGAGGCCAGATGTCTCATAGCCACGTCGAGGGCTTGGACAGAATCCAGAGGGACCTGCAGACGTCCACTGACCAGCGTCTCCTGTAGAAGCCTCCATGACACATTTGCCAACCACCTGATGGACACTTTGAAGATGCGGTCCTTCCCCTCGCCAGGAATGGTCACCTCAAAGTCAACCTGCAAAATCACACAGTGTGAGATGAGACTTCAGCACAAGAAACTTTAAACATGTGTAAATAAAAACAATTCTATTCCGATAGTTTTTTTTACATGCACCAAATGTAACCAGCAACATTTATGAGAAATATGCCACGTGGACACATCTGAGTGATCTCTGAATGTCATTTTACAAACCTTCTCACTGCCTATAGGTAAAGCCAGGACAGTGTAGATGTTCTTTTTTCCATCATACACCGGCTTTCGGTCGCCAAAGAGCTGCGGTTTGAAATGTTGGACCATGTATTCCACAACCTCCCTGTGAGGATCAATGTTTGTGGTTTAGTCAAATCATATGAAAATAAAGCACCTGCGATACTAAAATTATTATATGAGCTGAACGACCAAAATCTGTCAGCATAAGTCATTTTATATCACTTCCTAAAGGTGTTTTCGACTCTACAAATGAAACTTATTTCAACTTATTTGACTTGATATGCAACGACACGATTATCCATAATAAATGTCAGGTCCACACTGCTGAAATGTTTCTGTCAATCTCAGATGTAAATAATATTAAGTCTTTTACACATCCCTCGTGTGTGGATTTCTCTAAGGGAGTATCAATGCCGTAGCAAAGCCACCTGAAATATATGTCTAATGTTGACAAAGGTTTCTTTCTCCTTCTTCCAACAGATATTACCTCAGAAAATTGTTGAAACTCTGTAATATTGTTTTCTCATATTATAGCTTGCCTAAGATCTCGTTATTGTTTTTTCAATAAAAGTCTTCTTAATGTTAATGCAAGTGAACAGAGGAATGAACAAAACTTAGAACTTTTGTTTTGACCCAGTGGACCCGTGAAGATGTGTTCAAGGTCACGCAAGATGACATCTGATGGGTTTGATTTCTGACTCATATTATATTCTAGGAAGTTCACATTAGGGTTCCACTGATGACATTCAAGAAGTGGTTACCTGTTGACCCGTCGAGGACACTTATCAGGTTTGATGTCCACTTCATAGTGGAAAACATCCATTTTTGGGATCTCCACCTCAAAGTAGTTGGCAAGCAGCTTGATAGGCTTGCCGACGGTGCCCACACCTGGCCTGCGGGGAGCCTGGAACACCTGCTGCAGGGGTGGGGGGTACGGCCCCATGGGCACTGCGGACAGGGCACAGATAGAGAAAGGAGAGAGAGAGAGAGAGAGAGAGTGGGTGAGTAAGAGAGGGAGAGCAAGAGGTCAGACGGCAGATCAGACAGAGGCATTGATGATCAGGGGAAGGTTAGAGGAGCACGAGGGAGTTCGGGGGGAGTCGGTGGGATTATGTGTGTTGAGATATGGTGACAGCAGTGTGTATGGACATGGGACAAAAGGGGAAAGAGGAACAAAGACGATGGTGACCAGAACGGGAAGGGGGTGGCCATGATAGGGAAAATGAAAGAATGTAGAGAGGGTGAGGAAAGAGTGCTCACAACCCCAAAACTATTAAATCAAAATAGTTCATAATCAATGAAACACTGAACTGAACACAGATTGACGTTTACATGTTTAAAATATAAACATCACAAGATAACAGCAAAGCATTCATCCAACTAATCAATAAGAACATTATTTTCATTGTATGCTTTAATTATTATTATGGATGATTATTTATAAGAAAAAGTTCAACTTCAACTCATGAAAATAAATTAAGCATTTTTAGACTAATGACGTGTTTAGACAATTTTATTTTACGTAAAATCTACAGCAGCTTAAAAATGTACAACTTGATTCATTTCGATTTAATAAATTGCACCACTGCATGTTTGTTTGTTCAATCTAAACCCAACATGCAGAGTTCTGACTTTCCACCAAGTTTTGAAGCAAATGTGAAAAAAAGATTTGCATCAAAGCACAGATCAACTCCCGCTGGGGAAACATGGATCAACAGGTTATGCGTCTTCAACACAAGCCAATGACAACTCACGTGAGTTTTGTCATTAAAGCAAAAAACAGGACATACACTTTGAGAAAAGAAAACACACAACGATAAATATATATTTTTTCAATGTGTAAATTCAAGTGTTTACAGAAATAATGCAAAGTAGCGGCATTTTCACTAGGGTCAGACTGTGATGTCACCTACATTCTAGAAAACACAGGGCAAAAGGTCATGGGTTTGATTCCCAGGGAACACATATACTGATAAACTGTATAGCTTAAATAAAGTCATTTGGATAAAACAGAACATGCCTGACTTAAGTTCTAATATAGCAACAACAGTTTAAAAACGTAAAATATTAAAATATTTCCAAAATACTATAGAATACTATATAGAAACAGAGACAATAAGAAGTGTTATTTCGGTACTGGTTTATTCCCTTTATTGTGTAAACAACACATCAGACCAGCCCCACACACCAATACTTTTTCAACCAATGGAATGAGCTTGGGGGCGGGACTACCAGTTAATTTAACCAATAGCAGCCAGGGAGCGTGCTCAGGAAACCTGTTTGAATTATTTTGGGGATTTCAATAGTAACGCTATCTGTGCAAAAAACAAACAAATCACACACTTTATCTAGAATTACACTTCCTTTACTTTTGCCAAACTAGCAGTATTGTTGGCCATTTTGGTTGCCAGTCGATGTAAAATTCATCCTAAATCAAAAGCAGTTGAGAAGCAGTGTGCTGACGCCCATAACCCCTCTGCACGTGAAGAACACTCCCTCCATCATAACAAAGACCCCAGCTGCCCTCCTTCTCAAAACGGGGGGGAAACGGAGCGAGCCCCCCACGCCTCCACATCAGCACACACAAACACGGGGGCCCCAAAACATTCCCAGCCTCACCATAGCAACAGCACAGCAACATACATTGTCATGGAGATCAGGAGAGCCGGGGATACGTGGGGGTTTTGGGAAAGCTGGACTAATGTGCATGGACCTTGGCCTTATTCATCTTATAGTGCCAGCGAAAACATCGGCATTAAACCGAGACAAGGTCATCAATCTTCTCTTACAAGTCCAACTTTATAGCTCGGGTATGATTTAAGGGCCGTATGAGCTCCTGGCGCAGTCTTCGTTGGTGAAGAAGTACACTGGAAGTCGCTAATAAGTCTTGTTCGATAAGAAACTCTCAGCACGGACGCTGCAGTGACGCACGTGTCATCTCAAAGCAACAGCAGATGGCTGGAAAAAAGAAGCCAGATCACAAGCACCCAGAAAACAATAGTGACTCTCCATTAAGGCCGGGTGATATATTACATGTTAAGAATATACTTTTACATATTGTAATGTGCTGCTGCTGAATAAGTTTGTAGAAAGTCTGACTTAATCCAAGTGTTGTGACTCGAGAATAAGGTGAAAGGAGGACAGATGTTTGACGTCCTTGAAATCAACTTAGTAACAAAAAAATGTTATTTGTTAATACCAGTTCACAACAATGCTATGTTACTGTCATGACTCAAAACTCTTGAAGACATTTTGCAAATATTTTTTCAAATCTACTTTGCAAGCATTGACAGCTGATTGAACGAAATACTAACGTATTCAAATGAATATTTAAACCAATATTTCTCTTCTCTGTAGTCACTGAACGCGACGGGTTTAGAACCAAGGTGACCTGCTTAAGACTGAAAGGTCAAGATCCACAGAGACGCCACCTGGCCGGTGCAAAGCCCCCTGTGACCCCCCTACCCTACCGCTCATTAATAAAGACACCTCACAAGTGAGCCAAAAAACATTCAAATAGATGTTTACTTCAGAATAAGTGATGGACTAATGAGATCGATGTGAATGTAGTGTGAACTATCAATCAATTCTCATTAAGTAGATATCTAAACTGAAGCAAGTCTCGTGAAGACAATGCCCCTCAATTTGGCCATCACTCCTCTTATTTTACATCTTGCGCTCAAAATCTTGGTGTTCTTGTCGATGGAAAGGTTTTGAGAAACAAATTATTGCAGTGGTCAAACAAGCATCTTCCCCTTACGGCGTCTATCAAAAATCAAATCGCTACTTTCAAATTGCTGAAACATTTTAACCTTAATTTTTAAATCTCTGCAAAATCAAGCACCATTATATCTCTCTGAAGAAATCTCTTTTCACAGACCAAACGGGCCCCTGAGATCTAGTAATCGTGGTTCCTAGATCAAGGTCAAATTGGAACAAATTACCAATGTCTGCTCCCTCCCTACCAGTTCTTAATGTCTGCTTAAAATACACACACTGTCTGTTGATTTTAACTAGCCGAGATCTGTATTTGTGATTTTGTGATTTGTTGTATTGTGTTTCTAATGGTGTTTATTTTTAGCTGTATTGTACAGCACTTTGGATCAACTGAGTGTTGTGTGAAAGTGCTTTATAAATAAAGTAAGAAAGTAAAGTATGATGGAGTAACTAGGACTTCTTTCAATTGTCTAAGAATACATAGTTCGCATCCAATGTTAAAACTCAAGATTGATACATCATCTGATTCATCTGTCTGGTCAGGCTGGTCACATCTTTTCAATGTGACACAGTGTTTACACTTTTTAGAAACGTCATCCTACTTTTGACTGGAAAAATTACTCACACTCTCTCGTACTGCATTTCAAAGGCTGAAAAAAGGGATGATGATTATGACCGTTATTAAAATCCACTCCTTAAAATGTTAACTAAACCCAATTCTTGTGTTCCATAATCTATCTCGATTTTCTACGTAGGTGGAACGCATGAAAAAGTTTATATTTAATACGATTGTGTTCAGCGTTGGCCTCTGAGAAAATAAGAAAAAACTATTCAATTCGTTTTAGAATCATGATGGTTATAAATACAGACTGTGCGATCTGACCACTTTGTACAAATTTACCCACCCAACATCACGTTTTTAATAGAATAACATTCTTTCTATATCTAATGACTATCATTCAGAAACCAGCTATTTATGAAAGCAGACCAACCAAAATACCAACATCAGCTTCAATCCCTCTTAACATCGATCATCCGTCACACAGTCGTGTGTGTACTGTTATCATTTTATCATGATGCAGGTTGGATTGGTAATATTGGACTGAGATCAATAAAGACCCCCGCGGGTAACTTTCTTCTCCAGCATCTGCTGAAGGCGGGATTCACACTCATGTCTTCCCACGACCCCTGACCTGACGTACTCCCTCATCTTCTGTCTATAGCGTCTCTCACTTTGCGTGGATTGTGCGCAGATCTGTTTTTAGTAAATGTTACATTGTATCACGAGAGCGCGGCTACGATGTAACATTACAGCATGATACAGTGTTTCACATCAACGCCTACGTGTACGCAACGATACACGATATTATATTTCAAAACCATCGCACGCAAAACAACTTGAAACATCAAAACCCACCAGCGCCAGATGTTCCCGGCTCCATCCCATCCACTTAGCCGCAAAGGGTTCACCACAGCCCGAACGTTCACTCGCCACGGCGCCCCGGCCCTGCAGGCTGGCACCCTCGCCGACTTCCAGCCTCCTTCCCTGGGCGTGCGGGATCGTCTCCGCCGCCCCTGCTGGAGCCCCCCAGACCCGCAGGAGTTGGAGGGAGACAAAAGCTCCTTGGTTCCGGTCCGTAAGACTCCCTTGGGTGACCCGCCTGCTCGGGGCTCGGTCAGTCCGTGGTCGGATGGTCCGGGTCGGTGTGGCTCGTCGAGCTGTTGCGCTTCGGGTGTTGTGGCACCTGCTCACCGTTCAAGCAGGACTCCCCAGCGGAACAAAAACGGTCGACCCGTCCGTCACCCCCTATAGACCGAGAGCCCTTTTTCTTCTTCTCCTCCTCCCACTGTTGAAATTCTTGACTGTTGGTGGTCTGTTTTGGTTCTCGCCCTCTACTGGGCGATTACGTATCATATTTATTCATTTAGACCAGGAACATGTATTGAATGCTAAGCTAAAACACTACAAATATTAATGGGCGAATGACAAATCTCGTTAAGAACTATCAGCTGTTTACCATTACAAAATTCATTCTGGTTGTGTGTTTTGGGTCCTGATGGTGTTCTATGAAAGTGATCCTTCACACCAAAATGAAAATTCAGTCATCATTTACTCACCTTCGCCTTGTTCCATACCTGTATACATTTCTTTGTTCTGATAAACACAGAGAAAGATATTTGGCAGTCAATGGGGGTGCAAAATCTGTTTGGTTATAAGCATGCTTCCAAATATCTTTCTCTGCGTTCATCAGAATAAAGACACTTATACAGATTTTTTACAAATAGAAGGTGATGACAGAATTTAAATTTTGGGGTGAAGTATCACTTTAATGTGTCACATAGACCCAGAGAGCATTATAGTTTCCAATAAATGCAAAACAATTCCCATTAAATAATCCATTATCCATTTCATTGTTTTATTATGCAGTATATAACACAATGCACAGTATTGTGCTCTGTACTAAAGAGAAAAAAGAGAAATTACACGTGCACAGTGCAAACCTGTATTTCTCAAATGGTTTTGCTTCAAGACCCAGAGCGATGGTACACTGAACACCCAACACAGTATCAAAACTTTTAATGAACAATAAAATATAAACTACTCTATAATAAAATATTATACAATATAAACCGTTAACATGATATATCCTATAATGCACTACTGAGTATCACACCTGGCCTGTAATGTCAAACGCAAGTCTACAAAAATAAATTAGTGTTTTTTCTCCTTTCACAAGTCTACTTGTTTTGCTACACTTCGCATAATTATATTATATATATATAACATGATGCAGCAATGGCAAAATAAGTTTTTAGTAGATATGCATAATATTGTTCAGTCTGTTTATTCTGCACTTTGCCAAAAAACATCTCTAGAATAAGTACAATAAAATTAAGTTCTCCATATTTTCCCATAATCTAAAACCTATGATTCCAACAGATCAACTGATTGAGTATCCCACAATAACCATTAAATGCAGGCCCGGTTCCTGCCAGGTGCAGAAGAGTGGGCTAGCAGATATTCTGGAGGGGCATATATGCCACCACACAGCTGCAGAAATTAATTAAGAGATCAATTTAAAAGTTGTTTAATTTTCTCTGATAAGAATGCAATTAGCTAAAATTATATTTTGTGTTAATTCCTGTGAACTTCTGACAACATTTCTCCCAAATTTCACATAAAAATGCTGTTTTTATTTGCAGAAAATGAACTGGAGAAAACGCTGGTCACACCAACAAAAAAGACGAAAAGTTCATATTTAGTTTTAAACAACATTAATATTTGTACACATATGACAAAAAGTAAAAAAATACCCTGATTTTTATCGAGTTCATTATCATGCTCTCAGTCTTTCATATTGGTGTTGTCTGTCACTTGAGGTTGCTTTGGTTGGAATTTAACAAACACTGCAATATATGGACAATACATGCAGGATTTAAATGATTTAACATTCGTGTATCACAGAAGACGGCAAGATTAAAACAAAATGAATTATGTTTGATTTTATTGATGTTTATGTATTAATAAAGCGGTTATAAATAAGAAAGCGGGCTAAGAACCTTTCCCATCTCTGAACGATCACTGACTTCTGTTTAATTTCGCAAAAAAAATCGTTTTGATGAATGAATCTGCATGATTACTCTGCACAAGGAACTTTACATCATATCTGCTGTTGTTTATGAGGTCCGCACCTAACTGTTTCGCGACCACATGGGGGTGTTTGAGATAGAGGGAGATTTATTTCTGTATATCTTGTACACTGCACACTTGTCGCTTCTAGGCATACTAAGTGTGTCCGGATCTTGCAATTGACCTATTCTTCCTGCTGATGCTTTAGTTTACGTCTTATTGCCCCTAAGCACTTTTGTCTCCTTAGAGTCTGGCTTTTACGCTTCAGTATCTTATAAAAACTAAGTTCTGGTGTTTTTTAGCTTGATTACTATACACCTTGACACACAGCAGCTTTTTAACATTGGGCTTTTTTGTTTGTTATAACTGGTCAGAAATGACAAGGAGGCAGCTTCCCGAAATAGAAAATCAATGGAGAGGGTTGGATTGTTTTCATATTGCGTCATAGGGCGTGGCCTACATGCGCTCGGTCTCACGCTTCTCTGTCACAAACTAAAGTCACTCTGTGAGTGAAGCGTGGCGTTGCTTTTAGCCAATAGAAAATAATGACATTTTTTATTCTCATTGGATGGACACCCCTGCCCATGCCTGAGTTGACGAATTGTGCTACCCTGTCGAATTTTGATACATCCATACAAAACAGGACTAACCCCACCCCCAACCCCACCCCTAAACCTAAGTTACCCCTCACAGCACAAGGGTAGCAAAATCTGATGGGTAACATAAATCAACAGAACACCGGCCCTGATTAAGTCTAGCTATAGTAGATTTTTTTATTTGTCATTTGTATTCAATCTATGAAAATGAATAGGAGTGTTTTACACAATTATTTAATTGGCAAAAAGTTAAAGATGAAATAATGGCGGCTTTGGATGAAATAATGGCGGCATTGGCCTTATATTGCATAACATTGGCCTTTCTAAGCCTGACGGACCATTGAAAAACACTTTGTATCTTGCAACTTAAACAACATTCTTCTTGTTATCAGTTTTTGTTTAGTTTATAAAGAGTTTTTTCTTGAGTCTATAAAAAGTATAGTCTAATATTTGTAAATCGAAATAAAAAATCAAAGTTGAAAAAACATCCTTTTTGTTTTTGCTTTTACGGTAGTGATGGGCGCTTTCGAAACACTGCTTGATGAAGCTTGAATATTTTGTTTCAAGTCAGATAAAGTGTACGTGACTTACAAAAAGTAAATCCTTAAAGGGATAGTTCCTCCAAAAATGAAAATTCTGTCATCATTTACTCTTGTCATGTAATTTCATACCTGTATAAATTAACCATCACTTTCCCCTTTAAATAACAAACTTGTTTGTCATTAAAGCTCTACAGACGAATAAGCAGGTAAAGTAAAGGTAGTGTTATTCATCTGGAAAAGGACAATGAAATGATTTTTTTAAATGTTTCAGTGTTATACAAAGTTAGCTTTATCTTTATTTTCAGATATTAATTGTAAGAACTCAAGACAACCTGAGGGTGAGAAAATTATGATTCATTGAGGGATGAACTATCCCTTTATCTGTACTTGCTTAAATATTGCAAAAGCGAATTTCCTTAAATAAAACAGTATAATGACGCTTCTTTCTTGTTTTACTCTTACCTCAGTTTAATTTTTGTAAATCATAATTTCACTTTCACACATAAGTGTGGTTTAATACAAAATGTGAAGCATCCAGTTGAGTTCTTACAATTAATATCTGAAAATAAAGATAAAGCTAACTTTGTATAACACTGAAACATTTTAAAAATCATTTCATTGTCCTTTTCCAGATGTATTACATAACCTTTACTTTACCTGCTTATTTGTCTGCAGAGCTTTTCATGACAAACAAGTTTGTTATTTAAAGGGGAAAGTGGTGGTTAATTGTGTTAATGCTCTGATGATTATAATTAAATACAACTAAAAACACAAATGCATGAACTCATATTTATTGAAACGTATGTTTTACTAATTCATTTTGAAACCTTACAATTTTAATAATCTGTCAAATTGAGTTTGCTGTTACAACATTTTCACCAGCAGGTGGCGCCACAGCATGTGGTGTTTCGAACGCGCTTTGAAAACCTGAATCCAATCATTTTGCGACGCATTTGGTTCAATCTGATACTCTTCTTATAGGGAGATGAGATGGTCTGTAATTATATGGAATACTTTCAATTGGAGATCCCGTAATGGCTAACAAAACCCATTGAACTCCATTAAAATAAAACGAGCATCTGGTCTCATTTCCTGCGTTCCGCTGAAGCTAGGGCGTTAGCATTAGACGTCACGCTATGTTGGCAAAAGGTTATAGGCTTCTAGTGGCTTTTGGTTCAATTGATTCAGAACTTCGAAAAGCGTCGGCTGTGGCCGAAATTTCCCCCAATACCTCAATATAGTGCACTATTTGATGGGACATCCATTTTTAGTGATGTCCGCATAGTAGACATTATTGAGTGCAATCCCATGATGCATCAGAATAGCGACGTAACGTTACACTTCACGCATCTCGGCAGCAGATGGCGCCCCCAGCATTTCAAGTGCACTGAGTGTCCGAATTTACTCACTCATTTTCACCCGCTCCATTAAGTGGACTATATAGGTGGACTAATATAGGGAATAGTGAATGAGGGTAGAGTGGTCGATTTTCTCCAATCACATGTAGGTTTTGACTAGAAGGGATACATCTACCTCCACTGGGCATGCGCACTTCATACTTTTCGTCACGATGAAAACAGTTGATTACTATGTTTTATTATTGTGAGGTTATGTTTAGGCTTGTGGTAGGTGTTGGCGTTATCTTATCTAATTTATTGTAATTATATGGCGAGGGTTTTGACCACTTCCGGCCGAAGCTTTTTTTATTTTATTTATTGCTTACTTCCGGACGTAGCTGTATCCCTTCTAGCAACAATTTACTGTCGTCATTCATAAGTTTAAGTGCCTTTTTTTTCAAAAAGTAAAATTAAATCGAAAGTTGGAAGAAAACTATTTAAATTGAATTTGACCTGTTATGTAGGTTAATATTTTTTTCTATCTTTGTATCTTATTTTATTTATTTATCTTTCACTCTGTAATTGGATGGGTTTATTTCTAAATGCAGTTTCTTTTTTGTTTTGTTTGTGCTCTGTTTTCCTTAGAAATGTTATTGTAAAATGTAAATGCCTTATTGTAATTGTTTCTGAAGCATAATGAAATTAAGAAATAAAAAACGCACAAAGACAAAAAATATACGGTCGCGTTCATATCGCGTCACATCCGGCCAGGGTAAGAAGACGTCATCATACACAGAGGCTGTGAGTTGGAGCTTTATGATTTCTTAAAGATCTGCGGATGTACGGTTTGATTTCGATTTGTTTGAATAAAAGCCTCTTTTAATGATTATAACAGTTACACGATTATTTAAGATCGGGGCGCGAGCACTTGTGTACGCTCATGTATAATCGAGATAATGCTTTCATTCAGATATGAAATCAGATATTAATGTAAACAGAAGACAAAGATAGATATAGCATACAGCGTAGCGCAAAAGATAAGAAACAATGTGGTATATTTTGTTATTTACCACAGTCAATTACAGTAAACTGTAATTTTATAGTTACTTCTATAAAATATACTACTACCATTATTAAAATATACTACAGTGTCCTTTATAGTTACTGTGTGTGAGTGTATTTTAGTCATTGCTACACTTTGTTAATGTTTACTATATTATTCCTTAGTTTTAACTATAGTGTATTGATAAACTGTAGTAAGCTATATCCTATCATTTACTAGTAAGGTGGGTTGAAACACCTATAGGGTGGTTTATCGTACAGGGTTTTGATCGAAAATAACTTCCAATGACATATCGTAAAATATATCAATGTAATTGTTTTGTCTCACGAGATGTACACCAGTAATGTTTTTTTTTGTAAAGTATGCTTTTAAATACAACTTAAATATTCTAATTTAACTAAAGCCTAGTCCTGGTTTCAACTAATTCCTGTCCGGGAAACCGCCCCTATAGTTTCTAGGAGTTTTACTACAACACATAAGACTATTTTTCATACGGGAGGTGATCCACTTATACTGTGAAAAAAAATACACATATTGTAATCATTACACATAGTGACAGTCATTTTTTTCACTTTAACAGAAACAACACTCATGTCGTGGATTCGAGAGACAGAGTTAAGTCTCATAGAAAGACTTACTGCAAACATCCTGAAGGTGAGGTTCATAGTGTCACAGTAGC
Source organism: Triplophysa bombifrons (assembly GCA_029783895.1). Classification (NCBI taxonomy): domain Eukaryota; kingdom Metazoa; phylum Chordata; class Actinopteri; order Cypriniformes; family Nemacheilidae; genus Triplophysa; species Triplophysa bombifrons. The sequence continues at coordinate 3,550,759 of CM056455.1, read as the reverse complement.
TTTGAACAATGAAACCGAGCTGAAATATTCTTTCTATACCGTCATGACTTCTGGTAACTCTATATTTAAGGCAGGACCCATGCCCAGACATGTGGCTTTTATCATGGATGGGAATCGTCGTTATGCTCAAAAGAAGCATGTTGAGAGACAGGAGGGCCACACTCAAGGCTTTGACAAACTGGCGGAGGTAAATGCTAAGCCAATATATTGTCTTCACCACGAATCTTACAAACTTGGCAAACAATTTTACCCCACATGGATTGTATGTGTTTTGATGCTTACAGACACTGCGCTGGTGTCTGAACCTGGGGATCCATGAAGTCACTGTATATGCATTCAGCATTGAGAACTTCAAGCGATCCAAAGAAGAGGTGGATGGCCTGATAGAGCTGGCCAGGCAGAAATTCAGCCGCCTGCTGACAGAACAGTAAGTTGATTCTGAATGTTCATCTGTTATTTATAAGAAATATGGTTGGATATTAGAGGTTGCTTTGGATAAATTAATGTCGCCTCACTAAACAAACCCAACATCTTGATTGATTATGGAGAGCGAGTAACTGCTTATTTTTCTGATCTATTGTATCATACACCTGCTATAATAACAAAAAGCTGTATTTCAAAAGTCAGCATTTTAGTTTGTCTGTTGAATAAGCAGAGAAAAGGAAAAATATGCCGATGAGCATAAATAACCACAACAATACAGAGGGCGGTGTAGATAGTAGGTGTTCTTGCTAACTGTTATTAGTAGTCAGTCATACTTTGTAATACACAATTTGGACTCTGGCATTATGAAGTCACGGGGCTGTGTTATAAAGGCAACAGATGTGTAAATGTGTTATTATTTCAGTGAGAATCTTGAGAAGCATGGTGTGTGTGTCCGGGTGCTGGGCGATCTGACTCTTCTTCCTCTAGACCTGCAGCAGCTCATTGCCAACGCCGTGGTGTCCACCAAAGCCCACAACAAGTAACATTAGCATCCTAGTGTTTTCTTTTATATGTAGAATTATTTTTATATTCGTATCATTTTAGCTACAGTGGTGTGAAAAAGTATTAGCCCACTTCCTGATTTTTTGTTTTTTTGCATATTTGTCATGCTTAAATGATCCAGATCATCAAGCAATTTTTTAAATAACACAAAGAAAACCAGAGGAAATACAAAATGAAGTTTTTAAATGATCCAATCATCCAATCCAAACAATTCTGACCTTATGTGGAAAAAGTAATTGCCCCCTTAACCTAATCACTAGTTGTGCCACCCTTGCTGGCAATAACTGCAATCAAGCGTTTGCGATAGCTCGCAATGAGTCTTTCTGTGGAGGAAATTTGGACCACTCTTCTTCGCATAAGTGTTTTAATTCAGCCACATTGGAGGGTCTTCAAGCATGAACTTCTTCTCACTAACACAAAGAAAAGGGAGCATTTTACCCCTGTGTTAAAAAACCTGCATTGGCTCCCGATATGTTATAGGATTTAGTATAAGATGTTGTTATTTGTTTTTAAAGCTTTTCACGGTATGGGCCCAGAATATATTTCGGAACTGATCCATAGGAACTCGTGTAGAACTCAAAGGTCGTTCAATGTTGTACTTCTTTCAGTCCCGAAAACTCGCTTAAAAACTAAAGGAGATTGTGGATTTTCCGTAGCGGGTCCAAGGCTGTGGAATAGGCTTCCACCAGATATTAGATCTGCACCGTCTGTAGGTGTTTTTAAAACTCGTTAAAAAACGTATTTATTCACTATGGCTATTTCCATCGGTTGATTTATTTTATTTTATTGTTTGTGTGTGTTTGCTGTGTGCGGCCCTTTGGTCTACTGTGTAGTGGAAAGGGCTTTATAAATAAAGTAGACTTGATGAACAGCCTTTTTAAGGTCATGCCACAGCATTTCAATTGGATTTAAGTCCGGACTTTGCCTAGGCCACACCAAAACCTTTATTTAGATTTTTTTAGCCATTCAGAGGTAGAATTTTTGGTGTGTTTTGGATCATTGTCCTGCTACATAACCCAAGTGCGTTTAAGCTTGAGGTCACAAACCGATGGCCGGACATTCTCTTTTAGGATTTTCTGGTAGAGCGCAGAATTCATGGTTCTATTGCCAGTCGTCCAGGTCCTGAACCTGCAAAGCATGTTTGACTGTTGGTCTGATGTTCTTTTTATGAAATGCTTTGTAAGTTTTACGCCAGATGTAACAGGACGCGACACACACCTTCCAAGAAGTTCAACTTTTGTCTCATCAGTCCACGGAATATTTCCCCAAATGTTTTGGGGACTATCAAGATGTTTTTTTAGCAAATGTGAGATGAGCCTTTGTGTTCTTTTTGGTCAGCAGTGGTTTTCGTCTTGGAACTCTCCCATGGATGCCATTTTTGCAACGTTTCTTTATCATTGTAGAATCATGTACACTAACCTTAACTAAAGCAAGAGAGGCCTGCAGTTCTTTAGATGTTGTTCAGGGATCCTTTGTATCCTCCTGGACGAGTCGTCATTGTGCTCTTGGGGATCATTTTGGCAGGCCGGCAACTCCTGGGACGGTTTACCAGTGTTCTCCATTTGTGGTCCGCTGGAGTCCCAAAGCCTTAAAAATGGCTTTGTATCCCTTTCTAGACTGATACATTTCAATTACTTTGTTTCTCATCTGTTCTTGAATTTCTTTAGATCGCGGAATGATGTGTTGCTATTTGAGATATCTTTTACATTTACACTTATGCATTACTGTTATCTGTAAATGTATATGCTTTTGACATAATTGCATCATCTTATACATTTGTTTCTTAGTATGTGGAATCCCCTGGGATTGAACTCACAACCTTGCGTTGTTAACACAATGCTCTTACCACTGAGCTACAGGAAAGCTTTAAGACTACTTCAGTTTGATTCAACCGGTCTGGCAGTAATAAGGCTTGAGTGTGGATAGTGAAATTTAACTCAGTTATTCAATTCATCACAGTTAATTCATGATTTACCAAGTGGGGCAATTACTTTTTCACATAGGGTCAGAAATGTTTGGATTGTTTTCCCTTTAATATATAAAACCATAATTCAAAAACTGCATTTTGTATTGACTCTGGTTTTCTTTGGGTAAAATTTAAATGATGATCTAAATCATTTAAGCATGACAAATATGCAAAAAACTAAAAATCCTGAAGGGGTTTATACTTTTCACAGCACTGTATATTGTGCCAGGTGTATCCAAAACATTCTCCTCTTGATGCATATGCATACTTTTTTTTGAGAATTTCTAAATAGTACTGTTTTGCTATACACTGTATATTTATCTCTTCTTTTTGACAGCGTAACGATTTAGTTAGATAAATGTAGTTTAATTTAAATTTTATTTGTTCAGGCTCATACATTCTCAACTGCTGGTCTCTGCAGGTGTTTTCTCAATGTATGTTTTGCATACACCTCAAGACATGAAATCGCAAACGCAGTCAAGGAAATGGCCTGGGGAGTCGAGCAGGGTTTCATAAAATCCAGGTAAATGTCAAATTTATACAGATTTGTGCCTATATATGCTTTTGACATAATTACAATGTTGAAGACATACTTTACCCAATTATTTAAAAGAACTATATAAGGACAGTCAAATGTGTGACCCTGTTTTAAGATGTTTCATTTCTGTTACCTGTCAATGTATTTATTGTTTGTTTGTGTATGTGATTTGTCAGTGATGTATCTGAGGTGCTGCTCAGTCAGTGCCTGTACAGCAGTAACTCTCCGAACCCTGATCTGCTCATCCGTACATCTGGAGAAGTGCGCTTAAGTGACTTCCTGCTGTGGCAGGTAGTGAATATGATTATTTTTATTCCTTAAAGAAACATTCCAGGTTTAATAAAAGTTCAGCTCTTTACTAGAAGTGGTACACCGGTGTGAATTACGCAACGTAAACGTATTGCGCGTCTTTTAAACAGCGCTATCTGCGGAGTTACAAAGTCATACGGCTTTACTCTGTAGAGTACCAGCAAAGCCGATTAAAACGGAAACACGCTCATCTTCTCTATATATACGCAGCTATAAAGTCAGACTCATCTTCTCTGGACATACACAGTTGCGCAGCTATAAAGTCAAATTCATCTTCTCTGGACAAACACTGTTGCGCAGCTATAAAGTCAGACTTGTCTTCTCTGGACAAACACTGTTCCGCAGCTATAAAGTCAGACTCGTCTTCTCTGTACATACACAGCTATAAAGTCAGACTCGTCTTCGACTCGTCTTCTCTGTACATACACAGCTATAAAGTCAGACTCATCTTTTCTATACATATGCAGCTATAAAGTCAGACTCGTCTTTTCTATACATACGCAGCTATAAAGTCAGACTCGTCTTCTCTATACATACACAGCTATAAAGTCAGACTCATCTTCTCTGTACATACACAGCTATAAAGTCAGACTCATCTTCTCTATACATACACAGCTATAAAGTCAGACTCATCTTCTCTGTACATACACAGCTATAAAGTCAGACTCATCTTTTCTATACATATGCAGCTATAAAGTCAGACTCGTCTTTTCTATACATACGCAGCTATAAAGTCAGACTCATCTTCTCTGTACATACACAGCTATAAAGTCAGACTCATCTTCTCTGTACATACACAGCTATAAAGTCAGACTCATCTTCTCTATACATACACAGCTATAAAGTCAGACTCATCTTCTCTGTACATACACAGCTATAAAGTCAGACTCATCTTCTCTGTACATACACAGCTATAAAGTCAGACTCGTCTTCTCTATACATACGCAGCTATAAAGTCAGACTCGTCTTCTCTATACATACGCAGCTATAAAGTCAGACTCATCTTCTCTGTACATACACAGCTATAAAGTCAGACTCATCTTCTCTGTACATACACAGCTATAAAGTCAGACTCGTCTTCTCTATACATACACAGCTATAAAGTCAGACTCATCTTCTCTATACATACACAGCTATAAAGTCAGACTCATCTTCTCTGTACATACACAGCTATAAAGTCAGACTCATCTTCTCTGTACATACACAGCTATAAAGTCAGACTCATCTTCTCTGTACATACACAGCTATAAAGTCAGACTCGTCTTCTCTGTACATACACAGCTATAAAGTCAGACTCGTCTTCTCTGTACATACACAGCTATAAAGTCAGACTCATCTTTTCTATACATATGCAGCTATAAAGTCAGACTCGTCTTTTCGATACATATGCAGCTATAAAGTCAGACTCGTCTTCTCTGTACATACACAGCTATAAAGTCAGACTCATCTTCTCTGTACATACACATCTATAAAGTCAGACTCGTCTTTTCTGTACATACACAGCTATAATGTCAGACTCATCTTTTCTATACATATGCAGCTATAAAGTCAGACTCGTCTTCTCTGTACATACACATCTATAAAGTCAGACTCGTCTTCTTTTTCCATACGCAGCTATGAAGTCAGACTCGTCTTCTCTTTCCATACGCAGCTATAAAGTCAGACTCGTCTTCTCTGTACATACACAGCTATAAAGTCAGACTCATCTTCTCTGTACATACACATCTATAAAGTCAGACTCTTCTTTTCTTTACATACACAGCTATAATGTCAGACTCATCTTTTCTATACATATGCAGCTATAAAGTCAGACTCGTCTTCTCTGTACATACACAGCTATAAAGTCAGACTTGTCTTCTCTATACATACACAGCTATAAAGTCAGACTCGTCTTCTCTGTACATACACAGCTATAAAGTCAGACTCGTCTTCTCTGTACATACACAGCTATAAAGTCAGACTCATCTTCTCTGTACATACACAGCTATAAAGTCAGACTCATCTTCTCTGTACATACACAGCTATAAAGTCAGACTCATCTTTTCTTTACATACACAGCTATAAAGTCAGACTCATCTTCTCTGTACATACACAGCTATAAAGTCAGACTCGTCTTCTCTGTACATACACAGCTATAAAGTCAGACTCATCTTTTCTTTACATACACAGCTATAAAGTCAGACTCATCTTCTCTGTACATACACAGCTATAAAGTCAGACTCGTCTTCTCTGTACATACACAGCTATAAAGTCAGACTCATCTTCTCTGTACATACACAGCTATAAAGTCAGACTCATCTTTTCTATACATATGCAGCTATAAAGTCAGACTCGTCTTTTCTATACATATGCAGCTATAAAGTCAGACTCGTCTTCTCTGTACATACACAGCTATAAAGTCAGACTCATCTTCTCTGTACATACACATCTATAAAGTCAGACTCGTCTTTTCTTTACATACACAGCTATAATGTCAGACTCATCTTTTCTATACATATGCAGCTATAAAGTCAGACTCGTCTTCTCTGTACATACACATCTATAAAGTCAGACTCGTCTTCTCTATACATACGCAGCTATAAAGTCAGACTCGTCTTCTCTATACATACACAGCTATAAAGTCAGACTCGTCTTCTCTATACATACGCAGCTATAAAGTCAGACTCGTCTTCTCTATACATACACAGCTATAAAGTCAGACTCGTCTTCTCTATACATACGCAGCTATAAAGTCAGACTCGTCTTCTCTATACATACGCAGCTATAAAGTCAAACTCGTCTTCTCTTTCCATACGCAGCTATAAAGTCAGACTCGTCTTCTCTATACATACAGAGCTATAAAGTCAGACTCGTCTTCTCTATACATACACAGCTATAAAGTCAGACTCGTCTTCTCTATACATACACAGCTATAAAGTCAGACTCGTCTTCTCTTTACATACACAGCTATAAAGTCAGACTCGTCTTCTCTATACATACACAGCTATAAAGTCAGACTCGTCTTCTCTATACATACACAGCTATAAAGTCAGACTCGTCTTCTCTTTACATACACAGCTATAAAGTCAGACTCGTCTTCTCTATACATACACAGCTATAAAGTCAGACTCGTCTTCTCTATACATACGCAGCTATAAAGTCAGACTCGTCTTCTCTATACATACGCAGCTATAAAGTCAAACTCGTCTTCTCTATACATACGCAGCTATAAAGTCAAACTCGTCTTCTCTATACATACGCAGCTATAAAGTCAAACTCGTCTTGTTTTTCCATACGCAGCTATAAAGTCAGACTCGTCTTCTCTATACATACGCAGCTATAAAGTCAGACTCGTCTTCTCTATACATACGCAGCTATAAAGTCAGACTCGTCTTCTCTATACATACGCAGCTATAAAGTCAGACTTTCTTCTCTATACATACGCAGCTATTAAGTCAGACTCGTCTTCTCTATACATACACAGCTATAAAGTCAGACTTTCTTCTCTATACATACGCTTCTATAAAGTCAGACTCGTCTTCTATATACATACGCAGCTATAAAGTCAGACTTTCTTCTCTATACATACGCAGCTATAAAATCAGACTCGTCTTCTCTATACATACGCAGCTATAAAGTCAAACTCGTCTTGTCTTTCCATACGCAGCTATAAAGTCAGACTCTTCTTCTCTTTCCATACGCAGCTATAAAGTCAGACTCGTCTTCTCTATACATACGCAGCTATAAAGTCAGACTTTTCTTCTCTATACATACGCAGCTATAAAGTCAGACTTGTCTTCTCTATACATACGCAGCTATAAAGTCAGACTCGTCTTCTCTATACATACGCAGCTATTAAGTCAGACTCGTCTTCTCTATACATACGCAGCTATAAAGTCAGACTTTCTTCTCTATACATACACAGCTATAAAGTCAGACTTTCTTCTCTATACATACGCATCTATAAAGTCAGACTCGTCTTCTATATACATACGCAGCTATAAAGTCAGACTCGTCTTCTCTATACATACGCAGCTATAAAGTCAAACTCGTCTTGTCTTTCCATACGCAGCTATAAAGTCAGACTCTTCTTCTCTTTACATACGCAGCTATAAAGTCAGACTCGTCTTCTCTATACATACGCAGCTATAAAGTCAGACTTTTCTTCTCTATACATACGCAGCTATAAAGTCAGACTTGTCTTCTCTATACATACACAGGTATAAAGTCAGACTCTTCTTCTCTATACATACACAGCTATAAAGTCAGACTCTTCTTCTCTTTACATACACAGCTATAAAGTCAGACTCGTCTTCTCTATACATACAGAGCTATAAAGTCAGACTTTTCTTCTCTATACATACGCAGCTATAAAGTCAGACTCGTCTCCTCCATACATACAGAGCTATTAAGTCAGACTCGTCTTCTCTATACATACGCAGCTATAAAGTCAGACTTTTCTTCTCTATACATACGCAGCTAGAAAGTCAGACTTGTCTTCTCTATACATACGCAGCTATAAAGTCAGACTTGTCTTCTCTATACATACGCAGCTATAAAGTCAGACTTTTCTTCTCTATACATACGCAGCTAGAAAGTCAGACTTGTCTTCTCTATACATACACAGCTATAAAATCAGACTCTTCTTCTCTATACATACGCAGCTATAAAGTCAGACTCGTCTTTTCTTTACATACACAGCTATAAAGTCAGACACTTCTTCTCTTTACATACGCAGCTATAAAGTCAGACTTTTCTTCTCTATACATACGCAGCTAGAAAGTCAGACTTGTCTTCTCTATACATACACAGCTATAAAATCAGACTCTTCTTCTCTATACATACGCAGCTATAAAGTCAGACTCGTCTTCTCTATACATACGCAGCTATAAAGTCAGACTTTTCTTCTCTATACATACGCAGCTATAAAGTCAGACTTTTCTTCTCTATACATACGCAGCTAGAAAGTCAGACTTTTCTTCTCTATACATACGCAGCTATAAAGTCAGACTTTTCTTCTCTATACATACGCAGCTATAAAGTCAGACTTTTCTTCTCTATACATACGCAGCTAGAAAGTCAGACTTGTCTTCTCTATACATACACAGCTATAAAATCAGACTCTTCTTCTCTATACATACACAGCTATAAAGTCAGACTCTTCTTCTCTTTACATACACAGCTATAAAGTCAGACTCTTCTTCTCTTTACATACACAGCTATAAAGTCAGACTCATCTTCTCTATACAATCGCAAGCTTATAAAGTCTGTCACATCTGCTTAATTCTAACCTTGAAAAACTGGGAAATCGTCCAATTCCACAAAAAAACTGTGATACAGATTTGTTGGCCAAACGACCCATCACTACCCTTTACTGTGAAAACAGAACAAAAAAAATGTGCATTCACATTAAAGTTGAAAATAGGATCCAAACACAGAATAAGTAATTGCTTGTACAAACTGATGATAGAAAATTTCCTTTTAAGTGAGCCCTTCAAGCATCTATTATTAATTTTAATATTCACCTGCAGGTTTTGACTGTAAATGTTTTTTTTCATTTTCCTGTATCTCCACAGGCCTCATATTCGTGCCTAGTGTTCCAGTCTGTCCTGTGGCCAGAATATTCCTTCTGGAATCTGTGTGAAGCTATTTTGCAGTACCAGTTAAGCTATCGATCTCTCCAGGTATGTCATAATACTGTTATTTTCGGGTTTCTGCTTTTATACTGACACACAGTTAGAATGACTTTCCGGTAAATGTTTTAGTTGCAGTTTTGTAACTATTTTTGCAAATTCATGTCCCAATAATTTAGGCTTCCGAGTTGAATTGTTTTTTCCAAATGATTCAGAAGTTTATGACCAATGTTAAGACACAGGATATTGTATTGCAACCTTTACAGTTGTTACTTAATGCTCAAGTACTTTTTGTGTAAATGTTTGTTAGAAATATTGCTTAAATGCTTTCCTAACACTACAATTATAACATCAATTAAATATATAAGGAACCTTAAATCATAACCTCATTTTAAAGTTTATTAAAGCATAGTTGTGTCTAATTGTTGCAGAAAGCTCAGGAGCTGCACAGAAAAGATGAAGTACGACAGCAGATGGAAGCCGACCGCACATGTGTGGCTGAACTCCTGCAGTATCGTGGGAATGGAAAGCCTCTGGATGCCCAGAGTCAACAGACTGCGCTTCTCAACTACACTACCAGACGAGAGGAGAGGGTGCAATGCTTTCTGGATGCCCTTCAGCACAAGAGAGACACTTTCTTCAGTGACTTAAGCAGCCAAACAGTCATTGCTCAGACTTGAACATTTTGCATTTACATATATGTAAATACTTGAGATCAGGAAGGAAGTTTCACCCCGTTTTATGGGGCATAGATTATGTATGTTTGTCATTGAAATGACCCCTGTAGACATGGATTATCAATCTTTAAATAAATTCATTCTGATTTACTAAGGGGTTTTCTTTTTGAAAACTAGAAATGCTAGAAAATACAATAGATGAGTCATTTTACTGTGGCTGCCAGTTTTGCATAGATGCACACAGGGTTTCTTTATGACTCACTAATTTGTGAACAAGAGACTGTCAAGAGTAAGATAGCTTGCGAGAAGAATGTTGAGATTTGAGTGATTCTAGGGGGGAAAAAACATAAAAATATGTTTTGTTTCTGTTTCTGTTTCCGTGACCATGAGGATGAATTATTGGTCACTTTTAGCAATCAATGACATTTCTTAAAGAGAAAAAAGGGCATAAGAAAATAAATAAAATATATTTCTCTTGCAGTACTTTGATCTGTGTCTAACTACAGTGACTTTCTTGCATAGTGCCACTAAGATCATGGGTTTCATTTTCAGAAAACGCATGTATGGATCAAATCCAAGCTTTCTATCAAAACTACTGGCCTATAGATAAATGTAAGTGTTCTGGTTGTTTTTTAATGCCGGTAATATTTTGACACTCATGTTCTTAAAAATTCTTAAATGCTTGTTTTGTACTTAAATCTAAAATGTGCCTACATGTGCATGCATTTACCAAACTAAACTTTAATAATCTTTCTTAATAGATATGTTTGATGAATAGTGAAGGGAAAGTATTCACAAAATGTCCCGCAAATAGAAACTCTTTCAAAAGTAATCAAAATATGTTCTGATGCGTTCAGAAACGTTTAAAGAAGTTCATGTTTTATTTTGCACACCGTGTGCGTAAGTTATTCTGCGGATGACTTTTCTATCGTTCTAAATGACGGAAAAATAGTCACAGCAACATTAAAGGACGATCTGTATTTAAACTACATTTAAAAACTAAAATCCCGCTCTAAATCTCTTCTGGCCCACAGGGGGCGTCCTTCTGACCCGGACGAGTGCAGCATCTCTCTGCTCTCTGAAACCTGACCGGAGAAGTTTGTCATTGTTGCTTTAAGAGATAAGCGACGCCCAGCGATACGTGATCGTTTTCGCAGCCAATCCCTGAGCCGAAAATGCAAGATCTGGTTTAAACCGGTTTCTTTCTTAAATTTCAATATAAAAAACTTAAATAAAACATATAGAGCCGTTATTGTATTTTACGCGAACCGCGGCGAGGCGTGCACAACAGCGTTGCTCACCGGCGCATTATTTACACGAATATCCTCCACTTATTATTTTTTCGCGGATTTTTTGCAGTCAAGATGCCCAAAAGAAAGGTAAGGATTTGTAGCATTATTTTAAAACATTTTTTGAAAATAGTTAGGATTTTTGGTATTTGTGTCTGTAAACATGTATGTTTTTTTCTGTTTTCGTGGATGTGTTGTGGTTGTGTAGCTGTTCTGTAATGGCGGACAGTGGCTTTTACATACTGTCAGGCGATTTGTCAATCTTACCGCGTTGTGACGAAAACAAGACTATAAAAATGGTTTATTGAAATTATGAAACAATGCAACGCAAACGCAAACATTATAACCATACACGCAAACACCATAACCTTAAAACCGTGCTTTTATCCGAGTGTTATTGGACTAAAACGGCGGTAAATCTTGTAAAATCAGTCTGGAACTCTAGCTTTGCAGATCATACAGTGTTGTTAATGCTTTGTGAACTTTCATGGTCGCTTAGCATATGTAAATATTACGTTTAATACCAATATTACTGCAGTTATAACGCGGCAGATTTGCGCTAGTGTTCAAGATGTGAGAAAAGGCGAATTTTAAGCCGTTCTGTTTATCGTTTGACAATATATCATATTAAAAAAAACAACAGTGTGAATTTTCGATGCTAAGTCGACATATTTTCCTACACTTCTAAGCTTCTTTGCTCTACTGAGACTAATGCTGTGTTGTGCAGTACGCCTAACGTTAGTCGAAACGTCAAGCTGCCATCTTTGCAGCACCTGTGTCTTCACTAGCTGAAGACGGCGCCTTACGAGTGAACGGCTCTTAAATGAGGTCTAAGTTCGTTTTTGCACGTTACGTTAATGTAAAATGTGCTTTTAAACGAGTCACGGCGATCTCTTGAAGAAAACGAGAGAACGTTGTGCTGTGGGCTGAAAATCGCCATTCCTTTAAAAGGCGCGTAGTGATGGAGCCAAACAAAAGGAAGCGATGTTGCCCGCGCGCACTTACAGTCCCGATTTGAATTTGAATATGCGCGGGAACGCGGCGCAGAAATAAAGTCCGCAGAGAAAAGCGCTCGTCCGTTAAGAAAAACAGCCGCGGTTTATCCGCTCTGACGTCATGTCCTGTTACTGTCACGGGCCGCAATTTTTGTGTTTTTCATTCATTTTGAAAATCGTCGTTTTTGACAAATCTTCTTGTTCTTTGATTCTTTTGCAGATTGACGGAGACAAGGCCGCCAAAGCCAAGGAGGAGGTTTGCATATTTACAACTACTGTTTAATTTTACTAGAATTTATTTTTTCATTGTACTAAACTCTTTTTTATTATATTAATTGTTCATATATCATTAGTTGCTCGGTGTATGTAAATTCATATTATTGTGTTGCAGCCAACAAGACGCTCCGCAAGGCTGTCCGCTGTAAGTGTGTATTTGTTTTTGTTTTCACATATGGTTACTACAGTAAGACTTTATGTAAACACACTGTGAATGTAGCCTAATTAATCTCTCTACATTGGTTTACAGAAGCCAACTTCTTCTAAGCCTGAACCAAAGCCCAAGAAAGCACCCCCTAAGGTAATCATGTGGGGTTATGTATTTTATTCTCAATAAATATTTTCAACATTTAGTCATTGCTTTGTGCATTGCAAGCATAATGCTTTGCCCAGCTGTCAGTCAACAGATCTATTCGTAACAAGATTGAAAACATCAAATTCCATTTTAAACTGTCTGTTAATATTGTTGTTGTGTGAATATTTGTCATTTTCGTCATACAGAAGGCAGCCAAGGGGAAGAAGGGCAACCCTTCTGAAAATGGGGATGCCAAGGCAGATCAGGTGGGTTTAATAATAGCTAAAAGTAAAGCCCTTAAATCATTAGGCTTGTTCTTTACCTTAAAATGATGTTTTATATCTTCAACAAATTGCATAAGTATAGCATCAAACTTAATAAACGTGACATCACTAAGTCTAATATCTCACTTTTTTCTAGGCACAGAAGGTTGAAGCTTCTGCCGATGCCAAATGAAAGCTAATGAGTGTCTGATCCTTCTATGTACTTGGTGACTGTACAGTTTGAAATAACTATTTTTTACCAAGTTTTATATTAAGAATAACATTTATAGTTGACTTGTTGACTTGCTTTTGATGTACTGATTGATTTGACCGGAGTTACTATATTTCATTCATATCCATTTTTATCCCATTTTTTTAAATCAAGCCGTCTTGCCGAAACAATTTGTCCTTGCTAAATCTGTTTTCAAAGCGGTGAATGCAAGTATATTGTTCTAAAGTTTGTGTATTTCTTTATCTTTCTTCTTTTCTTTCTTAGTTTATCCTTGGATTTTAAACACCAAACCTTCTCAAAGGCAGCTTAAGAGTGTTTCTCAAATGTTTTCAGGAAGGCTTTTCACCATTTTGTTAGCATTTAATCTTACAAATACTGTTTTTTTTCTTTTCGTTTTTACATTATTTTTAAAAAAGTAGTTAGAAATGAAAGTGTCACAAAAAAATTGAATAATAGGGCAACAATGATGAATAAATTTGCAACATGAACTTTTATTATCCTTACAGCTGTGTGTTCTGAACTTGTCTTTTTTTATTTTTATTAAGTTATGTTCTGAAAAGTGGAAGGATATTCAGTGACTCTGAAAAAAAAATGCTTCGTTTTAAATGGTTTTGAATAAAAAAACTGTCCTGAAAAAACATTCTTGTTGTCGTGTCGTGTGCATTCTTGATACATGGTGTTCATGTTATATACAACTTTGATTACAAGCCTTACAATAAGTAAATAAAACTTAAGAAAAATAAAGCTCTTAAGATATCTTAAATGCATTTGACAGTGTATAAGGATCTTAGCATATGCTTTCTAACCAAATCAACTTAAAATAAAGTAAACATTCTAAGCTAAGAAAATAAGTGGTTATGAATACACCATTTCCATCATTACCTTACCTAATAAACTGATTTAGAGCTGTATTGTGGGGAGGAGTGACAAAAATAAATCAATGATAAACAAAATTAAATAAAGCTGCAGTAAACTGGATTTTTACAATGAAAGTCTTGTATATTGAATAATTAAAAAATGCTATTCAGAAAAAACTTTATTTAATAAAAGGAAATCCGTATGTGCAGTTACGTGTGTTTGTCGCTAGATGTCAGTGTCGTATAATAAATCAGGCACGCAGCGCAACGTTGTAATACATTCAATGACCAGCAGGTGGTGCTAGAGGTTTAATTAAAACCACGTGCTCAACTTTCTGATTCATTAAGAAACGACACAGGTAGACCTATACGGAAAAATGTCAATACAAGAAAAATATCATTTTTCGTAACAATTGCTAGATGTATTTTTTTACCGCTGAACTTTGTATGGATGCGATTTTCTTTGAGAGTGGCAAATGTGCCTATTTAAACTTCTATCGCTATAAACGCAAATGTATACATATTCTTAATAAAATAAATAAATAAACACTTATCGTATGAAGACTTAAACATTTCTCAAAATTCCTTCAAAACCAGCATTTCCTACGGAGAGCACAAACCCACTGTGACTCCCATGAGAAAAAAAACGCTTCACGTAAATTAAACGTTTATGCAAATAAATAAACATCTTTTTCTCAGTTTAACTGTCATTGAACTCATATGAGTACCTACAAACACATCGAGTGAAGTGTCCTTAGGCTTCTTCTTAAAACCCAGCGTCACATACAGCAGGCCTACTGTTCACAATCTACTCAAGGTTTAGCACCAGGTGTCTTCATCGACCTCACCGTGTTGATTGACCTGCACAGGGGCTTGAAAAGAGATATTGGGTTGTTTACCGTGTAAACAGCTTTAAAAACGTTTACTTTACTTTAGAAACTGACAGACTCGATATCAGGCTGTTTCTCGGTCTTCGTGTCTGAATTTAAGACTTTGTTTGCAAATTCACTGATACAGATGATAAAACGGAAACGGAACGTCACATTTACATCACACTGACGTCGCGTTGATAATACAGAGTAAATCATCATGCTTTATTGACCATCCAATTCAATTCCATCACGTATATACATCACTGGCAATATATAAGGTCCAGCTCAACTTTGACCCAAGCGCATGAAAACATGTGATTGAATTATATCAAACGTGGAAGACGTGCATGTTGTTACGTTCCCCCAACATGCGCACTCATCAGACAAGTCAGGGTCTGCACGTCCACATGGTCTCAAACGTGACTGGTTAGCCCCGCCCCCAATTGAAGCTATAGGCTGACGTTGGTCCATATATAGGGCTAATGTGTAGGAACATCGTGTTCCCTTAGTTTTCTGGATCTTTCACCTCACCCCACTCAGCGGCCTTGTCTTCAGGTAAGCAACACATACAAAGTCATTTTGCGCCAAAAGCAGCAGTGCAAAGTTGATAGTATGGTAGATGACAATTTTAATCAACATGAAACAAGACTTTTCTGTTTGGTCGTTTAGTGACACGCCTCACGTTATCACTCAAACAGCTGTTTTATATGTGGCATAATGTGACGCTTTAGCTGTGCGCCAGATGCAACACACTTGCACAAAAAACGCATTGAAGTGAAACGGTGTGCTGTCGATACGTCATCCACTTACTGTAAAAACCAAATGAACGTTTAATTTCTTATTTGTGTATTTTGAAACGAAAACTAGCTTGCAAAGTACTTTTAAGTTAATGTTTAATTCATTGATGCGCAAGTTTAATGTGTAGTTTTTTTTTCAAACCTGAGAATTCTCTTGTGCAGCTGGGGATGAATACAATAGATATTGTGAAATTGAGAAATGTTTGTGTAAATAACAAAAAAAGTTAAACTAAAAACAAAGTTGGCAATGAAATAACGTGAACTCTGAATGCTCTATGGATGCGTTGGCTATTTGCTTTCAAATTATGAACTAGTTTAATTTGAACTGTTGTGAGCAGAAGGGTTGTGCCCAAATGATTTTTTTTTCCCTTTAAGTACATGTACAAGCTTCTTTACATCCTAAGATCACATCAGACTGTAGTGTTAAAATCATACAAAAGTCACCTCTAACATTGAAAGTGAAATTTTTTTAGAAACATGTTCTCAGAAACGGTCCCATTTTCTTGCATCTCATGCAATGTGAACCGTTTTAAAACCACTCCTCTTGTGTCATTCATAAAGTAACATAAATGTGTTAATGGGTCGTTACGACTATCAGTGTTTGCATCTCTCGTGCTGCAGGGGGCTGAATATTTAAACTGTGGGTTAGAAGAACCCCATGCTGGTCATCAATCCTCACATCTCCAGTTGAAAACGATCAAACCAACACCGAAAACATTTACAATTTAGTATTTTCATGCATTGCAAATACAAATGCACCTCCTGTGAGCCCTTTCTAGGGTACAGACCCTCACTAATAGACTGTTTTGCTTCACTTCAGTCAATGGATGTCTCAAGACACAATGTAATATAAATTAATTTTTATTATATATATATACATATACATACATATACATACATACATACATACATACATACGTATATGAATTCATTGATAAATAATATTTTTGGATCATTGGTGTACAGACTTTATATACAATTCTTTGTTTGTTTATTTGGTCAAGCACCCACTTGAGGGTGAAGTGTGTGCTTTTGTCTTCTTTTTAAACTATTAATGATAAATACGTTAAAACGTGTGATTGCATGGTCAGATCTGTGATGGTCAGTTCTATGGCAGAAGGCGGGTCGGGTGAGTGTAAGCACCTGAGCCACTGGTATTGTTTGAACGAGGTGCCCCCCCAGACCAGTGTCTCGTTTGGGGTGAGGGGATTATCCAGTCAAAGGTTTTGTTAAACGGATGGGTTGTCCTGTGATTGGCGACACTTTTTTTTTTTAGCTTTGGCAAATACAGTATTACCAGAGAATGGCCTTTTTTTTTTTAAATGACAAATAATGGTATTTTCCACTTTTTTTTAAAGAAGAAATTAATTGCATATATTTCATTATTGTAATACAAATTACAATTGAGACACAAATGTGAACCTGCTAGTAAAAACAAAAGGAATTTTCTGGCTACTTTCTACATCCTACATTATATATATATCTATATATCATTTTATTTGTTGTTTTAATACTTTAAACGATGATCTTGATATCTTTAATATTGACAATGGAGGAAGGCCATGTCAGAAATGGAAATCATAGTAAATTAACAGATTAAAATCGAACTTTGGAAAGCCTGGATTTCAGAGTCACAAATGTTAAAGATCCAGACACGGTCTCCACTGGTTTCACAAGATGTGTCTTAATCTTGTTCAGACATACATGTTTTAGTATCAGAGGTGTGAATAATAGTGTGTTTATGGCGAGTGTCAGCACGACCCGCCTGAGGGTCTCCTCATACTAATCTAACAAATTTACATCTCCAATAAACTGCAGACACCGAGGGTGGAATCTAAAATTTGAGGTTTTGATCAATTGATCAGCTGATAAAAAAAGTAGCCCAATCATTGGTCAATATTGATTCCTTTTGGGTTGGTCAACATCATCAACCGGTGTCCTATGGTTTGGAATTGGCTTCTTTTTCATTCTGGTTATTTTCATGTGCTTGACAGAACAAGGCCTTGTGCTCATTTTTCATAGTTTTAAAGGAACAGAAATCATTTTAGTGCAACAATTGATCTTCTCTGTACATTAGAGCTGCACGATTAATCGTTAAAAGATCCTGATCTTGATTCGAAACACCAGACGATCTCATTAATGAAAATCAACGATTCCTAATGTGTCTTAATTTACACCTCGGACTAAAATCATAACGCTTCAATATGCTCTGTTGCGGCAGAAGTTAAAATTATTATTATATGGTATGTAAAGACGTCACAAACGGTCTTTTCAAAACACCATAAGTACTGTAGGTTAACCATGAAATATGTAATAATTTTGAAGCAAAGTCCTATATTACATACCTAAATAAACTATTTTTTGTCAGAACCTCTAGTAAATTATGTATTACTTTAAGTCATCATTCAGAATCGTAAAAGACTCGCAATCTCTATTTGAAACAAAAGAATCGGGATCCTCAATTTATCCAGAATCGTGCAGCTCTACTGTACATTCATTGTTACTTCTAGTCTAACAGAACTGGAAGATGACTCCAACGGGTCCCTTGTTTGGAAGCACAGATTTCTGTTCATGGAAACGACCTTAATGGTTACATCACACTTCGGAAAATCTTCCCTGATGCGTTCTGTAATTTCAGACCAGTGAAGCGAAATGGCCTTGCATAACAAAAACACACCATGCATGGCCATGTGGTCGGAAATTTAGAATCGTGCTGATAGGTGAATGTGGTATCAGCGACCGATGTCACCCAACGATAAAAGCTTTTCATTTATCGCTCTCTTGATCTCTTGTTTCGTTTAAGCTGGTGAGAAAATAGTGTCGGACAAGTTCCATCAGTGTTGAGGTTGTTGGTTAAGCAGGCGTGCACATGTGCGAGCGTGATGAGTTCTGACAGCTGTGCATGGTAAAGCGAGAGAGAGAAAGAGAATCCACCAATCTGGTTGCAAGATGACAGGTTGTATAATGGGGCGGAGCTCCAGCGAAACTTCCTCTAGTGTTTTCATGCGCAGGCTGCAGATGATGTTCTTCCAACGGTTTAAATCCAACTTCAACTGCATAGTTTGTCTTTTGGAGGAACATCAGCAGATATTTTGGATTCTGGACCGTCAGGTTGGTAGATGCAGACATGTCTATCGTTCTCGCCTCCTTCAGTTTTGACCCCTGTCCATTCCGTCCACTTCTGCTCGAGTCCTTCCTTTGTTTTGCTGTAAAAGATATTGTACATCTAGATGGATCTTTCTCAGGTTTTGTTATGTAGAGTTTGTCAGGGTCTTGTCTACCTTGTCTGTGAATCAAACCAATACATGATGTATTTTTAGACCGCAGATTACGTTCACGGATCTCTTTATGAAGATGTAACCGGACTCATCTGGATATTTGTTTGGGATTGTTGCCTGCAGCTAGAAGTGTACTGCACAACCTCATGCATTCTCTGGATTCACTTTGACAAAGCCAAGTTTCTTTTAATAAAAGAACATTATTCTTAAGCGCAGTTTTGCATTTTCAGTTCTCATGCATTGATGCTTTCATTATTTAACATTCGGTGTTTGGATTGAAATCTGTTTGCTTATTTGGAAAATCTGCTTTGAAATCTGTGTTTTAATCTATTTATATTTACACTCGCCTTTTCTTATCTGCAGGTCTCGCATCCATCAGGAGATTTAGTTTAGTTGTTTGGTGTTCAAAGACTACAGCGATGATCATCAGACTTGGCAGACTGACTCCTGGATACTTCCGTCTTTTGCAGGTATATACATATTTCTTCAAATCTGGTTCCGTTTGTGGATTCATTTATTGTTTTATGGGTCCCTTACGTAATGCTTGAAGTAATACGGTGGTTAGTTTGGGAAAGTGTACATCCGCTCCGGCTGGACCCCAGTGGTCCCCTGAATTCCTGTCAGCTAAAAGTGACTGAAGGCAAATGATATGAACAAAGAGCGTGTGTACACAGGGGGTAATACCAGGTTGATTCATCTCAAGCACTAGATAGATTTCTCAACACTTGGAATATAAAAATGTCATGAAACCCACAGGGCACAATGGCAAGATATTTTGTGTCCGTCAAAATGAATAATTTTAGCATATGTTCAAGTTTGGAGAATCTGTTAAAAATCCTGTTTCTACAAACCAAAAAGCATTTATTAGTATTTGCATATAAAGTTTTTCTAATAACAAGCTACTTTCAACACGCACAAGTGTAACGTGACCATGCCGCAGTTTGTAATGTCACGTTGCTTGGCACGCGAGTTTTATAGATGCTGAGATGACGCAAGAATCAAACACTGGGCGCAGATTAGCTACATTGAAACTATAACATGTCCCAAGCTCTTATGTTAAAGTAACTTTGTTGGTAATATTAAACTTGCTCTAAAGAGTTTACACTAGAGAATCTTTCTAATCTTAAGTAGGTATATCGTCGTCTTAACCTGCTTGCTTTAATAAATCTTGCTAAAATCGCTGCCCTGTCATGAACATTTTCCAGCAGTTTAACTGGACGTTTTACTCGATCTGAATGGAATGACCACATGCTGTTTAACAGACCTCCTGGAGCCTTGTAATTCTTTTGCCATTTGCCTCTGAACACCGTTGTCTGCTTACGATTACATGCAGAGTATTGCTCCACTGCTGGGGCCCGTTTCAATAAGAAAGTTCAACAAACACCGAGTTTAAATCTGAACTCTGAGTTGATTTACTCAGAAAATCACTACTCTGACTTTTCAATTTCAGACCAGCTGATTTGAGCACAGTCCAGTCTTTTATGTATTTCTAGTGCGTTTAGGTAAAATGATCATTTGTTTCATTCTGTGAACTACTTACAATATTTCTCCATTATTTTAAATAAAAAATATCGTTTCTATTTCCATTTATGTGCATGTAATACTGCAAAGAAAACAAATTAATATTCACTTTTAAGCAATACAACAGTCATATTTACATGCATTTAGGAACAGTTCAATAGTTTTTTTTTATTTGATAACCTGGATTTTTCTATCAGTTTTCATGTGTCTTGTCATGCTGTCATTCTTTCTCATTGCTGTTGGATGACTTTGTCACTTCTGAGATTTGATTGTTGAAATTCAGCAGACACTGGACTGAAATGACCACAATGCATCTAGAAATGTTTTTTTTTTTTCTTGGCTGTAGGCGCTTTGATTATACTCCTTAAAAAACCGTTCTGACCTTGTTTTGATGTTCTCTCTGCAGAGACAGGTAGCTGGTGAGGTGCAGGCCCCAACACGTGACCGCTCCACCAACCAAATCGCCATGATGCTGGCCATCATGGGTCTCAGCCTTTCCTACTACAGTGCCAAACAGATGACGGAGAAGGTTGGCCACAAGCCCGCGCCATGAAAACGCTCCTCGTTTGTCTGTTTCTGGAGAGGAAAGAAAGAAGCCAAACTGTGGGTGAAGTCGGAGCGGGATCACCACGTCCAGTCTCTCACAATACTCCCTCTCTGTATCTATCAGAAACTGATTTCTGAGCATTCACTAACCACCAATC
Source organism: Triplophysa bombifrons (assembly GCA_029783895.1). NCBI lineage: Eukaryota > Metazoa > Chordata > Actinopteri > Cypriniformes > Nemacheilidae > Triplophysa > Triplophysa bombifrons. Next base: position 3,529,291 of record CM056455.1, on the reverse strand, counting down.
TGGGTCTGCTAGGGGTTCTGTCACTTTAGTTTCGCTCTCAGCAGGTTGAAATCTGCTTTATTTGGGTTTGTTGGTCTTTATATCTTGAAAGTTGACTTTTTACATGCATCAGAGAGTCGATCAATACTGCCCAGGATTTCTAGAAAAGACGTTTATCTCCTCCATCATGGAGAATACTGCTGCTACTGTGAGCCATAAAGCCTTCAAAGTGAGCGACCTCTGCATTTCAGATGTACCGGTCAACTAGTGACCGCAGAATGAGAGATTATTTTAGATTTATTACCGAAAACTCACACCGACCCGAGGACACAATGGGTCACCTCACTTGTCGTCTCTGTGATGGACGAGGTGTTATCAAGACAGATTACAATACTACACCGTCACTACTTTGGGACTTTTCATTTTAACTAAACACAAGATTTCATATCATGTTTAATGGTCTTGATCAGTGGGTAATCCAGTAGTTCCTGTTAGACATTTAACGTTCACTTTGTGTATTTGTGCAATCCATGACATTATTTCTAATAGTTTTTAAATATAATACTGTGATTTATGATGAATGTTTGTTATGTTTTTATGAATCGATGAACAAATAAAGCTGTGAACTTTCTGAACAACATCAACGTTATGGCCTGCAAGTCTTTTCTCAGAGAAAAAAAAAACACTTTATTGCTCATAAGTTGTTTCATAGCTGTCTTCTGATATTTCTCGTAAAATTGTTTGTTTTTGAAAATTATTGTTGAAACGCATGAAGGGTATATTGGTGTAAAACAAATGTATGAAGTGTTTGAGTTCAAATTGAGATTTTTGTTGACATCTTCTCAAACATTAATGACAGACACATTTGTGAGATTTTTGACTCCACCTCAAGAGAAATATCTGAGATTCAGATGAGACTTGAGTCAATGTTTCCATTTTCTCTATTAAATCTCACTGATGTTTAAAAGAAATAACTGCGAAACAAAAGAGGGTTGAATAAAGAACACATGTTTAGAAGAATGTGGTTATAAAATCTGTTTTGAATGTCTATCTCTGAAATTGTCCCCCTCACCTCAATTGAGTTCTGCTGTTATGGATTATTAAAGAATTTTGTGTCCACAGAAGTATGCGGTGGAACAGGAAGTGGTTCTAGCCTCGAGCAACCGCTTCCTCTGTCAGCACACGATATTTGTCTACCAGCCTGCTGCTGGTGTTCAGTTTAGTGTCCGTTTCTCAGAAGGACAGTTCATCCAAAAAATAAAACTCCAGTCATTTATTCTCTCTCATGTGGTAATAAATGTGCATATGACTCTTTCTTCAATGGAACACAAAAGATATTTTGAGAAATGTTTCAGTGGTTTTGTGTTCATACAATGGTAGTCAATGAGGTTCAGTGTCGTTTGGTTATCTATGTTCTTCAAAAAATCTTTTGTGTTCTGCAGAAGAGAGAAACTCGCACAGGTTTGGAATGACGTAAGAATACGTTTGGAGTAAATGATGTAAGAATATTAATTTCAGGGTAAAATATTCCTTTTAACCAAACCTATCCCTCAACATTCAAATGTGTTGCAGACAAGTCCTGCTAAGTAATTTAGGCTTAAAACATCATTTCAGACACATTGCTTTCCGTGTTTGCATGGATGTTCAGGGCAGATGTGATGTCCTTTGACAGGCTGAGGCCATATTGCGTGACACATGTTGTACCGCCCACCACCTTTGGCTCCTCCCCCTCATCTCTGATCACTGGGCAAATGTGCCCAAAAATACCACTGGAGCACTTTGACATGCAAGCTCAGGACACAAACCCAAACGCCGCCGCCCTATTGGCCGTCCGGTGATGCGTCATGATGTCGTTGCTGTTTTGAGCTGCTGAAACAAAAGGATGGGGATCACGTTGGCGACAGGGCTATACACATGGTTGCTTGTGCTTTAAAAACACACAAAAAGCCTGTTTATACAATGAAGAGACAAATACAAAAACAAGACCATTACATACGTGAGCAGTGGCTTTAATTTTATTTAAAATATGATGAAACTTTTGAGATATTTGAACGTCGTGAGACTGATGCTGTCAAGAATTCACTTTGAATAAAAGCATCAGCAAGCAAATTATATTGTTTCATGTGAATTTTTTAAATCATTTAAATCACTTGTTAAGTTTCCTTTACCTCACACACTGTGTGAGAAACTGTGTGTCCTGTGAAACATCTCAGTTGCTCTACTGGTGGGCTGTGACCCAAAAATGGGACACCAATGATATAACCATCAACAGCAAAACATTTGGAGTCTACAATCTTACATTCATATGACCTTATTGACCTTATGGTTATTGTTTTGATTCGACCCAAATACATGACATTTCATGTATTATTTTATTTATTATATATTTTATGTTTTTATATTTATATTTTATTAATATTTTTTATGTTATTCTATGTTCTTTTATATTATTTTTTATTATTTTTTATTTTATTTTTATTATTATTATTTTATAATTGTTTTCGTTTAGTTTAGTTTAGTTCCCTGCTCCTTGTTTTTTTAAGCATTCGTTGTTATACTTCATGCACAGAGCCGGTCTTCAGCCAACAGACACACAGAGAAACATTCCTGCCAACATGAACAGCCATTATTCGCTCTGTTTTGGAAGGATTATTAATAACTTTCGGACCCATGTTTTAAAATAGAGAAACTGAAATGATGACTCAAGAAAACAGAGAACAAAGATCACAACATAATCCTTTAAAAATCTATCCTAATCTCTGGCCAGATTCACGAAACTGTTCTCAAGACGAAATATAAGATTGTTCTTCAGATAAATGATAGGAAGCTCATATGAATGTTCCTTCATAAGAAGTTCTCAAATATTTTCTCAAGAACATCTTCATTTTTTCATAAGAATAAAAGGACGCATGCTTAAGAAAAAATGTAAGATCTGCATTAAGATTTTTTTCCGTGAGTAAAAATATTCCTAACTTTTTTCTTAAATGACAGTTTAAGAAAAAATTTAGCAGTTAAGACAAATCTTTTTCTTAATAATGTTTTGTGAATCCGTCCCCTGGATCTTACTTTAATCTCACTCAAAGATCATCCCCATCTGTTCGGTTATCTTTTAAAAACACGTCGAGTGCATTTCAAACTGATGCAATTAAAAAGAAACGTTGATGTTTTATGGAAATATAAACCACAACTGTCTTGGCACGGTTATGCATTTGTAAATCACAGAAAACAGAACATGATGTATTACACAACATAAAACATATGAGCAAAACCTTAACACTTGTGAAAAATCTCTATATATGTTCACAAGTATAGATTTTTGATACCGACTAAGTGCAAAAAATAAATCAGTTTGTGAATAAAGACTTTGGTAGAGATTCGGTTTATGCATGAATATTCATAAGGAGCAAACATACATTGTTTTTGGTTATAAAACAATTAGTCAGAGTACAACACATCACAATAAAACAGAACACAGGTGTCTCGAGACATTGACATATTTATAACACGCTCGTGGCTTGAGTCCTCTCTTAACTCATGTGTTTCATGTTTGAACAGTGATTTATGATGAGGTTTCACTTTAAAGTCGACAGCACTTGAAGTATTTCATTCAGGTCTGGTTTGTTACTATGTGGTTAAAGAGTAAACAAATGAAGTGGATCTATCACTTATCAGATATGAGGCTGTTTAAGATTTGTTCAAAATAAACACGACGCAGTAGAGACTCAACCCGTCTTCCTTTATGCCACATTAAAGACATCTTCGCTTTGTTAGTCCTTTTGAACATCCTATAAATAATAAAGTCGTACACAGATAGTCATCCAAAGCAAAATTGAGAATGTCCCCATAAAGCAACCTGCCAACTGAAGAGCCAGTAACACATTCGGATTTATGACTGTTACACAACTGAAGCTTATGAGGGATATTTAAGAGGATGTATCACTGCCAAGAGGACACTTTATCACTCAGAGATTTCTCTTTCACAGCTCAGAAGACTTGAGGAAGTTCTCCGTTGTTTTATTAAGTATCAATGTAGTCTCAGATGTTTCTCCTAAAATGAAGAAATAAAAAGACAAAAGACATTTTGAAGTCCTGAGAACAATGTTGAAAGGAAAACACAAAACAACCTCTTTCAATGAACTTGAAAATACAATTGTTATGTAGCCGTGTTTTCTTCAAAGGTTTTTTCCTGGCAGCCTCACAAGAACTGATATTAAATTATTAAGCTGCGACATGTGTAGACAACACCCCCGATCAATTCATCAAGAACTCATTGACTGACATGTGACCGCAAGATTCTTTTTAAGACGCCACATCCTGGAAGACATCTGTGATCAGGTGAAACATATAGGCCCGGCATGCACCAACTGAGCCAAAACGGCAATTGGAACTAGACGACGGCCAAATGTATTTTGTTCAATGCCACGCGCTTCATGCAGGAGGTGTCACTTCTACTTTCGGTCAACACGTGTCACAGATGTTGATCTGAAATGGAACGGGATGAAGATTATATGTGCGCTTGCTTCATCACAGTGACAGCAGATAAATGTGGCGCGTGTGTGTCTGAGGTCACGTGACAGAGTTACATAAGATGCACAAAGCTGTCCTGGATTCTATGTTATCATCTTTATACTAATTCATGACAAATTTTTCCGTTGAGTGTACATATATGACAGCACATATATTTAAAGGCATAGTGAACCAAAAATGAAATTTCTGTCATCATTTACTCCAGTGGTTCTCAAACTTTTCAGATCATCACCTTTTATAAAATGACTTGTGCCAAGTACCACATTCCCACAGAAACTCTCAAATTAATCGTTGAGCTGTGAATCTCTATCTTTACACCTCATCCTCCGATTCTAATGTATTATTAATAATAAAACACTTTTTTAGTTATGCTGTTTTCAAACTAAAGAACATGTTTTTTTTTCATGTTTCTCAAGTTAGTCAGCAGTAATAGTGAACATAAAACATTTTTCTGTTGTGCAATGTAAACAGCGCTCTGTAATTGACTTTTATGGGGGATTTATTGACTTTGTGGGGACTTGCAGAAAAACTAAAAACGTATATTAAAGACAAAAAATGTGGAAAGAATATTTAACACATTAGATAAATAAATATTCGTATACTTTAACATTGATAGAACAGCTGTATACAACAGACAGAGATTTTTACTTAACTGCAGCGGCTCTTGTCAAAGCGACGTCTCAAAAATATCAAATATCACAAATCTAAATGCGTCTGAGGTTACATCGACCACTGATAAATAAACAATCATTCATACAACTATATTAAAATTGCACATAGGCTGAGAAGTATTCCCTATTTACCAATAATGTATCAAACATTTGAATTGTATTAAAGACAGGAAATATGAATTCATATATTGAGTTTTCAACCGGCTTTAGTATTAAAACCCCAGTGAAACACTGCAGGACATTTCTGTTTCAGACCGAATCTCAAACTGTGTTTATTTATTTTAATTCATTTATTCTGTGCTTATGTAGATGTGCACAAAGTGCTGTGAACATCACACATCCTAGAAGAATAAACGTGTGTGTTTGTGTACTGGTATTCATCAATGTGCAAAGATAGCAATACCTGTAGATTTTGACCTTGTGGGGACATTTTTATGTCCCCATGATGGAAAACAGCTCATACGTAAATCATACAGAATGATATTTAGTGTAAAGTTATGTGTGATTATTGGATTAATGGAAGTCTGTGGAATGTCCTCATAAACATGGGGTTGCCAGCACGTAATGCGCTGGAGGCATTTGATTGAGAAGTGAGTTGAAACATGCAGAGAAACCTGAAGAGTGACTGATCTGAAGTCAGTCTGAACCAGTTATCATGAGAAGCAGAGAGAGGAGGGTGGAGGGAATACAAACACAAACAGGAGAGAAAAATGCTGACTTAACATTCCTTAACAAGACCACAAACAAAACGCTTTCTGAGATCACAACCTAATGACATAAACTGTGGGAAAGACATAACAAAGTCTTTAATTCAAATTGACTTTCAGTACATCAGGGTTTTCATTTTCACCTGTAAGTGTGTTCTCCGGGAATCAAACCTGTGACCTTTACGCTGCCAAAACAACTGGAAATGTAGTTGAACATTTAAAAAAAGAAAACAGTTTGGAAACGTGGGATATCTGTTTAGCTAGAGGATTAAAATCAGCATGGGCAAACAACACAATTCGCTGCCTTCCCAAGAGAACTTTTGGCCAAATTTAAAGGGCACCCGTCATAATCAAGACAACTCCAGAGAAAAATCCACAATGAAAAGCGCTGATGGCAGACTGGCAGTGTGGTGAGACATTTGAGAAATGCTCTTGTATAGATCAAGGGTATGACGTGTCACAGTGACGAAGGTCTTTTACGCTGAGACTCAACTTACTCTCAGATGTGGTTTAAAACAGAGTAAATTCAATGAGAAATGTTTGAGTTGATATTGAGATCTTCAATAATATTGACTTTTGAAATCTGAGCTCAGTTTGACACCTTGTTGACAACAAAACTCTAATGACACAGATTCTTTTCCTGAGAGTCAGGAATGTGACAAATGTGTATGAGACGCATATGAACCTCCAAGTTCTCTCTGTTTAATCTCGCTGTCTTGGAGAAATATCATCTCATGATTTTTCTTTCTTGGGCGATGTAGCTTGATGGTAAACAAGTGTGATGTCATTGTCATTGACAGGGTGTTGGGATGTAAAGTTACTGGCTGAGGTTCATCTTGGCTCTGGGTGAGAATATCTCTTTGTGTCACATGAGCAGCCCAGCAGATTTACTGTTGAGATTCATGCAGCGGGTTTGGAATACTGGATTCAGTGCACCTCTGTCTTCCAGAACCCATCTTATGGTATTACTGCGGTAAGTATGTGTGAGTCCTGGACACCAGTTCAGCAGTTTTGGGGGAGGTGATGGTGACTGAGGTCAAAGGTCAAACTCACAATAGACTCTATATCCAAGCATGTACTGTGTGCTGATGTATGTCATGTACCAGCTCGTTTTGCTCTCATCTATATTCACCCACATGTCTTTTACATAACACCTTTACATACCCTTATCTACACCTATAGAATTTCTGTTTAGCTTTCCTGTGGCTCAGTGGTTAGAGCGTGACACTATAACAATGCCAAGGTCATGGGTTCGATCCCAGGGTATTGCACATAGTCAGAAACAAATGTATAATACAATGCAATGTAAGTTGCTTTGGGTAAAAGCGTCTGCCAAATGCATAAATGATGAAGATACCGTCAAAGCAGAAATCTTGTCTTGGCCTGAAACAGCGCTGACAAATCACAAAATTATCGAATTGTATTTTAAAACAAGCAATAAACTATTAGTGGCTTGGTTTACTAAGAGAAAATGAAGTTATTAGGAAAACTTTTCCTATACCTATGGCCTTTAGAGGATTATTGCTTTCATTAAAAGAAATGTGATCAAAAAGAAAGTTTTAATTAACCCTCATGTCATTTCAAACCTGTATGAATTTCCTTCTTCACTTTCCTGTCATTTGCATTTATGCATTAAATCTATACATTTTCATCAGTCCCTGGGAATCAAACCCATGGATTTTGTGATCATAATGCTCTACCAACTGAGCTCCAAGAACACGAGATGAACCATGTAAAACAAATATGGGGCTGACTACCGTGTGGATACTGTGACAGAAAAGCTGTCAAGATCTTTTGCTTATCGGTGTCTTCTGGTTTATGACATGCATGTTCTACACATAATAAATAAAAAATGAGAAATAAGTCAGACTTCAGGGAATTACGCAGCGTTTGGATTCTTGTAGGCTCATATTGTTTTGAAGGATCTATTTACAGAGAGGACACCCTGTGCTGCCAACAGCATCGTGCACACATTTGTATATATACGTACATACCATCAACAGCATAAACTCTACACCGCACGACCACAGCGGGATGCACAGCAGCTCATATATCACTCACATCCATACAGAATGACTTACATAACACACACAGCCATTATAAACTGATAACACAGATGTGCCAGTGAAATGAATTTTACAGTGTTTGCAAAACTTGTGTTTTAGTTAGCAGACAATCTGACAGTTTCCCAGTGACTTGTTGAAGTGTTCAAGGGCTCAGCTGTGATTCTATAAATGCGCCACTCGTGGCAACAGTCGGATCATTATATTTGAAGAACTTGAACTGAGCTAGTTGAAAAATAGATGCGAGTCCCTGGAACATTTTGAATTGTTTACAATTTATGTATGCTATTATTTCTTGATTGGAACCGGTTTCAAGTTTGCAAATGTGCTGTTGAGTTGTCTGCACAAAAAGCAAACACATTGCAAAAGACAAGGAAGTACAACAAATGATCTAGAGAACTACAAACATCTCAGTAATTTTCCTGATCTGCAAGCTTGAATAGAACAAGGCATCAATTGAATAAAAGAAATATCACAGCAAAATATTTCCTTTTACAATCCTAAAACTGCGTAATGAAAACAAGGTCAACATTTTGATGTTTTTCACATAATCATATTTGCAGATCAACTAAACAATAAGGAAATAAACTTCAACTTCTCAGCGTATTGAGAGCCAGAAGCAGGCCACAAAGAAACAAAATTATTAATCTGCTGTTACAGCTGCAACACATATATATTTCCCCATATATATTTGCATAAATGTGGTTTTCATATACATCCTTTTTTGTGTTTTACAATTTTTTGGATTGCAATTCTGCATATCTTTTGCATGTTGGTTTTTGTACATCTTCATATTTTGTCCCTTTGTATACTTTCAAGCATAGCTTCACTTTTTGATCTAGAATTTTGACAAAATGATAAATGCTCTCTCATTTTTAATTTGCTTTGAATAAATAAATGTATCTGCTAAATGAATAAATGTAAATGGAATAGTTGCAGTAAGAGCAGAAGTGCAGGGCTTTAAGTAAAGACAGAGATATACATGCAGACAAAGACTATGTGTATAAAGTGACATGAGGGTCCAGTTTCAAGGGAACGTTGTGTTCTGTACATTTTGTTCATGCACGTACAGAAATTCGCGCAGCGAGCAGGACGCGCGTCTTTAAAAAGCGTTCTGTCGCCACCTGCCGGTGAACACGCAAATGTGTCGCTCTGAGGTTTGGTGCAAAATAGATTTGTCCCTTAAATCATACTTAAAACGCATGGGTTTTAACAAATGTCAAAAAAAAAAATTATATATATACATTTTAAAGATTCAAAAAGTTTGTTTCCTTTATCACAACTTGGTTTATAACAACGACATGGTTCGGTAAACGTAATAATAAAGTTCACACAGATAAATTTGCTCCAAATGTATTTATTTTGATTTAAACTGAAACCTTTGATTTTATAAGAGATTCATCGGGTTTGATCTAAAATTATCATTTGAGATTGGACCCAACTGCAAGCATTGAAGAATTGTTTACTTCTTGTCATCATGACAACACTAGTTGCTCCGCTGCTTGTGTACCTTCTTCATTGACTTCAACAAAACATTTATGGATCACTTTAAAGCTAAAATACACTACAGACTTTTGCTCAGATTTTCAGTATGGACTTTTTGCAGAAAGTCTGTCCCAGTTATGATCAGATATCGTGTTTCTATCTGAAACTTTCAAAAAGTCTGTAAGTGTATGATGTCTAACTGGTAGGATGTCTCTCCAGAGACGATTGGCAAGACTCAACATACAGGAGTCTTCTGTTTGTTCAAGTCACTCATTTGCTGGCTGTAGCTGGAATGATGATCCTCCTGTTGATGATAAGACTTCAGTTTACTTTAACATTATCAAATCACATTGAGATCAATGAAAATCCACGACAGCCAGACAAATCATTTTGAAGATGACCATTCCATAAAACACCAAACACAGTTTTGGTATAAAACTTGGGAAGTTAATATCTTGTGTAAGTACCTGGACAGATATCTTGGTCTCCTGCTGAACCGGTGTTCCAGATGCTGGGCTTCTAGCTTCAGGTTTGATAAGTTTGTTAAGACAAAGAACCCGATTACAGAATGAAGAAATCAATCCAAATTCACTGTTGTACTAATTCAAACGTCTGTTGTGAATACACAATAACAATCCCTTTAAACAAGCTTTAAATAATGACAGCTTTAAGAACTAATGATGTCAAGCCTTTTCTTTAGACTCAACAAAAAAAGTAGAAAGTTCAAGTGAACATAAAACAGTTTAACCTTTTTGTTATTAAATGTATACGTTATCATTTTCCCACAATACTCCAAGATTAAAATTGTATCTCTCTTCGAGATAATTATGATTTTTTTTAACACGTATTATATAGTCTGAAGTCTGAAGACAATTTTACCGAGCAAGTCAACATGTCTATACTCAGCTGTCTGAATCATAACACATCCAGCGTGTGACATAATCTCAGTCAGTCGCACCCTGAGTGGTGAGGTTTCTCACAGCGATGCAGAAGGTCATGAAAATCTGGACACACACACACACACACACACACACACACAGACTTCTACAATTTCATCACTTTCTTTCCATTTCTCCTCGTTCTCAACGTGACGTCTGACCTGTAACATCTGATCTTGTGTGTTTCCTTTGGCACCGAGTGACACCATAGCCAGAGCAGAAGAGATGCTGAGAGGAGAGTAGAAGACATTTGCTCTTGTGTTCTTCTCACTGATCTTCTTGAACAGATTGAGAGAGAATTGTGTGTTTGCTGTTTAAAAATGACATTGCAAAACTTTATTTTTATATGGAAATGTAGCTAAACTGTTTTTAAATCAACAAATGTGCAATATCTATGCTGAAGAGAGTCTCAACTGCATCAAGAGTAACAGAGAAATCAAATCTTTGGAATCACCTGAAATATTCAGCAGTATTGATGATGTGTCCTGGTGTCTGTGAACATTCAAATGACACATCAACCCTCTTTGCATATCAGTCGTCATTTCAAATAGAATTGACATGAAAAATTATAAACTTATCCATCTATTTAAAAAAATAAACTTTTCCTTATCGTTGAACAAGTAAAAAACAAAACAAATAAAAAGATGCAAGTTGTCTTGGGTGTAACTGTGTGGTTCGCATATTTATGTGTTTAGTCATAAAGTTGTCACCCACACGACTGATAGCAAATATCTGTCATCGATGTGTTGTAATGTGTTCAGTTTGTGCAAATATCACTTTATGTGGAAGTCAAAGGGTTCAACACAGCAGGCTGACAAAACTCTGTTTTATGAAAAGAGGTGTGTGCAGTCTTCGGCTTAATACTAAACCATCTTTAAATAGCACAGTTGACTGTGTTTGCCGTGTTTGACGTTTGGACCTTATGATGACAAATATGAGTAAACCAGTACAAAAAAATGACAACATTTCAAAATGTAAGCAAATCTGTTTGTAGATCCTGCAGAAAAGATGGATGTGAGACAGTACAAACTAAAATCCTTTTATAAAAATGATCAATAAAACATTTATTTTCAATAGCTAGAACATATAAGTGGTATGGTTTGTGAATCATGAGGATTCTTCTCCTAATTGTCAAGTTTTTGCTCCTTGTGTTTTTAAATGCAGATTTAAAGGGATCCTCGACTAGGAAGACTTGTTTGCATTAAAAGGTTAAAATAGCCTGACACTACTAGCATTTGTCATTAGAAATGCCTCAATATTTTAATTACATTTAATACTCATTTTATCTTTTTGATTATGTCAGCAGTTTCACACACAGGCAGCCAAACTGACAGATGAATGCGGAGAGTTTTTCTGTAAGTTACTGTAGCATAAACATATGTAGAAAACAATACTTAAATAATAAAGAAAATAAAGACAATACTTGGTGTATTTTTTTATCTATCTTGTCTATTTTAATCTTGTTGGTCAGAAATACAAACAAACATATTAATCATGTGAATTTAATATATACAAGATATATTTAAGCCATTATAAAAAATCCAGATTTGGACTTTTTGATGTTAATGCTGTCTCGCTGTCTCAGTCATTAGCTGACAGGCCTGTTTAGCCTATACCTGACATTTGCGTGCTTATACTGCGTTCACACCAAACGCAAATTAAGCGATTAGTTTGAATAAATTACATACAAAGTCAATACAAAGAAGGAAAGGGACACAAACTTGCCCCAGGCAATGTGAAATTTGCGCCACAAGCTGATTGACACCTAATGTTTAACACGTCCAGATGCATGAAGACACTACACGTTGCACAATGTTTTTGTGTGAATCACCCAAAGATAAAAAAACGTTGTGGGTAATGAAGAACGAGGAAAGCGATGCTTCACATTTGGTGTGAACAATACTGACATATATTTACATCTAAGGAAAACATTTGCCTCGCTGTAATGTAAAAGATGCGGGTCTAGTTGACAACATTTTGACGTCAAGTATTTGATGTATATATATATAACTGAAAAGATGACAACAATTTAAAAACATGTGACAAACTGAAACACTGGATATGCCTATCTCGCCTATAACTCCGTCAAATGATTCAACTTTTACTCTAGAAAAAAAAAAATATTTAACAGAACTTCATCTGGGAACAAGTTTGAGTCAGATATATGGACCTTTTCTAACTTAATGGTTGGGTTTGTTTATATTTCACTTGACCAGCATTTGTTCTGGATAAAAAGCACAATAACATTTACATTTCTCAACCGATTTCAATTGGAGTACAAAAACATGAGAAATGTAAATGTTGGAAACACAGCTCCCCGTTGACCTGTAGGCTATGTCATTATAGTGTTGTCTTATCCTCTTGAATATAACACAAAATCCCAAAGCGCTCAATGCAGAGTCTATTCCTGAATCCACGTCTTTACTTTATAGACAATCCGGGTATTTCTCGTCTAGTGTTTTGTGAATACTGAGGATTTGGACATACTACTCATGATTCATACTCATTTTCGCCTACTATATAGTATGGAAGTTGGCGATTTCGGATGCAGGGCATTATGTCTGTCCCTGCTTTCCATCTCAAAGAGCTCATCCCTATTCCCTAAGCCTATCGAATGGTTACCCTCCGGAGTGAGAGCTTTGAAGGGTTGAAGGGTGTAGGGGACCAAACTAATTTCTTGAAGTGCCCTTCTGTTTTATAATATCACGCCCATAAGGGGGAGGCAAAGAATCTGCACAAAGAATCAAGGGAGCCGGAAGTGACCATCATTTGTAACCATCGAAATCCTTCTTTCTGAAGGTCCCTTTGAAGTGGCCAGTTATGAACACATTGGTTTGGAACGACAGTTCAGTATGGCGGCTATGATTGTTGTCACTCTGAAGGGCCCTTCGGAGGGCAACATATCCCAATTGTAACGCAGGGTGTGTGTATGCACTGACCAAAAGAACAATGAACATGTCAGGAAGACAAGAAGGGGTAACACGGGATGCAGAATGACTGTTCTATCCGAAAAATAAGACAAACTAGTGTCTACTAGTTAAAACAATGTTAAATATTTATACCAATATTTCCCCCCTCACACAGTCTCCTTTAAAAATGAGCTGTAAGATATCCAAAAGGTTTTATTTAAATCTTATGAATAATATTTGCGTTTTGAAAGTTGCTTAATGGAATCTTGTATGCATTTCTATGGCATGATTTTGACAATAAAGATGGTGATACGTTTTTCCAGAACAATTTAATTTATCTTTCTTAACAGGAAAACCACATGCACTTAATAGTTTATTCAAAATAAACACTCTTTTAAAGACAGAATGACACAACTCGTACCAGCAGGAGCTCATGGAGAGCAAAAGCGTCCATAAAACAGAATGCTCTTGGTGGGATTGTGTCGAATGAAGAACAGGAACGGATGATCAGCGTTAAAAAACAGAGGAAGCATTGCACTTCTGGTCATCATAACGGCAGCAGTAGCCGCTGCTGCTTCTGTACCTTCTTCATTGACTTCAACAAAAGATTTATGAATCACTTTAGACAGCACCAGATCGTTGCTGGCGGACATGCCTGAGAAGTTTGCCTCTCCCATATCGAAAGCATCCACCATTCCCAGGCTCTCCAGCAGACTCTTCATGTCATACGTTTCCTCCAGCTTGAATTTGGGCAGAGATACCTGAACCTCTTGTACGCTCATGTTGTCGGGTTTGGTCCAGTCCATGAGATTCTCATAGGTCAGTGCTTTCTCCAGCTGGATAAGAGAATCATGTTAGTGTCTGTCGATTTGTAAATGAAGATTTGTGAACGAGCAAACCCGTCTCACCTTCTGAAGGCCAGTGGTGTCATCCTCAATCTCATTTGGAAGGACGATCAGCATACTCAGATTCTTCCCGACATACGGCAGCTCCACGATCTGACTGTTCACCTCTGGGATGAAGGTCAGAGGAAACTTTGACTTCTGGTTCATCATCTTCACCGGCTTTGTTTCATTCTGTCAATCATCAATGAGAACATGTTATAACCCCTCAAATCTCACAATATTGAACTTGATATAAAGAACACAAGAAGAACAATAAATCTCACCTTGTTCAGCCTAAACTGCTGCTCAACAGTGGCTTCCTTTGAGAATTTTTTCTCCCAGTTGCCCTTGAAGTAGATGGCATTCACCAAGACCAAACGCGTCATATTATCGAGGACCCCGGGCTTCAGCAAGTCCTTGATCTTCCCTGATAAATGTACATATTTATAGCCAATTCAAGACACTTACACAGCACAATTGAAGAATTCACCCTGGTTTCACCTTGCGTCGTCTTCTCTACCCAGTTGTTGACGTTGACTCGTGCCGCTTCTACGTTTTGTTTAAAGTCCACAGGCTCCAGTCTGGCCTGGTAGTATTTTTGCGAGTCGTTTATGAATTTCTATAACAAAAATCATTTGACGCGAAAGTCACGTTATAGCCGTGAACATTTCCGGAATTCACATGAACAAGAATGATTTGAGTTGTGAATGAATAAACCGCTCTTACATCAATAAACTGGTAGGATTTCTCTCCATAGAGACGATTGGCAAGACTCAACATATATGGGACTCCTGGTTTGTTCAACTCACTCATGAGCTTATTGAAGCTGGAATGAATAAGATCTTCACTTTTGCTTCCAGGTTTTGGCTGACCAGGAAATTTCGACTTGAGTAACAATAAAAAACACATTGATACAAAACAGATCACCACTAGCTTCCACAATGAATACAAACACAATGATCACAGCACAAAATCTTTACATTTACTACATATTTGTCAGCATATCTTTGCATTCAAAACACACACATACGCTTTCTCTTTGTATGTTTATGAGAACCAGAAACATGAGGTTATTTTATATGCAAATACTCATTCTGAACCTTGATGAAGTCAGGTATCAGAGATTTCTGGGTCTGTTGCATCATGGGAGGTTGAGATTGACCCTTGCTGCTGACGGCTGTCTGGGGTTTCGGGCTCGGCTGTTGAGGTGATGGTCCAGGCGTCGCGCCGTCAGCTTTGACAAGTTTGTTAAGACACAGAACCTAAAGCAGAATTGATGGAAAAATAAATAAATACAACTTATATTCAAATATGACAAAATAGAATAGAATTTAATGTACACATTTGAGATTCGAATAAAATATAATAGAAATGAGACATAAGGTGGAGGAGGATTTAAAAAAAATTTCAGCTAGCTGTGACCACCTGCATGTAAACACTTCAGATTAAATACATTAAGGGCGTGTCCACACCGGGACGATAATCGCGCGCATTTATCGTCGACGTTCAACGCCCTATGAATAAACAAAGGGCACCAATGCACTGACCCTGAAGTTACAGTAAAACACGACTTGGTGGAGCTCAAGCACAAAACGGTCTTGCCGAGCATGAATTGACGAAGAGGAATCAAGATGAATTCTTCTTCTGTCTGACAAGCGAGTGTCTGAAGCATAAAGTTGCGCGGTGCCACCTTGTGTACCGTGGTGTTTCTGTTTTTCTTCTATGTCAAGGAGTGAAATTGTACGTTCACTCGGGTCATCGGCAGTAAAAATCACTTTGGTTTGATAGCCAAAAAACGTCTCGTAAAACTCTGCCGATAAGCACGTGCGGACAGGCCTTAAAACTGCAGAATTACGGGATTTAAGTTCTCATGCTTTTTTAAAACCATAACAAGACCCAACCCAAGTTGCGTCTGAACATGTACAAACTTTATTCAAACATTACCTCATGGTCAATAACAGGCAAATATTGCACTGACATGTTTGATTGTCTGTAGGATTTGTGGGGCTCATATCATGAGTGGATTGCTCATTATGGTAAAGGAAGGATTATTTATTGTACTTTGGAAGCATAAGGTAAAGACTTGTTATTAAAACTAAGCTGCAAAACAATTCGTTCTAAAAACTTCAAATGCAATCAAACGTTAAATATGTCCACAAAATCAGTTGTCAACTACCCCCATTCCTGTTCAAACTCCGGCCCTCCCAGTCACGGTTACATAATGAAGTGAAATCAAGCTGTACTACTATTCTAAGCAAGAAAAGATTCTCGTCACTCCCAACAACTCTGTACATTAAGGAACGAAAGCCGGACTACATGACATCACCTTTAACATCTGATCTTGTGTGTTTCCTTTGGCACCGAGTGACACCATAGCCAGAGCAGAAGAGATGCTGAGAGGAGAGTAGAAGACATTTGCTCTTGTGTTCTTCTCACTGATCTTCTTGAACAGATTGAGAGAGAATTGTGTGTTTCCTGCTGACAAAGACTCCATTTTCACAACCTGAGCAAAGAAGAAGAGAGAATAATCAAACAAAACCATTCACTGCAAATAACCAATAGATGCATAAAAGATCAGTAGAAAAATCAACAAAAAATATAAGAAATAAAATCACGACGTCAATTTAGTCTCACATCTCTTACGACTAAGTGCAGCAATGTCAAGTTATGGAGTAGATATAGTTAATGTTAGACATATCTTTGAAATATGTGACTTGTGTATTATAATCCATAAATGATATTACATTACAAAACTGTGTAAAATGTAGCCAAGAGATGAATGAATCAAAAGCTTTACCTATAAAATACTTAGCAGAAATGGTGAAGTTCTCCCGTGTGTCACAACTGAATGAATTGTTTTGGGTTGGTGTTGTTTTAAAGAATGAAGCCTCGCCCTGAAACGCCCAACCTCGTGAAAGAGGAATGTTGGTGTATGACAACCGGGAAACTGATTCATGCAGGGCCGTGCACAGACATTTTAAGGGGCAGTGCCCGAAAAAAAAAGGGCACCACGGGCAGGAGAAGACAGCACATGCTCTTAGAAATGTCTTTCTACTTATCACACTGAAGCACTCGGAAAATATGTCAATCTATATTTTATGTTGTACTATGTTAAGGTACAACTCTTTCAAAACACTAATAGTAGCCAATACAGCATTTTCACAATAACGATGATTTGTTGAAATTTCTAAAAACTTTCAACCTTATTTGCGGGTGCAAAACTGATATTTACATTTGTGCATTTGGCAGACGCATTTATCCAACGCGACTTACATTGCATTATACTATAAATTTGTAACAAAAGATTAAATGGTTTTCACATGTTCTCCTGCTATCTGGGCTCCTATTAATATGGTCTTAATAAAATTGTATGTATATGATATATGTTATAGATTACTGGTTTCAACTAAGAAAATAGATGATGGGAAATGTACTGCACAGGAGTTACAGTGTGACAAACTGTCAGCTTTGTGAAAGCATTTTCTACAAAGCGTGCCAATAACTGCAAATTTGACGTTATTTATATTCAGGGCTTGGGAGTTACGGAGTACATGTAACTAAGTATTACTGTATATTACTGAGTAACTGTATTTAGAAATTGCTTGGTCATTTTATTTAAAACTCTCCTGAATAAGCAATTTCACATCATAGAAGTTTACATATACTCCACAAGACAAAATGACTTTCAATGACATTCAAAAATGTACAAACACAACCCTTATTGTCTGTTGATACCTGAATGATCAACGACTGTTTTCATGTTTTGTGATAGTTGTTTGTGAGTTTCTTGTTTAAGTAATTATTTAGGTAATTGTGACGTTTTGTCTCAGTTTAGATTTTTTACTCACAATTGTGAATATATCTCACAATTTTGTCTGATGAGGGAAAACTGTAAAACTGGTGTTGTTTAAAATAATATGCAGAGGAAAGCCAATTCTTCTGTTTGGTGATCGCTTTGTTTTATGTAACGTATTAGTATTGTTTCTTTACCTTGAAATTGATATTTTCACATATTCTTTGAGAAAGCATTTATAGTGTGTGAAGTATTTTTATTCATGCGGTGTACATTAAGACTTTTTTTGGAAAACAAAAAAGTCCAAACAGTCAAAGGGAATGTAAAAACTTTAAAGCTTGTTATCATATCTTATAATTTAAAAGAATCAGAAAAGAATATATTTTGAGAAATGTCTTTGATGATGATTTTTTGTCCCTACAATGGAAGTCAGTGGGGTTCAATGCTGTTTGATAATCGACATTCTTCAAAATATCTTTTGTGTTCTGAAGAAGAAAGAAGCTCAGTTGTGTGATGACGAGGATAAGTAAGACTGTTTTCTGTATGAAGTATGAACGCATAGAGAATACGATCAAAGCTGATGATCGAGTTCGCACTCATGACATCAGGGCTGTCAAACCAGATTATGTATGACAGATTTGAAGCTTAAAAATCTTGTTGCTTCCTGTGAGTACAATATGTCAGGATCAGTCTGTTAAAATGAGGCGATGTGTTTTAAATTACACACCGGGTAAAAACGACAACCTTTATTAATGCTAAATCCATCTCCTGACTCACCAGCAGCAGGTGAAGGCTTGTGGGTTTGTTCAGCCCATCCATACACCATCATGGGATGAACATTTTAACACCCCCTCAGGTCACAGTGCAGCCGTCTACACATCTTTTGAGAACCTTCAAGACGTTTATCATTTTGTCAAATATTACACAACACATGACTATATTTATGACTAGTTATTTATTACACACCCTAGGATCATGACATTGTGTTGTCAAAATGTACAGTACAGAAATATACAGGTTGTCACTGAATTCAAGGAGGCACATTCAAACAGGATAATTTGTTCATCAGTAAACCCAAAATTATAAAAATGGAAAAATAATGGCGGTCATTAAAATTCCCTGCAAACAAACTTTTCTTATTCACACTTTCTTTATGTCAGTATTAAAAAAAATTGTATTATACCTATACAGACTTATGAATCACTCGAACCTCAGTGGCAGCCCTGAGGGTCAAACATTTTGTTTCAAACTCACATAATCACGAGAGGTTTTTACGTCTGTGAATTTAAAATCATGTCTGGTCGTTGTTTAAACAGGGCTTACGTCATCTGTTTGTTTGTTTAAGCTTCATTGTTTTCCTCGCAACTCCGAACCAAACTACGAAAACGCGTTTGTGTTTCCACAGGTTTGTTGTGAGCGAAGGTGTTCGAGAGAGTCTTAAGAAACTGCAATGGGCTGCTTATCTTATTGTGAGAATTTGGGTTTTGCCTGTGTCCCATACATATTATGAGAAATGTATTGCAATGATTTTTGTTCACAAATCATATTATGAGAAATGTATTTCAATGATGATTGTGCATGCATTATGTCTAACGTTACTTAAGGTCAAGTGCTGACCCAGTCAACAGAATATGCAGAACTCATATTGTCTTATATATACTTAGTTAACAGAATATTCAGAATATCGTGCTGTCTTATATATACTTATAAGGAGATCATAACATATAAAATGTTAACAGTATTTGTGAAGTCATACAGATGAGCTTTCTCATGCTTTCTCAGTACAACTCCAGAGACATGTCTGACCGGACTGGATGACATGAATCTGGTCACATGACAACCAGAATGACATACTGTCTTTGAATGTTCTAGATGATGGAGAACAGGGAACTAAAATATATGCTGTCTTAAACCAAATAAGGAGACACTTATTTGGAGTTACTTCCTGTTTTATGCATATATATATACTAGTCCTTTAATACAATAAAATTGGACTCTGATTGAACTGCACATCTCTGTGTCTGTGTCAAACTTGGTCTCCAGGCCTGAAACTCTGTGTGTTCCGTCGACTCGACTCTTCAACCTTAGAATAATCAAACTTAGATAGGGGGACAAAAAGTAATAATCTTACAGCTTAGTCATGCCTCCAACTCAAATATTGTAATACGTGTTTTGTACACTCTTTCTGTGGTGTGCATTTAGTACTACTTCATGCCCGGAGATGTGTGTCTCAAGATAACATCTTCATTAAACTTAGTTGCAGCGGCTCATGCACATGAGTTAAAGGCAGCAGCATCAGGCACTCGTAATAAACCAGGACAGCCCCCTAGTGGGGATAACATGAATCTGCATTACAATTGCACCACAATGTCCAATAGTTCTCAAACCTTTATATATAAATTATAGTTTGATTTAAAAATTGATATTTGCAACAACAGTCTTTCTCCAGGTGTTGTCTGTGCACCACAGTGATTGTCTGACCACTGGTCCGGGTTTGTGTGTGTGTGTGTGTGTATGTGTGTTTATGACTTGGACCAAGTTCATGAAACACAAAGAGAACGATTGTTTGTGTCAATCGTACTTAAAGTTGAGCAGACTAAATTGTTTGTATTTTAAAAATGTTAGTTGGTACAAAAAAAAATGTACACAAGCTCCATACCATGTGCAGATGCTGCGTAAAGCATTCAAATGATCTGAGTTCTTTTTGACAAACTGATTGCACTGCATTTAGATGCACTGTGTATTATAATGATATTTCACCAGTTCATGTCCCTTTTTTTAATCTTTAACTTTGGGTAAAACACAGAGCTCGTCACTGTCACTTTTAACAGAGCTGTCCAATCACAGTGGAGGAGAGGCGGGACAAACACTACATTGACAAACCATCACACTTGTACAACACAACGATGGAGAAGTTAACATCGCTGGTTACTGCATTTATATATCTATTAATAATCTTTAAAATGAGATACTCGTAACATGTTACTGTCGTGGATAGTCATAATCATGATAACCAACTGTGTCCGGAAAATCGCGCAGTGCATCCAAAGCGCTCTCAAGCGCCACCAGCTGGTTATTTCCAGAAGAGCACCACACATTATTTCAGAAGGCCAAAAACGCTTTGGTGGACACACGTCAAATTATTAATTTATTGTTAGATATATATATTAGATCTTTGTGAATCTGGAGGAAATTTTTCAGGAAGATCCGTTTTACTCCCAAGTCACAAATATATTTACGAATGTTTCATGAATGAGACCTTTTCACTTCATTCAACCTTTATTGACTCCAGACTACAACATATATGCACATATAACCTAAAAGATTTGATTACATAACAGTAACTTGTTTAAGCTTTCAGAAGGTTGTCACAGCAGGAACTCATGGAGAACAGAAGCGTCCGTAAAACAGAATGCTGTTGGTGGGATTGTGTCTGATGAAGAACAGGAAGGGATGATCGGCATTGAAGACTGCTTTATTAATATAACCACACATGGTCCTGGCAAATGTACCAGTAGCTGCTGCTGCTTCTGTTCCATCCTCATTAACATCAATAAAAGATTTATGAATCACATCAGACAGCATCAGATCACTGTTGGTGGACATGCCTGAAAAATTTGCCGTCCCCATCTCAAAAGCATCCACCATTCCTAGACTCTTCAGCAGACTCTTCACGTCGTATGTTTCCTCCAACCTGAATTTGGGAAGAGATAAGGCAACTCTGACTTCACTCATCTTTTCAGGTTTGGTCCAGTCCATGAGCTTCTCATACGTCAGTGTTTTCTCCAGCTGGTTAAGAGAATCAGTTAATGTTATTGTGAAATGTGATGAATCGATCATACCTTAATGATGTTATTATTGAAAGAGCACAGATCTAAACTCTCCTGTCTCACCTTCTGAAGGCCAGTGGTGTCGTCCTCAATCTCTTTTGGAAGGATGATCAGCATACTCAGATTCTTCCCGACATACGGCAGCTCCACGATCTGACTGTTCACCTCTGGGATGAAGGTCAGAGGAAACTTTGACTTCTGGTTCATCATCTTCACCGGCTTTGTTTCATTCTGCCAATCATCAATGAGAACATGTTATAACCCCTCAAATCTCACAATATTGAACTTCATATAAATAACACAAGAACAATAAATGTCACCTTGTTCAGCCTAAACTCCCTCTCTTCAGCGCCATGCCATTGAGGTGGGAATTTATTATCCCAATCGGCCTTCAGGTAGATTGCATTTATCAAGACCAAACGCGTTTGATCATCGACGATCCCCTTTGCCAGCAAGTCATTGATCTTCCCTGATACACATGGATATTAAATTCACTACATGAACAATGAAAATCAAATGAATGTGAAATGCACCACAATATGACCAAACAGAAATGCTGTTTATTTCATTTGTTACTGAACAAATCTGTTTAGTTAGTGTATACAATTTAATATGCCAATATGACACATGATTTCATCTCTGCTCTTTGCGGATGATGTCATCGTGCTGGCCCCATCAGACCAGGACCTCCAGCATGCACTGGGACGGTTTGCAGCCGAGTGTGAAGCGTCTGGGATGAGAATCAGCACCTCCAAACCTGAGGCCATGGTTCTCAGTCTGAAAAGGGTGGCTTGCCCACTCCAGGTAGGTGGAGAGTTCCTGCCCCAAGTGGAGGAGTTCAAGTATCTGGGGGTCTTGTTCACGAGTGAGGGAAGGATGGAACGGGAGATTGACAGACGGATCGGTGCAGCTTCTGCAGTAATGCAGTCGCTGTACCGGTCTGTCGTGGTGAAGAAGGAGCTGAGCCGCAAGGCGAAGCTCTCGATTTACCGGTCAATCTACGTTCCTACTCTCACCTATGGTCATGAATTGTGGGTCATGACCGAAAGGACAAGATCCCGGATAAAGGCAGCCGAAATGAGCTTTCTCCACAGGGTGGCTGGGCGATCCCTTAGAGATAGGGTGAGAAGCTCGGTCACTCGGGAGGAGCTCAGAGTAGATCCGCTGCTCCTCCACATCAAGAGGGGCCAGCTGAGGTGGCTCGGGCATCTTTTCCGGATGCCCCCTGGACGCCTTCCCGGGAAGGTGTTCCGGGCATGTCCCACCGGGAGGAGACCCCGGGGAAGACCTAGGACACGCTGGAGGGACTATGTCTCCCTGCTGGCCTGGGAACGCCTAGGGAGGAAGTGTCTAGGGAGAGGGAAGTCTGGGCATCCCTGCTTAGACTGCTGCCCCCGCGACCCGGCCCCGGATAAGCGGAAGAAAATGAACGAACAAGGCTTTACAAATAGGAATGTTTCACATTTTTTTTGCAAAAGGTAAAAAACTAATATGACTAAATAATTGAATTAAAAATAACAAACATTTAAGGATAAGGGAATACATCATTAACAGTAAAATAAAAAAATTATTTGAATAAAAAATAAAATAAGGAAAGTTGTTGAGAAAGCTAAACTGCTTACAGCATTAACACACAAAAATAAGCAAACAAAACATAAATCATTATATATATGTTGATGCTGGTTCCATGTCGGCAGCTCAACAAATAGGATTGAACAGATGTCATACTAACTTAAATCATGATTTATTATATCTTTATACGCCTCAATGTTTAGAGTACTTTGTGTTTGTTTACAACATCATTTTTAATTCAAGTATGTTTTTGCTACGATTAGAATGAATGATTCAATTGATCAAAAATGGTTTAAAAAGGAAATTACAGTATGACGTCCGGAAAATGTTTTTTTTTCCAGCAAATCATTTAAACTTCTGCTTTTGTTTATGCATTTACAAAAATATATTTTTTGGTATTTAGCAAATAATGACTTGATAATGATTTTACACATTGTCGCTACACATTTGATCATGATAATGATGAAATGGAAATCACAAGCCACGCCCACTATTTTATCTGTGAAATTCTGTTTCACTTAGAAATATGTCACAATACTTAAATAAAGCCGACCATTGCTTTCAGTTCACAGGGACTTTAAATTGTACAAAGTTCCACACTGGTTTTTACCTTGCGTCTGTTTCTCCACCCAGTTGTTGATGTTGACTCGTTCAGCTTCTGCATTTGTTTTAAAGTCCACACACTCCAGTTCAGCCTGATAGTATTTCTGTGAGTCACTAATGTATTTCTATAACAGATCAATTGATGCGCAAGTCACATTAGAGCCGAGAACACTTTTTAGATCTTTATTTGAGTTGTGAATGAATAAACCGCTCTTACATCAATGAACTGGTAGGATTTCTCTCCATAGAGACGATTGGCAAGACTCAATATACACGAGTCTCCAGGTTTGTTCAAGTCACTCATGAGCTTATTGAAGCTGGAATGATGATCGTCCTCTTTGTTAAGACACAGAACCTACAGCAGCAGATAAAGGAGTTCATAAACACAATTTCACCATTTTAATAACGCAAACTTCTGTTCTGTATACATTTTGCATATATATTCAATTTGACTATGTCTGACATCAGCCTAACGGGCATAAACCAGTATATGAGACTTTCTCTTGTGTCAAACACTTCCAGAGAATCAATAGCAACAAAAGACATTAAGGTGTTTCCGGTATGAGCAAAACAGCTCAGCATTAACAGAGAAAACTATGACATTTCTCAATAATATTACATTCAAATATTTAATTTCTGGTTTTAATTAATTTCAATATATGGATAAAGAGAAAGTCATTAAGATTTTTCCCAATTCAAATCCAGTTTATTTCTTTCAGCTATATGCACAGCAAGCAATTCATCAGACTATATGACATCACCTTTAACATCTGATCTTGTGTGTTTCCTTTGGCACCGAGTGACACCATAGCCAGAGCAGAAGAGATGCTGAGAGGAGAGTAGAAGACATTTGCTCTTGTGTTCTTCTCACTGATCTTCTTGAACAGATTGAGAGAGAATTGTGTGTTTGCTGCTGACAAAGAATCCATTTTCACAACCTGAGCAAAGAAGAAGAGAGAATGGGAGATTAAGAGAGTTACAACATGATGTGATCAATATAACATGTTATTTTAGCTTTATTATGATATCAAAATGTTTAAAGGAGCATATTGTGGGCTTCAGTGGAAGCAATGAAATCGGACGTTCTGTACCTTTAACATGCTTGTTAGAAATCCCACCATATAAAGATATTTAAGGTCTTTATGTCTAAGATGGTCACGAGTTTAACCAAAACATGTCTCATGTCACGTCATTTCCAGCGCAAAGAAACGTCTGATGTTCATAACATGTAATGACATCTACTTTCCTCTCTTTTGCAGTTTTTAAGTCGGACAGATTTTTACACATAAACAGAAAAAAGTCTCACATGTTCAGAAATCTGTAGGATAGAATCTAAACTTTACAGTAAGAAACAGAGGAGTGTAATTAAATCATTACCTTTCAGTGTGTCTCATAAGCGCGATTGTTTTCCTGTGTCACAGATACATTAGTGTAGATGCGCCGCCCCACACCCCAGGGGCGCTGCACTGTGCGTACCATGAGAGGGCGCAGTTATCATTTAAAGGCCTGTGTTTAAAGAATTAAATGTTGTTCAAAATGATTATTAATCTATGTACACTCATGATATATTGAGAAAGCAAGAGAGAATGGGAGTAAATAAATAAAATGAATAATGTGTAAATTGTAGAATCAAATGTGTGCATGACTTCCCGTTCTCACGAGCCTTGATCCAGTAACATGGTTGCCAGATCTTCATAAATGAAACCAACCAACAAACAACAACCAAAAATAAACCTACAAAAATTCAAATAGGTAATAGGCTATTTTATAACACCAGAAAAACTGAAAAAACATTTTAAACAAATAAACGTTCGACCTTCATAAGCTAAAGAAAGACCAAATATCAAGTATAAAAAGCGCTTAAAATAAACGAACATGGCAACACTTCAGAAGACCGCTCCGTGATTCAGAACTTCCGAGCATCGGATGACCACTTTAAAAATACTGCAATGGGCTGCTTAGATTAGTCACAACTCCAACTCAAATATTTAACTGCGTTCATCTTTTCTCAGATCTATATATGACGATATACAAACCAAATTACAAAAATTGATATTTGCAACAACAGTCTTTCTCCAGGTGTTGTCTGTGCACCACAGTGATTGTCTGACCACTGGTCCGGGTGTGTGTGTGTGTGTGTATGTGTGTTTATGACTTGGGCCTCATTCATGAAACACAGAACACATTTTTATGTTTTTAATTGGTAAAGTCGTGATCTGAGTTCTTTTTGACAAACTGATTGCACTGCATTTAGATGCACTGTGTATTATAATGATATTTCACCAGTTCATGTCCCTTTTTTTAATCTTTAACTTTGGGTAAAAACACAGAGCTCGTCACTGTCACTTTTAACAGAGCTGTCCAATCACAGTGGAGGAGAGGCGGGACAAACACTACATTGACAAACCATCACACTTGTACAACACAACGATGGAGAAGTTAACATCGCTGGTTACTGCATTTATATATCTATTAATAATCTTTAAAATGAGATACTCGTAACATGTTACTGTCGTGGATAATCATAATCATGATAACCAACTGTCTCCGGAAAAACGCGCAGTGCATCCACAGCGCTCTCAAGCGCCACCAGCTGGTTATTTCCAGAAGAGCACCACACATTATTTCAGATGGCCAAAAACGCTTTGGTGGACACACGTCAAATTATTAATTTATTGTTTGATATATATATTAGATCTTTGTGAATCCGGAGGAACATTTTCAGAAAGATTCGGTGTCCCCCCGGAAGAGCTGGAGGAAGTGTCTAGGGAGAGGGAAGTCTGGGCATCCCTGCTTAGACTGCTGCCCCCGCGACACGGCCCCGGATAAGCGGAAGAAGATGGATTGTATTTATTTATTTGTGAATTCCATCTATTTTTGTGTAACGTCTAACATGTATTTATGGTTCGCTTTTTGTGCATATGTGGATTTGAAAAAAAATTGTGAAACTCTCTATATTTATTTGCAGATCATAGTTTATTTATTCAGAATAACGAAACAAATATGACCCCATATACCTCTGACAGACGTGTTTTGTTTTGTTGATGCTCTGAAGTTCTGAATCAAGGAGCGGTCTATTACCTATTTGAATTTTTTTAGGTTTATTTTTGGTTGGTCTTTGTTGGTTGGTTTCATTTATGAAGATCTGGCAACCATGTTACTGGATCAAGGCTCGTGAGAACGGGAAGTCATGCACACATTTGATTCTACAATTTACACATTATTCATTTTATTTATTTACTCTCATTCTCTCTTGCTTTCTCAATATATCATGAGTGTACATAGATTAATAATCATTTTGAACAACATTTAATTCTTTAAACACAGGCCTTTAAATGATAACTGCGCCCTCTCATGGTACGCACAGTGCAGCGCCCCTGGGGTGTGGGGCGGCGCATCTACACTAATGTATCTGTGACACAGGAAAACAATCGCGCTTATGAGACTCACTGAAAGGTAATGATTTAATTACACTCCTCTGTTTCTTACTGTAAAGTTTAGATTCTATCCTACAGATTTCTGAACATGTGAGACTTTTTTCTGTTTATGTGTAAAAATCTTTCCGACTTAAAAACTGCAAAAGAGAGGAAAGTAGATGTCATTACATGTTATGAACATCAGACGTTTCTTTGCGCTGGAAATGAAGTGACATGAGACATGTTTTGGTTTTACTAGTGACCATCTTAGACATAAAGACCTTAAATATCTTTATATGGTGGGATTTCTAACAAGCATGTTAAAGGTACAGAACGTCCGATTTCATTGCTTCCACTGAAGCCCACAATATGCTCCTTTAAACATTTTAATATCATAATAAAGCTAAAATAACATGTTATATTGATCACATCATGTTGTAACTCTCTTAATCTCCCATTCTCTCTTCTTCTTTGCTCAGGTTGTGAAAATGGAGTCTTTGTCAGCAGCAAACACACAATTCTCTCTCAATCTGTTCAAGAAGATCAGTGAGAAGAACACAAGAGCAAATGTCTTCTACTCTCCTCTCAGCATCTCTTCTGCTCTGGCTATGGTGTCACTCGGTGCCAAAGGAAACACACAAGATCAGATGTTAAAGGTGATGTCATATAGTCTGATGAATTGCTTGCTGTGCATATAGCTGAAAGAAATAAACTGGTTTTGAATTGGGAAAAAATCTGAATGACTTTCTCTTTAACCATATATTGAAATGTATTAAAACCAGAAATTAAATATTTGAATGTAATATTATTGAGAAATGTCATAGTTTTCTCTGTTAATGCTGAGCTGTTTTGCTCATACCGGACACACCTTAATGTCTTTTGTTGCTATTGATTCTCTGGAAGTGTTTGACACAAGAGAAAGTCTCATAAACTGGTTTATGCCCGTTAGGCTGATATCAGACATAGTCAAATTGAATATACTTGCAAAATGTATACAGAACAGATGTTTGCGTTATTAAAATGGTGAAATTGTGTTTATGAACTCCTTTATCTGCTGCTGTAGGTTCTGTGTCTTAACAAAGAGGACGATCATCATTCCAGCTTCAATAAGCTCATGAGTGACTTGAACAAACCTGGAGACTCGTGTATATTGAGTCTTGCCAATCGTCTCTATGGAGAGAAATCCTACCAGTTCATTGATGTAAGAGCGGTTTATTCATTCACAACTCAAATAAAGATCTAAAAAGTGTTCTCTGCTCTAATGTGACTTGCGCATCAATTGATCTGTTATAGAAATACATTAGTGACTCACAGAAATACTATCAGGCTGAACTGGAGTGTGTGGACTTTAAAACAAATGCAGAAGCTGAACGAGTCAACATCAACAACTGGGTGGAGAAACAGACGCAAGGTAAAAACCAGTGTGGAACTTTGTACAATTTAAGGTCCCTGTGAACTGAAAGCAATGGTCGGCTTTATTTAAGTATTGTGACATATTTCTAAGTGAAACAGAATTTCACAGATAAAATAGTGGGCGTGGCTTGTGATTTCCATTTCATCATTATCATGATTCATTATCAAGTCATTATTTTCTAAATACCAAAAAAAAACTATTTGTAAATGCATAAATAAAAGCCGAAGTTTGAATGATTTGCTAGAGAAAAACATTTTCCAGACGTCATACTGTAATTTTATTTTTAAACCATTTTTGATCATTTTAACCATTCATTCTAATTGTAGCAAAAACATACTCAAATAAAAATGATGTTTTACATAAACACAAAGTACTTTAAACATTGAGGTGTATAAAGATATAATAAATCATGATTTAAGTTAGTATGACATCTGTTCAATCCTATTTGTTGAGCTGCCGACATGGAAGCAGCATCAACATATATATAATGATTTATGTTTTGTTTGATTAATTTTGTGCGTTAATGTTGTAAACAGTTTAGCTTTCTTAACTTCTTTAAAGTGGGCCTTTGTCGCCGGTTCTGTTCATAATTTTTATGGACAGAATTTCTAGGCGCAGCCAGGGGCCGGAGGGCGTCGGGTTTGGGGACCACACGATTTCATCTCTGCTCTTTGCGGATGATGTCATCGTGCTGGCCCCATCAGACCAGGACCTCCAGCATGCACTGGGACGGTTTGCAGCCGAGTGTGAAGCGGCTGGGATGAGAATCAGCACATCCAAATCTGAGGCCATGGTTCTCAGTCGGAAAAGGGTGGCTTGCCCACTTCAGGTAGGTGGAGAGTTCCTGCCCCAAGTGGAGGAGTTCAAGTATCTGGGGGTCTTGTTCACGAGTGAGGGAAGGATGGAACGGGAGATTGACAGACGGATCAGGGCAGCTTCTGTAGTAATGCAGTCGCTGTAGCGGTCTATCGTGGTGAAGAAGGAGCTGAGCCGCAAGGCGAAGCTCTCGATTTACCGGTCAATCTACGTTCCTACTCTCACCTATGGTCATGAGCTGTGGGTCATGACCGAAAGGACAAGATCGCGGATACAGGCGGCCGAAATGAGCTTTCTCCGCAGGGTGGCCGGGCGATCCCTTAGAGATAGGGTGAGAAGCTCGGTCACTCGGGAGGAGCTCAGAGTAGATCCGCTGCTCCTCCACATCGAGAGGGGCCAGCTGAGGTGGCTCGGGCATCTTTTCCGGATGCCCCCTGGACGCCTTCCCGGGAAGGTGTTCCAGGCATGTCCCACCGGGAGAAGACCCCGGGGAAGACCTAGGACACGCTGGAGGGACTATGTCTCCCGGCTGGCCTGGGAACGCCTCGGTGTCCCCCCGGAAGAGCTGGAGGAAGTGTCTAGGGAGAGGGAAGTCTGGGCAGCCCTGCTTAGACTGCTGCCCCCGCGACCCGGCCCCGGATAAGCGGAAGAAGATGGATGGATGGATGGATGGATGGAACTTCTTTCTTTATTTTATTTTATATTAACACTCACTTTTAATTTAACTGTTAATGCTGTATTCTCTTATCCTTAAATGTTTAGAAGATTTCTTTTATGTTTGTTATTTTCATTTCAATTAGTTATTCATTCATTTTTTTACATTTTGCACAAAATCATGTGAAACATTCGTATTTGTAAAGCCGTGTGTCATATTAAATAGTGAGTTGAGTGTACTGTTATACACTAACTTAACAGATTTGTTCAGTAACAAATGAAATAAACAGCATTTCCGTTTGGTCATATTGTGGTACATTTCACATTCATTTGATTTTCATTGTTCATGTAGTGAATTTAATATCCATGTGTATCAGGGAAGATCAATGACTTGCTGGCAAAGGGGATCGTCGATGATCAAACGCGTTTGGTCTTGATAAATGCCATCTACCTGAAGGCCGAATGGGCAAGAAAATTCCCACCTCAATGGCATGGCGATGAAGAGAAGGAGTTTAGGCTGAACAAGGTGAGATTAATGTTCTTCTTGTGTTCTTTATATCAAGTTCAATATTGTGAGATTTGAGGGGTTATAACATCTTCTCATTGATGATTGACAGAATGAAACAAAGCCGGTGAAGATGATGAACCAGGAATCACATTTTCCTCTGACCTTCATCCCAGAGGTGAACAGTCAGATCGTGGAGCTGCCGTATGTCGGGAAGAATCTGAGTATGCTGATCATCCTTCCAAAAGAGATTGAGGACGACACCACTGGCCTTCAGAAGGTGAGACAGGAGAGTTTAGATCTGTGCTCTTTCAATAATAACATCATTAAGGTATGATCGATTCATCACATTTCACAATAACATTAACTGATTCTCTTAACCAGCTGGAGAAAACACTGACCTATGAGAAGCTCATGGACTGGACCAAACCTGAAAAGATGAGTGAAGTCAGAGTTGACTTATCTCTTCCCAAATTCAGGTTGGAGGAAACATACGACGTGAAGAGTCTGCTGAAGAGTCTAGGAATGGTGGATGCTTTTGAGATGGGGACGGCAAATTTTTCAGGCATGTCCACCAACAGTGATCTGATGCTGTCTGATGTGATTCATAAATCTTTTATTGATGTTAATGAGGACGGAACAGAAGCAGCAGCAGCTACTGGTACATTTGCCAGGACCATGTGTGGTTATATTAATAAAGCAGTCTTCAATGCCGATCATCCGTTCCTGTTCTTCATCAGACACAATCCCACCAACAGCATTCTGTTTTACGGACGCTTCTGTTCTCCATGAGTTCCTGCTGAGACAACCTTCTGCAAGCTTAAACAAGTTACTGTTATGTAATCAAATCTTTTAGGTTATATGTGCATATATGTTGTAGTCTGGAGTCAATAAAGGTTGAATGAAGTCAAAAGGTCTCATTCATGAAACATTCGTAAATATATTTGTGACTTGCGAATAAAACGGATCTTCCTGAAAAATTTCCTCCAGATTCACAAAGATCTAATATATATATCAAACAATAAATTAATAATTTGACGTGTGTCCACCAAAGCGTTTTTGGCCATCTGAAATAATGTGTGGTGCTCTTCTGGAAATAACCAGCTGGTGGCGCTTGAGAGCGCTTTGGATGCACTGCGCGATTTTCCGGACACAGTTGGTTATCATGATTATGACTATCCACGACAGTAACATGTTACGAGTATCTCATTTTAAAGATTATTAATAGATATATAAATGCAGTAACCAGCCATGTTAACTTCTCCATCGTTGTGTTGTACAAGTGTGATGGTTTGTCAATGCAGTGTTTGTCCCGCCTCTCCTCCACTGTGATTGGACAGCTCTGTTAAAAGTGACAGTGACGAGCTCTGTGTTTTACCCAAAGTTAAAGATTAAAAAAAGGGACATGAACTGGTGAAATATCATTATAATACACAGTGCATCTAAATGCAGTGCAATCAGTTTGTCAAAAAGAACTCAGATCACGACTTTACCTATTAAAAACATAAAATGTGTTCTGTGTTTCATGAATGAGGTCCAAGTCATAAACACAGACTCAATATACACGAGTTGTGTAACTCACAAAAAACACTTTTTAGACCTTTATTTGAGTTGTGAATGAATAAACCGCTCTTACATCAATGAACTGGTAGGATTTCTCTCCATAGAGACGATTGGCAAGACTCAATATACACGAGTCTCCAGGTTTGTTCAAGTCACTCATGAGCTTATTGAAGCTGGAATGATGATCGTCCTCTTTGTTAAGACACAGAACCTACAGCAGCAGATAAAGGAGTTCATAAACACAATTTCACCATTCTAATAACGCAAACTTCTGTTCTGTATACATTTTGCATATATATTCAATTTGACTATGTCTGACATCAGCCAAAGCGCTCCAACTGCACTAAAGAATATTTATCGTGAAATAATCATTTCTGGAAAAAAAGGACGTGTACTTTCAGACAAAAGCAAGAAAGTTACTCGATATAAAGTAAACAAAATAAAGATCTAAGCTCTGGCCTATAATGCACTGTGCTTGCTGTGACGACATAACGTCTGGATAGCACCATTGATTTCAGACACATTTAGACAATGAGTGAAACTGTGATTATAACCATAACGAGCATAAACCAGTTTATGAGACTTTCTCTTGTGTCAAACACTTCCAGAGAATCAATAGCAACAAAAGACTTTAAGGTGTGTCCGGTATGAGCAAAACAGCTCAGCATTAACAGAGAAAACTATGACATTTCTCAATAATATTACATTCAAATATTTAATTTCTGGTTTTAATTCATTTCAATATATGGTTAAAGAGAAAGTCATTAAGATTTTTCCCAATTCAAATCCAGTTTATTGCTTTCAGCTATATGAGCTATAT
Source organism: Triplophysa bombifrons (assembly GCA_029783895.1). Lineage (NCBI taxonomy): Eukaryota > Metazoa > Chordata > Actinopteri > Cypriniformes > Nemacheilidae > Triplophysa > Triplophysa bombifrons. The sequence goes on along the minus strand of CM056455.1, from coordinate 3,496,142 downwards.
GAGCTATAGCAAGTCGTGTTGGCTGCCATGAGCGATAGATGTACGCCACAGCTGTAGTGCTGTCTAGACGGGGGGGTTAGGGGTTGTCGGCAGAGGGGTGTCATCACCATGCGGCTGCTACCAGTTTGCCAAGCTCTCCTCGGAACTCGACTCTGCAGTCAGTGTTGGAAAAGTCTCATGTGCATCAACCCGAGGGGTATAACCCCCGCCGAGGACGGCATGTGACTGTGGACAGTTACGCCGACATGGTGACAGAGTTGAGTTCCATGCCGAGAAAGAGTATGCTCTGCACCGGGGAGAGCTTGCTCCTTTCTCTGTTGACCTGTAGTCCCAATCGATCTAGGTGCCGGAGCACCTGGTCCCTTTGCGTACACAACAGATCTCGCGAGTGTGCCAGTCGCGGAGATAGTTCAGTACCCGCACACCTTTTCCCCAGAGGGTCGGCCTTACCATTGTGGAGCTCTCGTAGTGCCTTGGCCTGGTGGACCTGCAGGATGGCCATGGCGTGAAGAGAGGAGGCAGCCTGGCCAGCGGCAGCGTAAGCCTTCGACACCAGTGATGCCGTAGTCTTACACACTTTGGACGGTAGGTGTGGGCGATTCCTCCATGTGGCAGCCGTGTGCGGGCACAGGTGCACCATAACCGCACGTTCCACCTGGGGGATACCGACGTAGCCTTTGGCTGCCCCACTATCGAGGGAAGTGAGGGAACTGGAGCTCGTCTGACTGGAGCAAGCCACTGTCGTTTGGGGAACCGAGCGCTTGGCTGGCGGGTATACGCTCGTAGAGGTCACCGTATCACTAACGCCGCTAGCACTGGCGGACATCGGGGCCTTAGCCACTATCGTCACGGCCCAGGTAGCAGACAAAATGGTTGCTGGTTCCTGGAGGAAGACTGCCACCCGTGACTGCAACTTCTGGATGACCATCTGCCCGCAGTGCGGGCAAGATGTGTCAACAAAAGCTGCTTCAGCGTGCTGTCGTACCATTGACGGTCAGAGGAGCATGTTGAGAGTGTACTCTCCTGAAGTTAACAACAATCTCCTACGTCTTCTCCACATTCAGAGAGAGATTGTTGTCACTGCACCACCTGCCCCAGTGGCTCACCTCGGTCCTGTAGTATGTCTCATCTCTGTTGCTAATGAGACCCACCACAGTCGTGTCGTCCACAAACTTGATGAAGAGGTTGGAGTCGTGTGTCGGTGTGCAGTCGTGGGTCAGCAGGGTATAGAGGAGGGGGCAAAGCACGCATCCTTGAGGGGCCCCCGTGTTCAGTGTGATGGTACTGGATGTGCTACTGGTGAACCGGACTGCCTGAGGTCTCCCTGTAAGGAAATCCAACACCCAGTTGCACAGAGAAAGGTTTAGTGGCAATTTGTAAGTGATCTGTTGTGGGATGGTTGTGTTAAATGCTGAACTGACGTCGATGCTAAAATGATGCTGAAAATGTCTGTGAAGGTAGATCTTCATAGATAAATCAAAGCAGCAAAGACCATCCCAAAATAAACAAAGTCAAATAGGCTATTTTGAATAATAGCAGCTCTGTTACCAACATTTTTCAAAATATCTTCTTTTGTGATCAGAAGAAGATAGAAAGTCACACAGGTTTGAAATGACAAGAGATTGTATTAATGATGACAGAATTCATTCATTTTGAAGGTGAACTACTCCTGTAAGAGCGCAAGAGAGAGTCCAGGGTCGTTTCTTGGATTATTATTTTCTTAAAGTATTCAAGGTAAAACAAATTGTATTTATATTTATAAATTATATGCATGTAAATACACAACATAAGACTAATCCCTCTGTAACAATTGTTGCCCCACATCTGACCTTCTATTGAAAGAAATTTAACATGGGGAATATCAGAAGTTTGCTTTTGATGACGTAGAAATACTATTTCTCTATTTTTGTTGTAAAGTTTAAAACATATTAAGGGTGTTGACTGAAGCACATGAACATAAAAAACACAATTCACCTGCAATCGTTTTGCACTGATTGGCTGCTTAACACCTTCATCATGATTCAATCTAAATGAAATCCAGTCTATCATAACTTATACCAGTACTATCATAATTAATAAACTTTTCTCATGCCTACTGTACACTTTATGAACATATGCACATCATGTATATAACACATTTTATTAGATTTTTTGTAATTACAATGATCACAAACTGCACCTTAAAGGTACTACTTACAAATATAATGCACTAAGCAAATAATTAACAAATAAAAATCATTATTTCTAATGATCTTGCAAAAAGAGTGCGTGATGGGAATTAAACTTTATAAATCAACTAATGGAGTGTTATATTGGCCCTTTATTGAATAGAAAAAACAATAAATGAACTTACAAACACTTTTATTTATATAGAAAGCTTTGATTGTATATGAGAAACCCACGACCCCAGTCCAGAACTATCAATGTGAGATACATTTAAACCAAATCACAACCTTCAGCAGCTAAACTTTCCAAAAGGCAATACCAGCAAGAGCTCATGGAGAACAGAAGCATCCGTAAAACAGAATGCTGTTGGTGGGATTGTGTCGGATGAAGAACAGGAACGGATGATCAGCATTGAAGACCTGTGGGAGTTGTATGCTTGTGGTTACCATACCAACACCAGTAGCCGCCGCTGCTTCTGTTCCTTCTTCATTGACTTCGACAAAGGATTTATGAATCACTTCAGACACCACCAGACCTTTGCTGGAGGACATGCCTGAGAAGTTTGCCGTCCCCATCTCAAAAGCATCCACCATTCCTAGACTCTTCAGCAGACTGTTCATGCTGTACGCTTTCTCCAGCTTGAATTTGGGAAGAGATATCTGAACTTCTTGTACGCTCATGTTGTCGGGTTTGGTCCAGTCCATGAGCTTCTCATACGTCAGTGTTTTCTCCAGCTGGATAAGAGAATCAGTTAATGTTATTGTGAAATGTGATGAATTGATCATACTTTAATGATGTTATTTGTGAAAGAGCACAGATCAAAACTCTCCTGTCTCACCTTCTGAAGGCCAGTGGAGTCGTCTTCAATCTCTTTTGGAAGGATGATCAGCATACTCAGATTCTTCCCGACATACGGCAGCTCCACGATCTGACTGTTCACCTCTTGGATAAAGCTCAGAGGAAACTTTGACTTCTGGTTCATCATCTTCACCGGCTTAGTTTCGTTCTGTCAACAATCAATGAGAACATGTTATAACCCCTCAAATCTCACGACTGTTTAAATACTGAACTTCATATAAAGAACGCAAGAGGAACATTACTCTCACCTTGTTCAGCTTAAACTGCTTCTCAACCGTAGCTTCCTTTGGGAACTTTTTCTCCCAGTTGCCCTTGAAGTAGATGGCGTTCACCAAGACCAAACTTGTCATTGCACTGACTACCCTCTTTGCCAGCAAATTCTTAATCTTCCCTGATAAAAAAACTCAATTTTAAGTAAATTTGATATTCTATTCACACATTGATGACATACGCAGTTCATAATCATTTTACTCTAGTCTTAAACCTTGTGTGTTCTTCTCCACCCAGTTGTTGATGTTGACTCGTGCAGCTTCTGCATTTGTTTTAAAGTCCACAGGCTCCAGTCCAGCCTGATAGTATTTTTGTGAGTCTCTTATGAATTTCTATAACATAAATTGGTTGAAATTGGTCACATTAGAGCTGAGAACATTAATTGATTTGAGCAAGAATGATTTGAGCTGTGAATGAATCAAGTGCTCTTACATCAATAAACTGGAAGGATTTTTCTCCGTAGAGACGATTGGCAAGACTCAACATATATGGGACTCCTGGTTTGTTCAACTCACTTATGAGCTTGCTGAAGCTGGAATGAATAAGATCCTCCTGCCGAGAAAAAATACTTCAGTCAATATCAAAATGATCAAATATAACTAGTGATCTAGATCAAGATCAAGACACATCGAAAGAAGTCTACATGTACATAAATGACACAACAAATACATATCTTGAAAGAATTCACACTGAACCTTGACGGGGACAGGAAGCTGATGCTTCAAGGGTTCTTGCAGCTTTGGAGCTTCACCCTGACCCTGGACAGGTTTCTGCATTTTCAATGGGTCTTGAACCTTTGGGAGTTCACACTGGCCAGGTTTCTGAGTCTTCAGGGTGTCTTGTACCTTTGGATGTTCACACTGACCCTGGACCGGTTTCTGGGGCTTCAGGGGGTCTTGTGCCTTTGGATGTTCACACTGACCCTGGACCGGTTTCTGGGGCTTCAGGGGGTCTTGTACCTTTTGAGGTTCACACTGACCTTGAACAGGTTTCTCGGGCTTCTGTGGGTCTTGTAACTTTGGAGGTTCACACTGACCCTGGACTGGTTTCTGGGGCTTCAAGGGGTCTTGTACCTTTGGGGGTTCACACTGACCCTGGACCGGTTTCTGGGGCTTCAAGGGGTCTTGTACCTTTGGGGGTTCACACTGACCCTGGACCGGTTTCTGGGGCTTCAAGGGGTCTTGTACCTTCGGAACTTCATACTGACCCTGACCAGGTATCTGATGCTTTAGGGGTTCTTGCAGCTTTGGAGGTCCACCCTGACCGTGGACAGGTTTCTGGGGCTTCAAGGGGTCTTGTCCCTTTGGAGGTTCACACTGACCCTGGACAGGTTTCTGTGGCTTCAAGGGGTCTTGTACCTTTGGAGTTTCACACTGACCCTGGGCAGGTTTCTGTGGCTTCAAGGGGTCTTGTACCTTTGGAGGTTCACACTGACCCTGGACAGGTTTCTGTGGCTTCAAGGGGTCTTGTACCTTTGGGGGTTCACACTGACCCTGGAAAGGTTTCTGGGGCTTCAAGGGGTCTTGTACCTTTGGAGGTTCACACTGACCCTGGACAGGTTTCTGTGGCTTCAAGGGGTCTTGTACCTTTGGGGATTCACACTGACCTTGGATAGGTTTCTGGGGCTTCAAGGGGTCTTGTAGCTTTGGAGGTTCAGCCTGAGCTGGTAGTCTATGTGCTGGAGTCACAGTGTCAGGTTTTACAAGATTGTTAAGGCACATCACCTACGCAGCATTGATGACAGAATAAAGAGTTACGGATAACTTCACTCTTAAGTGCTCAAAAGCACTATGTTGTAATACTTTAATATGCATTAGAAATAATATAAATCTGATTTTGATAAACGATCCGACTTTTTAGAGCCATTACCTGTTAATGCACACAGGCATTTGATCAAACATACATCAGTAAATGCAAAAACAGAAGTCGAAAAAGGCATTTTCTTGTTACTTACAAAAAGCCAGAACTTTCAAATAAGTTAAGCAGCACATTAATGGACCCTTATAAAGACGATATAATGAACCTAAACGGTGTGTACCTCTCCAAAATGTAATACGTCAATTCTGCTCTGTGACTGGTTTGCTAAAACCCCTCCCTCAGGTAAAAAATCTGTGAAAGAGCTGCATTTCCTCATACACATTTCCAAATGATTTATCTAAATAAAAATCTATTTATCGATATTTAACAACAATCAAGCTGCATCAAGTCAGTGTCTATTTGCTGCTAATACTGCTAATGCTTCTCTAAAAACAAGCTGCTTTTTCTTCAACTCGTCTAAATACTTTTACAATACGTTTATAATATGTGACATCACCTGCAACATCTGATCTTGTGTGTTTCCTTTGGCACCGAGTGACACCATAGCCAGAGCAGAAGAGATGCTGAGAGGAGAGTAGAAGACATTCTTTCCTTTTTCCTGCTCACTGAACTTCTTGAACAAATTGAGAGAGAATTGCGTGTTTGCTGCAGAAAAAGGCTCCATTTTCACAACCTGAGCAAAGAAAAAGATGTATTACGTATTATGTGTAAAACAATACAGATCAGATCGTTTTCCATTTAAGCCTACATGACAATTCTAACATCTGTCTGGTTCTAGCAGGATAGTCCATCAAATAATAAATGTATATATTTAAATCTTAGCATTTTAATATAAGGTGATCCATCCCTAAGAGATGTTGTACATATCCTTCATATTCACACAACAATTGCAAATTTACAAAGCATTTGATTATGGGCTGTCTAAATCAATCAATAATACATTAAAATACTATAAATAATATATTCATAAATGGATTGCAATGCCATACTTTGTAACATAGATCAAAGAGAGTCAATAGAATTATTACTGTACCTGTAAAAGTTAGCAGGAACCCTGAATCTCCACTGCGTGTCAGATGCGAATGATTTAACTGTAATGGGTGTAAGTCTAATAAATGATGTCTCTCCCTAAAACGCCCTGCTTTCTTCCCAAATCTAGCCCTCCCACATTGTAAAGAAATTATATGTGCAGATAATTTAACCTGACCTCACCCATAAAGATTGCATTTGCTTCTTTTGATAATGCTATTATATAAAGGGCATATTTTCAAGGTCTTGAGTAAAACCTAGTCATTAAGGTGTTCCCACATAAACACATTTCAACAAACAGAACCTGTTCAATGCTTTTCAGATTTATTTGTTATGTATGTTAAAATGCACATATTTAACTGTGTTTTTCTGGCCGACCCAGTTAAAAAAGGGCTATATATCTGCCAACCTCTGGATATCAATATCTGCATCGGCTAATGAATCAACACATATTAATCGACAACTACTATTACAAACATTCTTCAACAACGTAGCTGATTTAATTTCATTCAAAAATAAAAATAAATGCAATTCCGTTGTTTCTTTGACATTTGGCAATGTTCATAATTGCTAAATTTTCTATATTGTTATTCAATGTTACTAAACTTCAAAATCTAAACACATTTTCCCTTCATTCATAATAATTTCACGTGTCATATAATACAAAATAAATAAACTATAAGAATAAAATAAACAGCAGTGAGTCATTGGGTGTAATCGTGTGAGGTTTCTGAATATAATGTTGTTAAAACAGTGTGAATTAAGAAAGAATGGTGTTTTGGGTGTTTGCTTGTGTATTGTTTTGATTCGAAGCCAAAAACTCTTGACTCACCAAATTTCTAAATTTTACCCATGGCTGCGTCCGAAATTTGAATAAGTACCTACCTAACGGTCGTTAAACCAGTACGTTCTATATACTATGAGTGGGAGTAGTATGAATATATTTTGGACATACTGCGTCCGCCATGTTTTATGGTCATCTGACCTATGACCTATTAACAACATCCTACACGTGAGCGTTGATAAATAATATAATTTAGTCACGAGTAATTAATTTACTGGCACTTACATTACAAACAGACGTCCGCCTCGAAGTTTTCCGCTATATTTATTTGATTTACTTTTGAAATTTGACTGTTACTCAGCTCCCGTGGCAGTGTCCATCCGATCCACACTCACGAATCTCGGCGGAAGTAGAAGACCATCCAGGTATTTCTCGCCTACTGTTTTTTGCATCCTGAGGTTTCGGACATACTGTTCATGACTCTACTAATACTACTGATTACTAGTAGTACTACTATAAGTACTAATTTTCACCTACTACTGTATATAGTATGAAAGTAGGCGATTTCGGACGCAGCCAAAGATTTATTCAGAGAGTGTCACTTGGCTCGTGAAAGACTCATGATGACCAACTGTTCTCGGAAAAGACTTCCTCATAAATGCTTACAATTCACAACAGGATGACAAAAATCACATCATTCTGAATGACCTCAAAACTAAGCAAGTTATAGCTAGATTATTTTTTGAAAGGTTTGGATCATGGAACATTGTGCTGTAAGCTAATAAATCGAATTTAATCCTACTGATGAAAAGAGGCATGTAATGTATTTTAACACACATTGGTCATGCCGATACCCACGACAGGTCCAGCCCGTGGGTTTGAATAACCCCACCTGAACAGTCTCATTGCATAACACTGACGTTACCTGCACACACCCCAGTCAGGTCACAAGAAATCTTCCACTGTGGGAAAACAGACTACTTAAAAAAGAACGGTCACACCATTACACCAAGCCCTATATTTAACGGAAGAGAGAAATTCCCCAAAGCTTTATCTATATAATCTATAAACATTTATTGTTTTATATAGGCCTATGCACCACTTTTTTAAGTCACCATTATAACTTTCTAAAAAAACAGTTCATAATTCATAAGCAAAAGCCACAAAAGTTTGATAAATTGAATTGTGCTTTTACACATACTGCAAGACTCGTAAGGCCTTTTTTGTTTGCCTGATATTTTCCTCTGTGCTCCAAATGGTCGCCTAATTTTCGCTCTCCTGTAATTTTTCAAGCGTTTTTTTAAATTCGTATGAATTGGTTGAAAGTGCATTCCAGATTTACAGCGATCTGGTGATACTAAACCAATGCTTGAGAAGCAAAATCCTTTATGACAACATATAACTGCAAACGAAACATTTTATGTATTTCACGTTGATTCGTTGAAAGCAATGAAACCATTGAAAAATGTCTAGAAAATCCTGCACTTTTACATAGGCAGTTTTGCCCGGTCCAAAATGGCAGCATCGTTGACCGTTAAATATGTGTTGAGTACTGCAAAATACATGTCTTCTACAGTTGAAAGAAAAAGTATGTGAACGCTTTGGGCTTACTTGGATTTCTTCATAAATTGGTCATAAAATGTGTTCTGATCTTCATCTAAGTCACAACAATAGAGAAACACAGTCTGCTTAAACTAATACCGCACAAACATTATATGTTTTCATGTTTTTATTGAACACAACATGTAAACATTCATAGTGCAGGGTGGAAAAAGTATGTGAAACACTAGGCTAATGACTTCTCCAAGAGCTAATTGGAGCCAGGAGTCAGCCAACCTGGGGTCCAATCAATGTGATGAGATTGGATGTGTTGATTAAAGCTGGCCTGTCCAATAAAAAACACACACCAGTTTTGAGTTTGCTGTTCTGAAGAAGCGTTGTCTGATGTGAACCATGCCTCGCACAAAAGAGCTCTCAGAAGACCTACGATCAAGAATTGTTGACTTACATAAAGCTGGAAAGGGCTACAAAGGTATATCTAAAAGCCTTGATGTCCATGTGTCACAGCACACCAACATCAAAACCTCATCCCAACTGTGAAATATGGTGGAGGGGCATCATGGTTTGGGGCTGCTTTGCTGCCTCAGGCCCTGGGCGGATTACTGTCATCGATGGAAAAATGAATTCCAAAGTTTATCAAGACATTTTGCAGGAAAACTTAAGACCATCTGTCCGCTATCTGAAGCTTAACAGAGGATGGACGATGCAACAGGACACCGACCCAACGCATAGAAGTAAATCAACAACAGAATGGCTTCAACAGAAGAAAATACGCCTTCTGGAGTGACCCAGTCAGAGTCCTGACCTCAACCCGATTGAGATGCTGTGGCATGACCTCAAGAGAGCGATTCACACCAGACATCCCAAGAATATTGCTGAACTGAAACACTTTTGTAAAGAGGAATGGTCTAAAATTTCTCCTGACCTTTGTGCAGGTCTGATCTGCAACTATAGGAAACGTTTGGTTGAGGTTATTGCTGCCAAAGGAGGGTCAACCAGTTATTAAACCCAAAGGTTCACATACTTTTTCCACCCTGCACTATGAATGTTTACATGTTGTGTTCAATAAAAACATGAAAACATATAATGTTTGTGCGGTATTAGTTTAAGCAGACTGTGTTTCTCTATTGTTGTGACTTAGATGAAGATAAGAACACATTTTATGACCAATTTATGAAAAAATCCAAGTAAGCCCAAAGGGTTCACATACTTTTTCTTTCAACTGTATATCTTGTATTGTCGCATATTCATATTTGTAAACTAATCTACTTGGACCCATTGTGCGAGCTGTCTCTTTGATACCGTGTGGGTTATATACAGTACATGTTGATGCTGATTGGAATGACATTCTTGACACACCCACCAAAAATGAGTAAAGGTATCTCAAACCCCTTTTTCACATCATTGCACAACGTTTCCAGGAAACATGTCATCAACCCGGAAACCGTTAAACATTACACAACGGTTCGAGCTTGAACGTGTCCCTGATAAATGCACTTGAGCTGAAACAGGAAGTTGGAGCAGGACTCACCAGGTGACTTTTACAATAAGTAAGGTGCTTCGTAAAAAGATAAACCTTAAAACATGACTTTTCAGTTTTAATTAACAGTTAGAAGTATGCTAGTAATTTATACTATACTAGAAAATTCAGACATTTATTAAACTAACATAAGTTTATATTTTATTTGATAGTCTTATTTAACACGTTGTGAACAAATTGTTTCTGTCGTTTAAAATCTTGTAAAATATGTGAAAATTATATTGTTTTTGAGGTTAAACTATGTCATTTGTTCACCAGCAATAGAGAATTGGAAACCATTTCAAACAATTCAAACAATACTCCAGTTTTTTATTATTCAAGCAAACATGTTTGCCCATCAGGTGCTTAAGCACATGCATGAATTAACCTCCAAAAGACAAAATAAGAAAACAAAAAGATTTGCAGAAAAAGATGGTGTTATTAAAGGTGACAGGTCCCCTTGATAAAACCTGGTCCACCTGGTGGATTACACATTTAATAAAAGAGAATTCGCTGTCTAGTATATTAACAACCAGATTTCTGAAATTTTAACACAATTGGTCAGCCCATGTCATTTCAGGGCTGTTGTTGTGATTGGTTGATCTGTGTGCGACAGTGGAGGGATTCAGTTGCCAGGCATGAATGGCCGTTACAGAGCTTTTTGAATAATGAAGAACTAGCGAAACTCAATGCAGCACATGTTTTCTGAGAGATCTTCCAGGTGTGCATGTGTGAGGTCTCGCCAAAAACAGTTCTTCATCCAACACACTTTTAAATGCTGCAGCCTGGAGTGTTTCAAAGTTAAAGTAAAGTATAACATAATGTTGAATTTACATTAATGCAAACAGCATTAAAAAAGGCGTATTCATTCGTAAAACATAACGTGTCAAAACATTTATGATACACAAGCAATTATTGTCTTCTAATATTAGCAGAACTGCATTAGATGTTCCAGAGGTAACAGACACCTCAAAAGCATACATTTTTTATAACATCTGTCTCCATATATTTCACAGCAGGCCACTTCAGATTAGGTTTCCATGAACAAGCTACAGGAAACCAAAGTGTCGGGTGAAATTACACGACAAACATTATTCTATTTTCCTTCTGCGTGCTGGATTCTGTCATGATTCTCATACTCCTATCGTATTAATGAAGGTAAAGGCTAGTGAGCGAAAAGCTTTGTGTGAACTTTAAACTCATTTATATTAAAATGGTTTTCCGGATAATGTTAAAATTTAATAGATAATAAAATACAATGATCCTTTAACTTAAATGGATGAACTTTTTTTGATCTTGTTGTGACACTGTCGGAACTGGGTCTGTTTTGATATTATTGAACAAAGTATAATGAAACATCCTCAATGTCTGACCTCTTTGTTATCACTATATGTTTAGTGTGCGGGGTTAATGTTACATGCGCTTCTTACAGCAACCAACAATGACGGCTCAACTATTAGCAGACCTGCCTGAAATATTCAGTAGGAAACCCATACCTGTTTCCAGGTAACCAATGCTGGGCTTCTGAAGCATGTCACTGTGTGCGCGCCTCTTTCATCTTCTTTTTCACATTGAAATCAAGGACTCGACTCGGACACTGTGCTTTTCTTAACACAGATGAATGTAGATATACGATGAGAAAAATGCTGATTTTGCACTAAAATCTGGATATCGTCTTGCGTGATCTGTCTTTAGTGCATTCACAGATGGAACAGGAATATTGATCTGTAGATCCAGTCGAAGGCCTGGAGTTTGTTGGTTGTGGAGATCTTTTTATGACGTTTTGCACACGTTCAGGAGTTTTTGAAGGTGTCCATCATGAATCCCATGTGGAAAGTCTATAAGAGTAAAGTGATGAAGACTCTTAACCCAGACATGGAGGACGACCCAGTGGAGGAGGTAAACCTATTAACTCTACGGACTGATAACTGCCTGCTTTAGAGCAAATCTTTAAAGTAAATCCTTATTACAACGTAACACTGCCCATTCTGGCTTTTGGTGTTCATATGAACATCATAACATTTAACAAGTACAAGTTGTGAATAATGCACATTGAATATTAATACAAATTCTAATAGTGTTTGTACAGGATTCCAGTATATACGTATATCTTAATCAAACTTTTGGGCATTTACCTTAAAGTTTTGTAACTTAATGTAAGAGAAAATTGAGATCTTCTGGAACACACTGTTCCCTATAGAACTAACATAATGCATTCAAAAAGAATATTAAAGAATATTTTTTTCACAATTGTGCCTAATTGTCCCTTTGCATAACTCTATTGTCTGATAAAGTTTACACATTATAAAATAAGAGTTCTTAATAAACTAAATGTACAGTTGCATTTAGTACTTCATGAAGGTTTCATGCTGTTGTAACAACTTTTTAAAGATTATATTGAGTGGCAGGCCCACTTGTTTGAAGAATGAATTCAGGATGCCTTCAAATATTTAAACTATTCTTTTAAAAGCCTGATGAAGGAAACCCTTGACCCACTTTTCAAAGGCCCTGTAACTGGATCTTGACTCTCCGTTTGGATTAGGATGGCATTCCAGTGACTAATTCCAGACAGATAATATACACAAGGGTGTGTGTGGACCGCTGGCAGCTTCCACACAGTTCTCACCTGTCCTCTTCTTAAACAGCCAGCTCACATAGTTTCCACACCATAAAACAGATACGACACACAACAATGACAAGCGATTACAGATAAAACGAATGACTTCATTGAAATGTATATCATATATATTTTTTGTGAACAATACAGGCAGAAGTAAATATTAAGAGAAAAACTATAAATTAAAATAGATGAGAAACAAACAAACCCTCAATATTTTTAAGCTGAACAGATCTATTGCAGTTTCACCACAAGAGGGAGACAAAATATTTATATTACATTCTTAATGTGGGCTACCTGTTTCACCAAAAAATAAACAATTCTGTCGTCATTTATTCACCCTTATGTCAGTCTAGACCTGTATGTGATTGTTTCTTCAGGGTAACACAAAAGAAGATATTTTGAGAAATGTTGTTTATTGTTCATACAATGAAAGTCAATGAAGGTCAATGTTGTATGGTTATCAACACCCTTCAAAATATCTTCATTTCTGTCCCATAGAAGAAAGAAGAACTGTTGCATTTATCATCGGTGACACTGTTTTTCTGGATGTTTGTGTAGGTCAGTGATGCTGCTGAAGACATGACTCCCATCCAGCAAGATGATTCTCCCAGTTCAATGTCACAACTGGCCAAGCGAGTACGTTGGTTCCCTTTCTTTAGTCATGTGTTGAATTCAATGTAATTCATGTTCACTTCAGAAGAAAATATTGAATTTCATGGAAATGCTGTTCATATTATATTTGGAAATATAAAAAAAGTAGTAACCACATATTCTGGGTTAACTAGTTACTGTAGGAAATTTGAGGTTATTTTATGGATGCCATAATTTTACTATAATAACCATGTTTTGTATTTAATTGTAGTAAAACCACAGTTAATTTTCACAAGAAAATGCCAAAAAGCTTACTGTAGTGCATTTGGACGTTATGTTTTTGTGAATATGTCCTCATTTGTCTCCTTAGATGCAGGGGGCCAGTGTGAAGGGCTGGAAGAGTGTTTCAGGACTCTTCAACAAAGATGATGAACACCAGCTGCTGGAGGCAGAGACAGAGAATCAGCCTGTTGCAGATCAGTATGGGAAAATAATCCATCACACTTTACATTAGGACATTTATTCATTTAGCAGGCACTTTTATAATGAAAACGAGGGAGCATTTTACCTTAAAGGAATTTTAATGCCACATGTGTATGACCTCAAGACACAATCAATTATATTTATTTCTTATATTTATTTGAAATAAAAAAAAGAAAATTCTTATTTTTTCATGAAATATTGCAGCGTTTATAGTAAATAAATTATCATCGTGGGTCATTTTCTTTCTCAAATTCATGTACCCTCATAATCATCAATTAAAATCTGCAAATGCACTTCCGTCCTGAAATGACGATCCATCTCAAATGACGTAAACTCCTCGCCTTCACCTGTCAGTGTGCTGCCAGTTTCATAAAAAAAAAAAATGCAACAGCTGTTTTCACACATCCAATCAATTTGCAGTAAAAAAGTGTCAGAATACGGAAGTAAAAACGATCGCAACTTCCGGTTCACGGGGACTTTAAGAAAATGCAGTCACTTTCTGCAAGCACAAGCATTCATCATTAAATTATGTATATTTTGGTCTTATTTATGGCATTATAGGTTGAGTAATTTTTGAGAGAAGGTTAGGTTTAGGTCAGGTTTCTTTAAGAATTTGACGACTTATCATATTTGTCATTTTAATAACTTTTATCATCAGAATTTAAAAAATCAAGTACAATCAATACATCAGAAAAGCTAAAACTCCCTCTCTTGGGATTGAAAACTTCTTGTAATGATGTAATCACGCTGAATGACGTCATGGAGATTTCTCTTCATGTTTCATTTCTTTGTGTGCAGTCCGCTGGCAGTGAAACCAGAGGAGCCTCCGAGACCCAACAAGCGCACCACGGGATTCTGGGATAATTTCGCCACTAAGTGGCACCAGGGGGAGACATCGGTGGCCTCAGGAATGGAAGAAGATGCAGACGGCAGCATCCAGGAGGTGGAGAATGAGACCGGAGGAAGGGGAGAAGACGGGGAAAATCAGGCCGGGCAGGAAAGCGGTGCCGGGGAAGGCGGGGTAAGCAACAGCTTTTCCAAGTATGCAACACTGGGAGGAGACGAGGACACGCCAACCTTCAAGTGGAACTTTGTCACCAGTAAGCTGGCTGATCTGAAGACTAGAAGCATGGCCAAGAGCAACTAGCCCATGGTCGAGAAGAGCAGACTAGATAAATACAAAAACTAGAGAAGGGTTCAGTGCTTTATCATGCATATGATGATCACATTTTACTGAACCAGTTAAAAAATCTATCTAGCCTCTCTTGGCCTGGAGTGGAAAGCCTGGATTTCTGGAAGTGAAGTGTGTCATTTTTTTCAAATGTTGAAAAACCTTTTCAACACAATTTGTTTGTCCAAACGATAAAAACTGGGTGGAATCTTATAGTGGTTTGACACCTGTGATCTAAAAACAAATCGATGATGCAAGCGGCACAAAAAATGACACACTTGACCTTTAAGGAAAAAACAAATAATACATCAGGGAATTATCAGACCAAAGAACGCATTCTGTTAATATTCATCAAAAGATTCATGCAAAGAATGCAAGCTAGAGTAAAGATAATTCAACAAAATAACAACAATTCAACTGCAATATATTTTCACGAGAATAACATCAATGGAAACTACACATTTATTTTTCAATGATATAACCTAATAAAACATCCTCTAAAGCACCAGAACATGCTAAAAATTAGGAAACACAGTCATTGATGCATTTGTCAGACACTTTGATTTATAAGTCAATTAGAGTGCATTTGGGTTATACATTGAACGGGTTACCCTGCTGTCGCCAGCACCATGTTGACCACAGTTAGAGAATATTTTATATCTTAATTTATTTTGTCTTTATTTTTGAGGTGTAGGTTTACAGAATATGTGTCTGGCTGTTATGCAGTGTGGTGTCCTTTTCATGTTTCTGACAAATTATTTAAATCAATTTATTTTCTCCTTGTGTTCAATGTGATGTATGCACAGTGTCTCAAAAGTGCTTTCTGTCTACTTCTATTGTCCTTCTACATTCAAACCTTGGTCTGATTTAAATCATGTTAAATGAGAATCCATTTTTTTGTTTCATTTCATGGCATAATAAAGTTATGTTGCAAAGACAGAAAGTTCTCACTACGTACTTTTTACAGTTTGAAATCTCATATTTGTTTTTAGAAAAATAGATATATATTTGACATGATTTTGAAAGAACAGTTTATTCAGCTCAACTTGGGGTTGAATGTAGTGTCTGCCACTGAACACCAGGGGGCGCCGCAGGATTTTTAATAGAAAATTGGTACAAAACTTCAAACACTATCTAGACTTGTGTTATATAGATGATATATGACATATGATTATATAAAGTAATTATACGATGATAACGTTAATGTTTAAATTAATGTGGTCGTTGTCTGGTGAGTAGCTACTCAGAACACCATAGCAACACCCTGGTAAGCGGCCACAACACCCGAGCATGGCAGACGGCCTCAGAAAAAGTGTAATTTCTACTATTCGTTGACTAAATACTCATTTATATTTGGTGTTTTTTGGACTGTTTACATGAACATCATAAGCATGCTAATGAAGGTTGTTGTTTATTGTCTCACAGGTAATATAACCCTGTAAGTCTGTCATAACATATGGGTCCATATGTCCTTTGGTAGTTTGACTTACACGTCTATGGCCTGCAGGTGTGCTTTTTAACATACAGGTGTTGAGAAAGAAGTGAACAAAGAATCGCTGCAGACAAATGAACATTAATGGAAACAAAGCTGATATGGGTCAGGATGGATTGACTTTCAGTTTTGCAGAAGTTACCCACCCGAGACAAATTATAAGGTCAAAGCGATGCTTAACATGTTGTGTTTTGTGTTTGACATGTGCACAAAAACGTGTGTTTGACATTTTACTGCACTGAATGCATGAACCCCCTTTTATAAAGCTGTTATTTTGGCTTTTGTGTCATTTTAAACAGATGAAACCTTTAGTCCCCTTCATTGTATTTGCACAGAAGAGATGAAGCAGTGAATACAAAAGAAAGCAGTTTTTGTTGAATTTCCATACTGTCATAATCTTAATTGTCCTCAATTATGCAAAGTTTCGTATCTTAATTTTTCTCTTTTCATTTAGGAGTGAAATGTGATTTTAGCATGTCTGCATTTTACTTTCTCTCTTCTCATGTCTTGATTTTAGTCTAGCGTTCGTGCATGCCGTCTCTGTCGTCTGTAGGCGAGACATCACCGTAAGTGAAATTACGAGACAACCATAATAAAGCGCGTACCACCTCAGCCCGGACCTTAGTCATCCACACATAAAGCAGCAGACAGAGCCGCCCGTGGCTGAATGAGGGCTCGTGACTCATCTGTGAAGGCAAGCGGTCCATCTGGAGGAAATCTGTTTGAGCAGACCCGCACAGACACAGGTATATTCTCTTCGTTTTCAACCCCCTACAAATACAGACCTGCCTGAGGCCAGGTGTAGTTTCCCACGTTGAGCCGCACACAGACACAAATGCAATTACTGCCGGGTACCGCCGTGAACAAATGTGAGCTGTTATTGAGAGAAGCGTTGACCTCCTCACCTGTGCTTCTTCTCTGATGGAGCAGAATCGGCCATCTGTTTCTTTTTGATGGGTCAGTAAAAAGGCTTTTAGTCTTTCGCTTTGACTATTTTAAAGGCTGTCCGTTTGAATAAACAAAGCACACTGCCTGCATTGTTTTAATGCACTTTTCATCAAAGAAATCATGCAAATCAGGTAGGAGCTCGAACATCTTGCAGACGGTTAAAGATATGAAGAGATTGGTTCTAAATAAGATAATTACATTTTAAAATGTTTTCAAAAATCATGTTTTTTTAATGTGCATTCCTATTAAAATCAATCAAACTGCAGTTGGTTTGAGTTGATTAAAGCCATAGTAACTAAAAAATACAGCTAACTAACACAATGAAACACAACGGAAACATGATAATGTAATTGGTAAGCTCATTTTGGAACCAAACTCTTCAATATTCACCACAAAATACACATTTTAAAGAATGTCGATAACCAAACAACATTTAACTCCATTGACTTCTGTTGTATGAACAGAAAACCACTGAGACATTTCTCAAATTATCTTCTTTACAAGAAAAAGTCATTTCCAGGCTTGGAGGGTAAATAAATGACAGAATTTGTATTTTTGGGTGAACTCATTCAGATTTCTTTGAAAACACATCTTTGGCTATATGTGTTTGTAATGCTCATTTTCACTATCATTTGAATGAATTACTGCGTTTGTGTTAAATCAAAAATGTCAACAAATACTAGTTTGTGAATAAAAACTAAGTTTTATGAAAATACAATTTTGCCTTGCAAAGTAGGTGTGACAATATATTTGATAACAAATCTCTGCTGTGTCTGTACAAATTGCATCTGGTTAAACTGGGCTGCAGGAGACTGTTTAGTGATTTCACCTCAAAGGGTTTCCAAGAGTCCTGTAGCTGAATGTGTTGTTCCACCGAATAGCTGAATGTGGGAGAAAAATGTTCATTATTTATATCACCCCGCAGGCCACAGGAGCAGTTTCCTGAGAGACTTCTTTGCTTGCTCAAAGATTTGAAGAGATTACAAACTCATTGGAGCCCATAATCTTGTTTAGTTTTTCCTCCACATAAACCCCCCTGAATATTTTGACTCCCAAATGTGACCTAGTTTAAGTTCAAGGAACCCGACAATTCAAACCAATAATTCCACCAAACATATTGATTTTTCTGTGTTATCAGTCCGTTGGTGAACATCGGATGGATGATGCTGATGGGAGGTGAAGAGCACTCATGGGAGATTTTATCCCATGATGCTCATTCACAAATCAATATAGATGTCATGTGTGATTATGAATATTGATACATGAGCATATTCAGAACGTTGTGTGATGGAACTTTCATACACAATTGCATAAACACCGATATCGCATTCATTGTTGCCGTATTTAAGCGTGTCAGATCCCACATTTTCCAATTTGCTTTGGAGTTTGTATCAGACATTCTAAAATGTTTCCATATCTGTGATTGTATACTTTCTTCAAGTATGTCTTTTGCCATTTTGTCGTGGTGCAGGTAACAGGTATGACATTTAGCGGATGAAACTATTGTGTGTCCTGTATTTTGGGACGAGTTTGACAGCTCTCTTCGACCCCCGCGCTGGTGTCCGTTTACTGTTTCTGCAGCTGTCTGAGATGTTGTCTTTACTTTGCACCCGTGCTGCCAATAGCGCTTTAAATCCCCTTCCTCCTGTTTCCTACAAGCCCCCCCCCCCCCCCCCCGAAGGCCAAACCAGAGTCAAAGGGAGGATTAAATGTAGTTGATATACAGCGTACCTGGCAGTGCCTGGTCCTCCACGCCATTTCACTTTAAAATATCTCAGATATCCCACTCTATTTTCACCCAGTCTGATCTGCTCAGGGTCAAACGTTCCCGCGTGTCCGACCTGTCAGCAACGTGCCATTGAAAACAGAGTTGCTTCTTAGGTTCCTCATAAAATCATTCGTGTGCCTTTATTTCTGGATCGTGTATTGTTGTTTAATTACAGTTTCTTTGTCACTTATAGATTACCATTAGCTCCTTCTCTTTCTTAGCTGATGATCTTATTTGAAATCAGTTTATTTAGACATTCACATTAGGATTTGAGCGACACATGCTTTGTGTTTGGAGTGGCTTTCAGAAAGCTCACGTTATAAACCTCAGGTGGGATCCGTGTGTTGTTACTGTAGGGTTGAAGACGGATGATTCTTCCCATAAATTATATGATTGTCCTTAAGATCCGTAGAGGAACTGACCCTGAACGAAATCTGCTTGATTTCTGGACGTGATGAAAGAAAGTTGCTGCTTAGAAGGAAACGCTTTTCTCATCAAAATGTTGCCGAAGGTGTGTTGTGGATTTCCTGGAAGAAGAAACAAGGCTGTTTTCTGGAATATGGCAGCTAGTTGGAAATGTTCAAGGAATTGCTCGAAATGAAAGTGTTCTTAAATCGCCTAAAGAATTCAATGAGTTCTTCAGATTAAACGACCTGAAGATCATGAGCAACATTTTTTCATTTCACATTTCTCAAGTGTCAAGTGAAGTAGTCTATTCATTTGAATGATAACACAACGGGTTTACTTTCACAGACAATATGAATACAGAATTGGCCAAAAGTAGTGTCCAGAGAGCATGTTGGTACAATATTGGCTTTATATTCCCTCACATTTTTAATTATACCATCAAAAAATATTTATGGTGCAGTGGGTCAAAACTGTTAATAATACTATGTATTACAAATTTTTTGTAATATTTAATATTTTAATACATTAACATTTGTTGATTCTCTTTTGTGGTAATATTTTGTAGCCACTCTCCTTCCACATGCGTTGTTTTACATTTTTTGCCACGTCTCCTTAAAGGGATGCTTCACCCAAAAATTTTAATTCTGTCATAATTTCCTCACTCTCCAGTTGTTCCAAACCTGTATACATATCTTTGTTTGGTTGAGCGCAGAGAAACATATTTGGAAGAATGCTTATAACCAAACAGTCCTGGACCCCATTGAGTACCATGGTAGGAAAAATAGAATAGTAGTCAAAAGTGGGGTGAAGGTGAGTAGATGATGACAGAATTTTCATTGTTGGATTAACTGTCCCTTTACATTATTCTCAAAGTTGAACTGCAGTTTATACAACTTTATACAACTATGCAACATTAATACAACATCTCTAATTTTAAATAATCTTTAATAATATATTTGGGGTAAAATGCAAAGAACCGTTATTTACCTTTGTGAAAGATACTGTATATCTAGATCTATATTTATATTACTATTAATGTTTTCATGAAACTTGTACAGGTCTGATGTTTTGGGCCGGACCTGGATTGACCCTCGCCTGTCAGATCCTCCTCATGAAAGGCTGTTTTGAGAACCCACCTGCTGAAACTTCACGGAGAGAGGTAAAATGTTATTCGTCATGTTCCAAATGTGTCCGTGACACCGTAACGTATATGTAGAGTTCACAAACATGCTCTGATTGTAATACAACATGTTGACCTAGCTGTCTACCATCAGGGGGTTGGTTTGAAGCTTGTAACTGTGGTGGAGACACGTATCCCTCTGTCACGCCGGCCAGGGTTAAATACAGAACAGCCCACCCCAAAAACTGCGGGCGAGGTTACTCCCAACGAGTCTTTGATGCGTCGTTTCATTGGAGCGCTGCAGATGGTTCGAGCGCAGGCGAGGATACACATGGGCTCTTACACACACACACAAACAAACAAACAGATGGAATTTTCCCACAGAAAGCATATGGGCTTTTTCCAGGCTACATGTACTAAATTCCCCAGATCTTTTATCCGTCTGATTAACCTTTCCAGAAGTGCCCCAGACTTACCTGATCCCTGGAGAAATACCCGCAAAGCTCAGCGCGACCGACCCGAGACTGTGGGAACGTCTGGTTGACTCCTCCTACACCGAAAACTGGCAATTACAGAAAGTAGGACGAAATTATACGCAAAGTCAACTGACCATCATTACACAGCACTTTATAATCAAGCACATCTCTCTGTGGAGAAACACCCGTCCTCCAACATGCATGAAGGACATTTTTACTACATGAAGTATTTGCTCGCACACAAACACACTTTGCACATGTATGAAGAAAATGACGCATGTTTTCAGCACAATCTCATGGACATTTTTAAAGGTGGCAAATTTGTATAAATTCTTATGATGAGAATTGTACAAAATTTGAAAAAGACCGTCACTTGCATGAAAGCAGATTGTAGGAAAGTGTTTGAGATTGTGTTGGTATTTTACATATTTTGCAGTGATTTTATTGATAGTTATAAAACTCATTCTCGTAAATTGCATATAAATAACACACGCTGTTGCAAGTTAAAGTTTGTGTGCATTCAATATGTCTACTTTTGCGTTTATATGATAAACTTTTAAACCTGTCCCCAAACCCCACACCTGTCAGTATTATTTTAATTATTTCAGTGTTTCCTCTTTATGTACGTTTCAAAATGGCTGCTCTCCACCGAGCTGCACGCAAACATTGCCGTATCATATGCACACACAATTGAACTTTGGTGTACGTATTACACAATATTGTGTTATTTATACGCAATTGATGAGAACGGGTTGACTTTTATATAACAATAAATCAAATCGACACTTTAAATCGATAGAAATTAAAAGCACAAACAATTTGGTGAATGCATTCTAAAATTTTAATTTCTTTTTTAATGAGTCTTTGATTTACCTACATGTTTTAAGATGCCTGTAATACTCAAACGCAGTATTATGGAATGTTATTAATGAGGTTTATACGCTTGTGGATGTAGTGTGGTGAACTCTAAACACAGCACAGCTGTCGACCTGATGTTACTCCTGGTTCACCGGTGTATTGTGACCTCTATACTCAAATCTCTAAATCTCTGCAAACAGCAGCGCTTGAAAGCGTAGGGCACATCCAGCTTCATGTGCCCTCTTGAAGATAACACCTTTTTCTCAGATTCAGAAATGTTATTTGGCACAGCATATTAAACGGAGTAATGCGATAGATTTATTTGACACGGACTCCATTTGTATGGAGAGCTTATGAGCAACTTTAACAAGGTTGTGTGGAGACGTTAAGCATTGTGTTACCCTTTAACCCCCAATAACATCAAAGTCTGGATCTCTGAGCGTCTCCAACACAGCCGTCGTCACTCTCCCAATAACACAAGTTAAGCTCTGTCCTGTTTGGGTTGCTCTTTAAACTCATGGTAAAACCGTTATTGCATTTGTGTCCTTTTGGTGTGCTCGTTTCTGATTGTCTGCTTCTGGTTCCCGTACGGATCCTGTAGGTGAACCAAAAATAATCTCCTGGATGTTTTCAGATGTTGGAAAGTAACATAAAATTTCATAACATAAAATTCACTGATTCGACTGTTTTATCCTAGAAGTCAATACAATTAAATATAATAAAAACAAAATATGTTTTATGTAATAGCACATATTTGATAGCATTGAATTCTTTTAATTTAATTCGTATTATATATATTACTTTTCCCCATAAAATCATAGGTGATTAAATGGAAAATTTTGCTTCATTCTCGTCTGTGTCAGATATTTTCCCTGAGGAAAAGAGTCAGAAATGTCAACAATGTGTCAAACTGAGCTCAGATTTGTCAAGTCTGCGATCAAAAGACAATAATATTGAAGATCTCAATATCAACTCAAACATTTCTCATCAAATTGACCCAAAACCAGATGATTTGACCTCTATAATCTAGATTCATTTACACCTCCACTCTCTTCGTACCCTTCAACAATTATACTCTCACTTGTTTCATTTCATTTCTCTTTTTAAGAGAAACCTCAGAGACCGAGTTGATACTGCGAATCGCATATTGTCCTAAAGGCTTCCTACGGACCTATCGTTGGGAGGAGAAACCATAAAATGAGAAAATACAAGGCCTTGTCTGGTTTTCCTGTCTTTCTCCAGCAAACACACACACTGACCTTCATTCTCAGGTCTCTGCTGATGTCATGAGGTCATTTCAAAGAGCCATAATTCACCAGCAGGTTTCCACAGTGTCTCTCTCTCTATCTGACCCTTCAGAAGGGAGGTTACGCCTGAGAAACCCAAGTGAAAAGGACTGTCCACTGATTTATGACCTTCTAGTGCTATTGGATCTTCTGCTCCGGGATGGTTTTTGTGAAGCACTGAAACAGACACTCCCCGAAACCCTCAAGAGTTTTAAGTTTCCGGAGGCCATTGAAGTAAGATTTGAAGCTTGAGCACATGTGCAAAGTTTGCCAAGAACTTGTTTAAGGCAGGAAGACATTTATTTTCACAAGGGCTGTCACAATATTACCGAAAGCCTCAGTAATCGTGTTTTTTTATATTGTGTTAATACTACACATGTGATAATATGGTAAATATCTCTTATCTGACTGACACTTTAACAAAGTAGAATTACCAAACTCTCTCCACCTTCCTACACTCATATTTTCAGTGTGATTCACTGACCAAAAAATACAAAACACAAAATTGAAGATGAATTATATGAATTATCATTATTATTATATGAATTATAATTATTTAATTCAATAGATATTTCGGGGGTTTTTGCCACAATAAATGCAGTGCATCTGATATGGTGACAGCCTTAATTTTAACACTCAGGATGGTAAAATAATACTAATTTTAAAACCATGTATATAATAATAAATATATAAGTAATATATAATGTTTATTCTATATATGTAAAGTACAGTCACAGGTTTGTGTTTATGATGGCTTCAAACAGAGTTTAAAGTCTGAAGTGTATTATAATATACAAATGACACGTTTAGTTCCTGTATGAGGATGTTGTTAGTTTTCTTATTTTCAGACTTCAGTGAGGTTTCCTGCCGCTGCGTGTCTTTATTTCTTCCTGTTGCACTTCTATACACTTTGTTTTTAGTGTTGTTGTTATATTTCCCCAGCCTTTCTCTCTAAACACAATTATAGACAGATCATCATTTTCCTTTATTGTTGTTTTGAGCCCACTTTGTCGGATTTGTGCTGTGTGTGGGTCTTGTTATCATGACTCATGGTGGAGTCTCTCAGACATGTGCGGTTCTGGCATATTGGAGCTGCTGGCCCAGAAGAATTAGGCCAGATTTGACACACTTCATAACCCCGGTCCAGCCCGATGTGCATTCCTTTCCAGTGGACGAGGGCAACTATGGACAGAATCCCATTATTTTGCTGTGGCACAGTTAGAGTGGAAATCTTTGCACGCTTTGCCCAATAGCCTTTTCAGACTAAACTCACACCGTGTCTACACCGGACTCGGCGTGATGCAGCGTGACACACGGCTTGTTCTAATGGGATTGTCGCATCGCGCCGCATCCAGTGTGGACAAATGTAAAATTATAATGTCTTCTATTGTCTCTTGTCTCATAGCGCCGCATCCGATGTAGAACAGCTACGAGTGTTTCCATTACTAAATGTGGAGTAAATTCAGTGCAAATTAATTTTCATAGTTCTCTACACAGTTTTTCATTTTTTGCACTACAGTTTTACAGTTAATATCTATAAGAAGAATCCTTTAAAAAAAACAGCAGGAGCGGCAGAAATATAGCGTAAAAAATAACCGTTTGTCCCTTTAAAATTACATATTTTTCATACAAATGTGCAGTCTTTTTTCTGTAATTTGACCGCATTTTCTGTGATGTGAAAGCGCTGTAGGAAGATTTGAGCTAAAGGAATATTTATTATTATGATATGTGCTTATTATAAAAAGAGGCTTTAGGGTTTTGTGAGGATTGTTAAGTCAATCGCTTATAGCTATAAGTTTTAATATTCATCTGTCATCACTCTTCGAGATAACGTGTAGAATAAAGAGGAAGATTGCGAGAGCGTCTACGCCCTTGATCTCTCACCCTTTCCACCCCCAGGCCAGCTGTCTGAGGCTGCTGTCTGTTTACATGGAGCTTGTGATAACCAAATGTGTAAAAAAACAGTTTATAGAGAACCAAAAACAGGATATCACAACAGGCCGAAGCACAGCTGCGTTCTTCACATGTGCTGAAGGAAAACAGAGCAAATACACAGCAGATCTTTTTAATAAAGGCTTATGTTTGAGCAATTTCTCGTTTTCCTAACTAACATATTTGAATTTACAGTAGAATAATTTTATTTCGTCACTGTATTTGGAAATGTTTTCAAGATCATTAAGTGAACGTTACTGTGAAGTTGAAATGTTAATGTGTTCCTACCAGCCTTGTAAAAGTGTGTCGTTGCATGTTGTGTAAATGGTTTCAGGATAACAAGCACTTGAAAATGAGTGAGAGTTCGAGCTGTGATCCGGAATGAGAGATGTTGAGATTTCACTGAAGTGTGACTCATCCTTTATAAACCACCAATCCAATGATGAGCTGTTTGACATCATGTAGTTTTGTTGTTTGCCCTTCTGGCACAAAGTTAGTTAGCAGCCCAATAAACTTTCAGAGAGCTAACTCTTGTTTAAACAACATTAAAGGAAATATAAGAGTGACAGGTGTGTAATTATCAGACCTGTGCTAACACGTACACCCGACTGCGTCATGTTTTACATTACAGCATTCAAGGATTACAACATTAGCTTGTGTCATCCTATTTTTCCAGTTACATCATTTCCATCTTCAACGCATTTCCATGAGTTTTCCTTTTTTTATGGGTTTACAGGACAAACCCTATGCATGCAAACAAACAGACTTTTCCATGCATGCATCAGTTAACTAAAATGACTTTCACACTCCAAGAAAACGGTAGTTCAGAAATATACTTTATTTTATTTTCCTGTGAAACATCTCTTTGGATTCAAATCTACATGTCTTTTTCGTAGAAACATATACAAACACACAACTAGACTGTAAACATGCAGGAGAGAGATCTCAGGTGCTGCTCGACTGAAAGCCACAAAATCATTTGGAAATGTGGACAGGAAAGATTTGTATTACGCATCACAGTTCCACATGTTTGTTTGCGGGCCGCAGTTTGACCCGAGAACGCCGGCGAGGACCTCTACTCCATTTATCAGTGGTGTGATAGAGACGGATGAATGTCTGGGGATTTAAAGAAGAATCAATGTCTGGTGAATGTGTTTAGATGGGAGTCAGACGTCTCCTTTAGTTTGAGAACAGATCACCATGTCCTGCTTCAGGAGTGTGTGACCCCATCAGTTCTCTTCTTTGGCCTTTCTCTAGTTTGATAAATGTTGGGCGTAACACAAAACCATGATCCTCAAGTGTTCACTGAAGAATGTCAATTATATTATTTTCCTTTGGATGGATGTGGAGAAAAAGCATTTTTATCAGAGTAGTCAAAGCAATGCCTATGTGTGCAGTAACATGGGAATGGAGTTAAGGTTTTGTTATGGTAGTTTTTAGAAGGATAAACTGATTGTGTGCCAAACCCTAGAGAACTGTCTATTGGACGATATTTTTAGCATTCTAACTTAGTCAAATATTTAAATAATACAAAATATAATAATAATATTAATGAAGCAACGATATTACATTTCTCAACCGATACTGATAGAAAATTATTTATAGTGATATCTGCTGATACCGATTCTTTAATGAATATTTCTTTACTTTTCCAATGTTATTAATTCATTGAACATCCAACTGGTGATTTAAATGTTCTTATACAGAGCACAAATTCATGGCATTTTCCTGTCCGCTTTTGATTGAAAGGATATATTGGTTGTATTCAGCTGTTTTTAAACTATCGTCCGATAACCGATTATTGGCTGATATATCGGTGCATCTTTAAATAATATATTATATTAAGCCAAGTTTGATGTGTGCTGTGTCAGTTTAAATGAAATACTGTATTATACTGTATTTACTATAGTAAATTGTCGTATACTTCAGTAAAAGAATAGTAACTGCTATACTTTGATATTGTATACCATAGTATAAACTGGTAAATTGATCTACTATAGTAAGTACTATAGTTTACTTCAATGTATACTATAGTAATGTTTAAACGCAATTTAATTCAGTTACTTATAAATTATGACTGATATGTTATTGTTCTTTAATACTTGGTTTACCTCATTTCTAAGTTGCTTTGGATAAAAGTGTCTGTTAAATGACTAAATGTAAATTGTGATGCTGACTTAGAAGGCAGCTGGCTATGTAGACAACAAACAGGGTTTGGAACAGAGTATGTGTGCTCATTTCTTTGGCACTCTTAATGAATCAGGTTGCTGTTAACACCCAACATACACTTGATGTTAAAAATAAGTTATCTGAGCAGTACATATAGCTCTCTCTCACTCTTTCTCTCCAGTTCAGTGCATTAATATCCCCCGCGAGGGGGTCTGTGTGTTTGTTCCAACGCCTGCGTTTAAGGAAGAAAAGGCAACACACAAACCAAATGGGGACAGTTGGGAATTGAGGTACACATGCTTCATTTAGGACTCATGCATTAGTCTCCCAGACCCAGTGAAAAGCTTAGTGGTTTCTTTTTGAAATTACAAGATGTTCGTGAAGTTATGTTAAACAAATAACTCTTGTTTCTGTAACAGGACGGACCTTATTTAAGAAGAACAGGAAGTAATATCACTTGTAATACCACATTGTGAATATAGCATCTTCATAAGAAGGTACTGGTTGTGAATGCTAAAGAAATCTCTTAAATACAAATTGTTCATAAAATAAATACAGTATAATCTGCAGTGATAATTTTATTTAGTGTCAGGATGTTATTCAAGACAACTCTGAAGAATAAAAGTCTTGTTTTTAGTTGTTGTTGATCAAACCGTTGACTCTTTAGGGCCCTCCTGTGCTGCGTTCTTACACCCGTATAGCCACTTAATAACACGTGCGTTTCTCTCAATAATAGACACACCAGTGGGGATCTGTTCGGCGAGCTCATCCTGAAAAAGTCCGTCCCCTGAGTGCCGAGAAAACTCGCTGGGTTCCGAGCCTCCTCCCACACTCCTCAGGAGCAACGAGAGCGTGTCGATCGAACTAGCGGCTGTTAAAAAGTTATCTGGTCCGAGTCTCTCCACCATATCCAGGTCCAGTCCGCAGAAATCAAAGAAGCGCTCCTGTTCGGACACGGCCAGCGAGAAGCGAAGAAGCAAGTCCGACTTTGAACGTTTTAAATCCGACCTCATTCGTGGAACGACCGGTTTCCACGGGTCCATGTCATTATTGTTACAGTGACCCATGCTGTTTCGTAAAGTGTTAAGCATGCTGTTCTTTGATTGTTTTTCTAGAAAGCCAGAGTTGTCGTTTTCAGGGCGCATCATCGAGGGATCCCGCTCGGATCTGCTCGATCTCATCGTCTCATTTCCGCCATCGACTGTGTCTCTGTCATTGGACCAGGACATCCGTGAGTCCCCGTCCCGAGACGAAGAGGCCTTCTCTTCACTGATCACCATTTTGTGAGCCGCTTCGCTCGTGCTGTGTTTCTCACGCATGGATCCCTGGAAGAGCCTCCGGACGAAACTGTAGCCCCTGGCCTCCGCATTGACGTTTCCACCGGGGTTGTCCGGACTCTTGCATTCTTTCTTCTGTCTGTAAATGACCAGCGAGTCTGGGCGCAGCATGCGCTTGCCGGTGCTCCTGCGCATCATGGGAGCGCTGTGCGGGGCGACTAATGGTTTAGTGTTTGGGGTTCTCGGAGAAGGTGCGGGGGGCTTGTTTGCATTGTTTCGGTTGTTTGTTTCCACCTCGCTCTGAAAGTTCTCTTTTCTTGAGTCGCCCTCATTGTCATCACCTGAGAGCTGCGAGGAAGAGGACGGGATTGTTTGTCTGCGTGCGGGGAGGACGGGCGTCGAGGGGGTAGATGTTGTGAAGTTTCGACGGGGTATTGGTGGAGGGGTGGCACAGGGTACTAAAACGGGCTCTTGTTTGGTATTGATTACCTGTTGACTCTTGACGTATTTTGCTTTGTCTGCCTCTAGACGTTCAACGGCGCTGATGGAACGACCCCTGCTTCCTGAATCCATCTGCCGGCGCAGGTAATCCGGACCCTTGTTTAGGAGCCGCAGGGGAGAGGGCGAACCAATGGGGGTTAAGGGTTTCATTTTGACGTTTTGGAAGAACACATCAAATAAGAAAAGACAAAACGGCTGCTTTGTCCTATCCTGAAGTACAGGAATCGTAACGGAAACCAATCAGTTACTTTATGATGATGTTTCTAAATCACTGGGAATTTTTGGGATCCATTTTTAGGATCGTGTCATTCCAAAATTGAGATATCAGTCTGGGAGGTTTAAGTAACAGTTGGCAGCTGGGCTTTGCTATATTTAGTCACTTTGTTGGGCAGTTTTGCAGGAGACGATCCAATATCTTCATGCTGTATTTACACACACATTTCTATCTAGAGAAATCCTTTCCGCCCAATCCAAAATAAGACGTTCTCTTCACCACAGAGCAGCATAAATAGCAGTCAGCATTCGCTCTGAATACGTCTTCCCTTTTTGTCATTTCAACCCCTTTATACGTTGAGAGAACCTTTCACCTTGGCTTGTCTTGAGCTAATGAGCTTGACTGTTTGCTTTTTGATATCTGTCTCAGGTCTCTGGGTCAGGCCGCTTTTGTCCTGCGCCGTTACGCTTGGGTTGACCTGTAGAGATGGCACCTGGGCACTTCAGAGTTTAACAGACAAGGGTCATGTCCTTTACCGTCTGTACCTGGAACCCTGCGGAGACAAAAGGTAAAAAGAGTCAGAGTTAACTCTGCTTAGCATTTCTCAAAGGAGGGCTGACCTCCAAAAACACACGCCATATGGGTGACAGATATGCATGTCTGGTACTACATTGCTTTACGCATGCACTGAACCCACTTTTGCAGAATATGAAAGAAGATATTTTAAAAACGCTGTTATCCAAACCACGTTGAATCCTTCTTGACATTTCTCAAAATATCTTCTTGTGTGTTCCACAGAACAAAGAGTCATACAGGTTTTAATGGACATGAGAGTGAATAAATAATGAAAGAATTTTTTTTTTGGCTAAATTGTCTTAATGCATGGCATACATTGTACACTCTTGATATATTTGAGATCGTTGGGCTGTAAGCACACAATATTTCACGCATTTACTCACGAATGCATTTAGAAAGACGTTGTAAATTCATTCTGCAGGGTAATAATGGGCTTCACATCACTTGGTCCGCATTAGTTTAACCCTCATGCCACATTTGCATTCCTTCAGGCCGTTACTACATAATGCATGAGAGCACATGTATACTAGAGACTCCAAAATGAGTTTATGAAACACAGACATTTCCTATGATGCTGCACGGCTGTTTGTTGCATTCAATTCTGTACACGCTGTTTTGTTACTAAACCTCATAACTCTGTGGATTTACTGCATTAAGAATATTTCAAGTACAAACAATTACAATTACAATTACAATATTACAATTTTACTTTTAACTGTGTCGTTTATCACCATTTGGCCACCAGGGGTAGCCTGGGGGTCATGTTATACTTAGTTGTTTAGTGATTGCACCTGTGCCTCGTTTGTTTGAGAGTTTTTATACACCCTGTTATGCCCTTAGTTCTTCCTGTTAAGTTTGTATGTTACTGCCCGTTCCGTATTACGGTGAGCTCTGCTTTCTCCTGTTGGTTTCAAGATACCTTTTTTGTGAATTACCTTTTATGGATGTACCTTTGTTGGATTTATCATTTTATGGGTTATTTTTGAGATGGATTGTGCTTGATGGATTATCTTTTTGTTTGACCATTAAATCCTCCTTTTGCACGCATCGTTGTGTCTGCCTCACCTTTTGGGTTCAACCACTTTCCTCACAGTCTACCCGAGTGTGTACCGGGTTCTGACAGTCGTTGGTTTCGAAAAGGAATAGAAAACATGACACATCACAGGAAAAAGAAACTATAAAGTGCCATTTCAGCTACACATGTTCATGTGACCCAGTGAACTTTGACGTGTTCTGGTATAACCGCCGTCATTTATTGACCCAGAATTAAACTGGATCCAGGTCTGCCCACTGCCAGCTTTATCTGAACCAAATAAAAAACATCTCCTAAATCAAAACTTTTGAAAAATAATGGCTTTACATAAAAGAGATCTGCATTTATTTCAAATGACTTTCTTTCTTCCAGCCTCTCATGAACCCCCTCTGAAGTCCAACGCAATAAATCCTGTCTGAAGGGGAACTGCAACATTTTCCAGATGTCAGTGAGGACGGGAAAAGCATCTATTGTTTGGGAAAGTTCCGGGAAAGAATTTTGAACAGGTGTTGAGCATGAGAATCTTCTAGATTTAGAGGCTTTTTAAAGATAGTTGAGTAATAATTATTATATATTGTACAGAGAATTTTGACTCAACTTTGCCTCTTAATATTATATTGACGAAAGCAAAATGTTACATTTTTACATTTAATTATAGAAGGTTAAGATATTTTTACAACATATTTGTTAACATTAGTTAATGCATTAGCTAACAATAAACATAAATAGAAATATTTCTGCTGCATTTATTCATCTGTTTGTAAATTTTAGCATTTCCTTTTTTTCATGAATAGTTGAATCTCTTAATGTTAGTTTTTGCACAATGAACAGACATCAACAATTGGTATCAAATGACATGAACAAAAATGAATAAATGCTTGACAAAATCTATACTGTTAAGTCTTAGTTCATGTTGGTTAATGCATTTAATGCAAACAAATTCAATCAGATTGTCATGTTACTGAATACTAAATATATCATTTCAATCAAATTGAACAAGTACCTTACCCAATATGAGCTTAACATTATTTAACATGAGGAGGTTTAACAAACCCACTGCAAAAATGAATTTCTTACTAAGCTTTTTTGTCTTGTTAAAAAGTAAAAGTATCTAAAACGTATTAAGTCAAGAGACATGACCTAACATATGTCTTGTTAGTGAAAATAAGACATAAGACTTGAGAAAGGCTTTTATTATCTGTAAAACAAGCTCACTTGATGCTAATAGATTTATATACTGTAAAAGATATCCATCCACATTCCTACGGGAATTTTTGGATATTTATACACATCACTTCTCAAAGCATCTGCTCTTTTGTCTGTATTCCCCTCATTGGCTCTAAATAAATGAAAGGTAACATTTTCTCTGATCTTTTGACACGTGACCTGCTCTGGTCACTCAGTGGTTTGTAATTAAGCTCTGTTAATTCCGTCTTCTCTCATCTTTCTGACTTTCATGAAGCTGGTGGGCCTGCAGGGGTGATCACAGCCATCCAACAAGGTCAAAGAGAAACCAGATGTGTTCTGTCGGGTTGTATCTAAGACTGGTCTCCTGAAGACCACACGAGAACCAAACCAAGAAACCAAGAACGTAAGACTTTGACTATTTATTCATGCACCTCGGTTGTGTTTTTTCTTGTGCATATTTTAAGACTCGTGGATTTTACATTTACATTTATGAATTTGGCAGACGCTTTTATCAAAAGCGACTTGCATGGTATATGCAATACATTTGTGCAATCCCCTGGGATCAAACCCACGACCTTGCCGTTGTTAATGCCATGCTCTTATCACTGAGCTACAGGAAAGCCTTTTTGTGTATTTAAAATATTTTTTTATATTATATTACTCATTAACGCTGTCTTTTCTTCTTTGTCCTGCATGTGTTTGTGATAGAAGAACATTTGCTCAATTCTTCACTAATGTTTTTGACCAGCCAAAGAGTTCCCATGTTGGATTTTTGATCAAAAAGGAACTATAACACAGAGCAACTCGTGCATTATTTATCGGCCCGGACAATAGAGCCCTCTGGGTCTTGAGAGTGAGACCGAATGCTGTGGCTCATTATTAAGAGAAGCCGAGAGAAAGAGATGACATGACAATAAAATTCAACAGAGACTAACTCTCAGAACAAAAGCAGTGGTGGTGTGTATCTCCTGTCTATGCTGAGGTGTGGTGTGTCATTATGTAGTTGATGTATGATGGCGGGAGGGCGGGGGTCTCTTTAAACACAACACACCCCCACAGAACCCTCTAAATTCACTCCACATCATGAGGTGGACACTCAACAGAGTCTGTGCTGCTATTGTCATTCAAACGTGCCAAATGTGAGAGTAGAATGTCGGAGACTGATGGGCAGGGTGAGCGGATGGGCGTCTTTTCATCAAACGACGCAGTGATAAACACACTTGTAAACAACGGTTTTATTTAAAAGTGATTGCTGTTTTGACAAATAATTATTTAATTTATTCATAAAGGTTAGTTTAGTTTAAAAATTTAAAAACTTTTCTTTTCATTTATATTGACCTTTTTTGGGGGAAAAACTAAAGTAAATGAAAAATTGAAATGTTGCCTCAAAATAAATATAAAAATTGACCTTATATAGCAACATAAAAAATGAACAAAATGATTATAAAATGACATAAAATGAACATAGAAAAACTAAAAATTTAAAAATAAAAGTGAATTTAATATTTGAATAAACCTACAATCAAAACTATAATAACCTAATTGCATTATTTCATGAATTCAATTATTAAATCCTGACTTGAATAATATAAAGAGAATCAGGATGTTTTTTGTTTCTGTCCTACAATTGTAATACAAAATTACACTTTTTTTATAAAGGATCTTTTCGAGACACATGTAAATACTAGATGTCATTTACATTTAGTCAATTAGCAGATGCTTTTAAAGCGACATACAATATGTAAATGACAATGTGTTTCACTGCCCGCTTTTGATCAGATAACCGAAGACCGGATGTCAATACCGGGTGGGAACGGGGCGTGTTTGGATTAATCTAATCTAAAATGTGAAAATGTTTCTTTGGTCCTTAACTCAATCTGGTGACCTATGAATCATGCGGTGTTAAAAACAGGACCATTAACACCATTGAAGGCTGAGTTAAAGGTTGTTTTGGTCTTATCAACTCGAAGGTTCACACCCTGGAAAAATCACTTTAAGATAACAAAACGTTATGATAAAAATACAAATGTTAGAAAAACATTGTATTGTTTCATTCAACACACCGTCTCACATTGACCTGCTTTACTAATATAACATGATGCAGAGATCAGGAACAGAAGTCTAGGAACTACCGCCAAGTAAAATGATGAAGGTCAGGTCATTAAAAGTCTAAAATCTTTGCAAGACAAGGTGATCGGGATGAAGGATCATACATGACGTGTTTTTTTTGTCTTAAAGACTAAAGGTTTTGCTGAAATTTCCCCGTCACAATACACAGACTGATTTTATTATGCATAATACATTTTGCAAAGGGAGCACCGTGTTCTGACTGTGCCCGTATCAAAAGCTCGGCATAAGGAAATGTTTTCTGATCGAAAGCCTCTGATGTGAAGTACTTATTTAATAAACCTGAGGCATGTAAAGAAACACAGATCTGACCTGTGCGCATTGAAAAGGCTTTTCAGAAGTATTATTTTGATGTGTTGTGGCAGGATAGAAGGCTAAGTCTTAACTTGATTTCTTTAATCTGCTTTTGTCCGTGTAAGAAAAATCTCCTCTCGGGGCAAAGTGATCACTTTTGTTTTCACTGTAAACACGTATTTCTCAGGATCTGACAAGTCAACACATTTGCTAACCTCCTGTTTTGTCAGCATGTGGATATTTTCCTTAGAAAAGGGCTTATGCGTGCACTCACACATTTACTTGATATTCTGATGTGCCAGGCACACGTCAAAGCCATCGAAAGTCCAAACAAGTGTTAACAGCCAAACCAATGTAACTTGTCAGGTGCACTAACATCTCCAGAGGGAAAATTCAGTGTGCTGCCCTCCCATCAACCCATTAAATATGACACTGATAATCCTGATCTCTCTTTTCTCTCATTGACAAATGCTCAACTGTACCATTGCTCTCATGTGACCTAAATAACAAACAGCACGTAACACTTCAAAATCAACCATTCAAGACTATGTATATATCGGAAAAAGCAATATAGATCTATTAGCAGTGTTGCTTTGTCAATTTTGTCAATATTATCAAAAATTTGTTTGTTATCAGTTGTTGGTAAGAGAATAATAAATGTTAACATAAATGTAAAGAGCATCATTCGATTTAATCTTTCATCTTACAAAAATGAGTATCTCAAGTCTATATAGTATATAGTATAGTTATATATAGTATGCTTTAGCAAAATTCAGGTATAGTTTATATAAGTATACTTTGTGTAGTAATTACTAAGACTAGTGCACTTGGAAGTGTACTATTTTTATACTGCTTTTTACATTAAATTGCCCAACTTTTTCGATTTTAAAAGAGTACCTTTAAAAGTTTAACAATAGCAAACTTCAAGTTCACAACTAGTTTCCTGTTACATTATTCTGAGATGTGCATCAAACTTAAATTGAATGTATACTTCATCTCTTTGTTTAAAAAAAAAACAAACTTTCTAAATGACTGTTTTTTATTTTGTTGCGTTTTTGGCCTCCGTATCAAGCCTTTTTAGAGGCGTTTTGACAATTCAGAAACACCGTACAAACGGGCGCCAAATTGCGAAAAAAACACATAGGTAAAAGTACGACTGTATGTGCAAAGACCTTTACTTTTTATAATCTCGGAAATTTCTGATTACTCGGTTTATTTTTTATGCAAAGGTTTTTCTTTGATGTCACTGTACATGTGTTTATATTGGGGAAATGTTTGGATGTTTTCCTCTAGGCCCTGTTGTATCCATTACGTGGCACTATCGATTGAATGTTTCATTGCATTGTGACTCAGTGCATCAATATGGACATCAACACAGCCGAATGAGTCTGACTAATTTAAATGATGAGAACGCCAGAGACAGGTAAGGCCTCAGTCGCTCTTTTTCTTTAAACACACCACATGATCATTGCCATTTTCTCTTCCTTCTTAACCTCCAGTGAAGCTGTCAGCTGTCTTCTCTCATTAACAGTCCAGACTCTGAGTGGCATAGAAATAGCCTGAATGCCCCACTACATCATTCAAAGCATCATGCAAAGATCATGTCAGAGCGATGACACACAGTACAGCCTCTTTCATCTGTGCTGAAAGATGGAGGCGGCAGCGATGACTCTGATTGGACCTGACAGGATGGATGATCCGAGGACAATTAAGATGATGTGTGATCATCGCTGCCTTTAAGTCATGTCGGAAATATTGTGTTTACAAGGTGAGTGAACTTTAATACCCCCACAATGTTATAAAAACATTCTTTATTTCTCCTACTAGTACGTATTATAAGTTATACTAGTAAGTCGATACATAAATGAAACACGACTGAGAATTCAATCAAATCTCATGAGCTACGAAAGAGCAACATCTGAGCAACAGGGGTGTATATCGGACTGTTCATAGTGGTACAATACGATATTGTGATATTTGCCGATACCTCTGGAGTTTCTGTGATGCGATTACGACTCAATTTACTTATCGATATTTTTATTTTACTTGCCTAGTTTACACAAGCAGGTACATTTTTAATAACTCACAAATTAAATATATCTTTTTAAAAAAAGACGATTAATTAAACTCTTTAAAAAAATTGCACACTCCGTTCCAAATGGGATTCTTACAACAACATACTTAATACACAAACAAAATGAGGAATGAGGATGTGGAGTATCAAAATAAAGGTCCCTCGTATCGATATCTTACGTGAGGCATCAATGCATCGAATCGCTAGAAATTTAATCGTTGCATCAATCCAAATCAAAGTTTTGTTACACCCCTTAAGAGCAATAACACTCTCCTCTATGTCATCATTTCCAGAATCACCGCTGAAATAAATTGGTTTTGGTCATATACAACTTTTAACTGTGAATTTTTTGCTGTCCAATTAGTTTGAGTCATTGACAAATAGCAATGAAGCTCGCCCAGAACAATTCATTTAGACAATTTATGAGGCGCCTTCCTATTATTCTCTGTGTGGCAGCACAAAAAGCATCAATTATGCATCTCATGCATCATCTGCTCCTCATTTTGTTGCATTAGTGCTAAAAACCTTTTAGTCCATGTCAGCAAGTATAAAACCAGAAAGAAATATAAAATCGCCCCTAGCATCCTTTTTTCTCCAATTGAAATCATTTGAGCGTATACGGCACATCTAATTTAGATTTCCAAGCTTTTAAGTAGAAAGTTCCCAGAAGGACATGAGACTGACCCGCTCTCACAGCTGTCAGACCGACCACCTGGGGTTCCTTTCAGATTTGCTGATTTAATATTAATAATAACACGAATAAATAAATCATGAGGTTTATAAGTAATAGATGCAATGGTGAAAGGGAAAAAACAAGAGGACTAGGTGTGCTGGGAGTGAAATAAATGAGTCAACCCATAACAAGCACACATAAAGACGCGGAGACGGGACCCTTCACCCTGTCATTAGTAACCGGAGCTTCGCTCTTACTGCGGGGGGTTTAACACACAGCCGTCCTGCAACCACACATTAGCACTACAAATCTAACGTTTTCTTTTGGGGAAATGACTGTTTACATGATTACACTCGAGGAGAAAATAGCAGACTGAAAGACAAGCAACATTTGGCTTTGAGAAGTTCCAACAACAAAAAAAACAGCTGTCGGGTTACCCATAAACTCAGAGGTAGAGACTGATGTGGTCAGAGGTTTGTTTCTCGTTTAAGGTTCATTTCCAGACACAGATCAAGGCTCATGGGGTCTTACAGGACCTTATGTTGGCCATCACCCCCTCCAGGTCATCTCAGTGATGTCAGAGTTGTCAATGGATCAGATGAGAGATGGGGACGGGCCGGGTCTGGCACAAATCGGTTCTGCCCTGGAGCTCTCGCTGACACTAATAAAAAGTGTGCATGCCTGCTATTACCTTCAAAAGACTTTTAAGAGCTTGTTACTTCTGGGCCTGTTGGACGTCATCATTTGTGTTTGACGTCTGATCATTTGGCAATACTGCAAAAAGTTTGATGTGGTTTTCACTAATCTTTGTGTACAAATATACAGCTTTAGATCTATCAAGCTTTCAAATTAATTTAGATTATATAGACAGGATGATCTGGTCTTTGAATGAGAAATGTCTCTGAGTTCATATTAAACACACTAATCTTTTCATTGCGGTGCAGATATGAGTTTGTGACATAATTTTGATCTCTTTTGTAAGACTTCAGTAAGTTTCCATTTGTTCTTTACTCTCATTGGTGTCTAGGTAAGAATATCAACATTAAAGAGATCTCATCTGTGATTTTTCTCTCTTGTAGGAGAGAAGTAACGCTGGTCTTCCCAGCTGCAGTTACACCAAATGTCTTCAAACACATTCTTGGGATGGAAAGTGCTACAGAGAAGCATCACGGCTCTCAGCATCACACCAGTATTTACATTTTACACCCAACAGGCTGAGACGAAAGAGACAAAGAGCAAAACCTCACCATAGACACGTGTTTATCCTATTTTAGAAAAAGACAATACACCAGCATGAGCGAACTTCACCGGTGTGGCTGAAGAACAGGTGAAATCCCAGCATTCGGTCTAGTTTTATGGTGTGTTTAGACTAACCCTGATGGCTTTATAGTGCTGACCTGGCAGAAAGTGAATGCACGGTCTGCAAATCTCACCCAAATAAAACCTATTTGGTGGGAGGGTTAAAATAGCCAGATCTATAAACAATGTTGTTAAGCGTCACAAAACAAACTGTTTGGGGCTATGGTTGCCATGCTTTCCAAAAACACACATGCTCACTTTACTTTGCCTTAGTTGCAGATCTCTTTAACACATCTCACATTACACTAATCTGACCTTAGACTTTTACTCTTAGTACTTTAACTCTGTAAACATTATAAACTTTCATGATTTCGGCAGATGTCATATTCCACTCTTTCTAAAAACATAAATAACTATAAGAAAGCTATTAGTTTAACACCCTTTGAGCGTAAAACATGTCTTTATGGGCCTGTTAAAACATAATTCTACTATTTGAATTATTCACCAAATACGGAAACAGCAAAAGGATGCTTTAGCAATAGAATTTGGGGGTGGAGGTAACTGTTTGACGCAACAATGGCCGACTGGGGAATGTCTTCACTATTTTACCACTGTTTTATATCCTAAACAATGCAACCTTTATTTTTCTTAAATAAACTTATATTATAAATCACACTGCAGCATTACAAACATGAATAAAACTGAAAATACTGAAAACTGAAAAATACGTAAACATCAAAACATATTTACAGTAAATGTACTCGTGGTCTAATTCACAATATAGGCTGATAAAGTTGCGAAATATTTACGACACATGTATAGGTTTGTCTCATGAAAACGAAGGGTTAATTTAGTTAACGTTATTAAAACAAAACACGGACTTTATCCATAATCTGAATACTTCGCACTCATTCCACACATCACTTCTTTAAATCTCCAATGGCATCAGAATAAAAAACAATTACCACAAGTTTCATTCATATCCAAACTATAAACTTACGAAAAGAAAAAGGCGATTATAAGTGAATGTTATACGCCACGTCTAGATCTAAACTCAGACAAGTGCATTAAAAGTGAAGAATGATTCATTTAACGTCCTTCACGAGTTTATTTCGTCGCGAAAATGACGCGAGATTTCTGACTCTTGACCGTCGCCTCAAACAGAATCGGATATGAGTCACTATTAATATAAGAAGTGTTTTTTATTCTTACCTTACAGTGTGATCCGTATCCACGTTTAAAAGCGTGTAATTCCCCACATGAGATCTCGACTGGAGCTGCTGCAGCTGGCACGAGCCGCGCGCACTGACTGAATGCTGGAGGCGCGCTCGTTTCTAATGCTGGTGAGGCGCGAGACCATCCCACCATCACAGGTACGAGCCTCTAACACCCCCACACACAACATCTGTACAACTTGTGTTTATGTATGTTGTGTATAAACATGTACTTTTATATCTAATAGATGTGAAGATAAACGTGTGATGTTTTTACTTCATTAAGCTCATATAAATGATCTTGCTGTCTTATGATAAACTATTCTGTGTGTTCAAACGTTTAGGGTCAGAATAAAAGTAAACTTAAAACACTAAAAGGTATAATCGTATGATTTTGGGGAATTGTCTTGTGACTAAAAAGTTATCTTTCGTATTTATCAGTTTACAAAATTGTGCTCTTGGTGTTTTCTCAAACGTTTTCTTAAGGTCTCACATATGCTCTTACTGACTGATTCGTTTAAGAAGACATAAAATCTTACTTTTTTAATGTAATTAATATGTTTGTCTACCAAACTAATTTTGAGGAAGGAGTTAAGGAGTTTTTTAAGATCAAGAGAAACATTCACTCAATTTGACTCCAAACGTATTCGCTGTGGTGTTTATCTCCACAATACATTGTACAGTAATGTCAAAACAAGCAGGTTTTGAAAATTTAGCTTTACCAAAAGAAGTTTGTTCGAATAAAAGGGATAGTTCACGCAAAAAAACTCTCGAAAAATGTATATGTTTGGTTAAACACAGAGAAACGTATTTGGAAGAATGCTGAAACAGTTCTTGGGCACCATTGACTACCATAGTTTAGTAAGAAATATTACAATGGTAGTCAAGTGCCCCAGAACTGTTTGCTTCTATACATTCTTCCAAATATATTCTTCTGTTCAACAGAAGAAAAAAATAGTAGTAATTTTTCTTATGGTACTCAATGTGGTCTGAGAACTGTTTGGTTACAAGCATTCTTCCAAATATCTTTCTCTGTAAATGATGGCAAAATTTTCATTTTGGGCTGAACTGTCCCTTAAAGTGATAAAAAAATATAAAAGCTTTTGCACACGTGTCCATGTGATTGAGCACACCTGTTGTTCATACATGTTGTATGTTTGAATAATTGACTTCATACATCTGACTCCTGTCGGTGAAGGTAGTTATGTGTGAAAATGTGTGATATTGTGTCTTGTTGATATGTAAAGCATACATATAGATTAAGACTTTGCCTGGTGCTGACTTTTGAAAAATGCATTTAAAATGCTAATTCTAGTGTTGGTTTATCTAAACATAGATCATCTAAACATATATGACTTTGTTTTGCACAGATTTCACAGATTTACAGTGTGGACGGTGAATAGATAACTGGAGATAAATGAATAATAACCATGATAATCTATCACTAATGTCTTCTTTTTCTAGCAAACATTACTCAGAAACGTTCACAACAACCGTCTGCGTCTGAGCCGTTCTTCACGCGGTCATGAAAGAAAGTGAAGATTAGATTAAACATTGAGGGTTTGTTGTACTTTGACTCGTGTTGTTGTGATTGTTCAAGGTACAATGAGAGCCTCACGGGGGTCCGTCAGGAGATCAGGGGTGGGGTGTAAAGAGACCAGTGACCAGGGGGTGGGTCCCACGTCTGCCTTTTCTTCATGTATAATTGTCCACTTAAGAAATCATGTTGCATTTCTGCACATCCTTGCACATTTGGAAAAAAAGCTTTTGTCAGTATGACCTCTGGCATCCCATGCTATTTTTGCTGTTCTTGTTTGCTGATCCAGATCTCCGCAACATCTGTAAGTAGAAACCCAACACCGTTTAACTCGCTCCTGATACCCCACTGACCCTTGACCTAAACCCAGGGGACCCTGGAAACCAGACTTCCTGAAGGCCACCGCATGTGGGGCGGTAAGGGCCCTGACCCGTGTGACAGCATCGCATGCCGTGTCTCTGGAGGGATGAAATCATCTTTTAAACGTCAGTTCTGTGCCGTTGTTCCCCTGCTCGGGTGGCTCTTCTCACAGTAGCAGGTGATGAAATCCACACACAATCTGCGGTGCCGGGCAGCTGTTTACTTCCTATTATCATGCGCTGTTAATCTCTGATGATCATGTAGGAGAAGACGAATAATGACACGTACAATGTCCGGCTGTCCATGATTGTCTGATAATGGGCCTGTTTACTGGTTATGTCCCAATAATCTACCTGTGAATAGATTAGTGGGTTTTTCAATGGATGGTTGAAAATCTAGTGAAGATCAGGGTTTTGGATTTACAATGCAGATACATTGACAATAGAGACGAGGTGAAGTTATAACGTTTCACAGACGGTTTGAGGATCTAGAGGAGGTCAAGGGTTTAGTCACAGCCTCTTATTAATACACTGTGAAAGATATAACTTGTGAAATGTTCTTCCTACAAAGATAATAAAGTGACTTGAACATAATCAGCCTAAATATGTTTCTAACAAAGAATATTTTTGTTGAATGGATTTAGATTCTCAAGTTTTGGGCCAAAATGTGTCAGAAAGTTTGGCCGACTTGCAGTGTCATCTGAACAAACAATAGAACAAACAACTAGTAGTGTCATCTGAACAAACAATAGCATAGCAATAGTAAGTTCAATTGTGTTCTTAATGACTTAATTAATGTCTTAATATTGTTGTTACTGTTATTTATCTGTTTTGTTTCGAGTTTTTTAATGAATGATGGTTTTTGATTATTATCCTGATTGAGGTTTGTGCGTTCAATGTTGAGGTGTAAGTGCATGACACAACGGTACAACCGGTAAAAATGCACTGAACACAAACGCATAGTTCATCAAAATTTTGGTTTGCTTGAGACAGAAACATTTGTAGTAAGCAATGCTAGTAAAAGACAAATAAATGTGTTTACTTTTAAATAATCCATCTGTATTTTCTATTTAAGTTCAGCCAACAAAAAATATTTCGTTCTGTTGTTCATCAGGTAAACTTGACTATAAACGTTTTCTTTCAGGTCAAGTGGCTTGTGATGGGTTGGCTTATTATTTTAAGTTGACTGACCTATTTTTTGGACGGTGTACTTTTCATTGTTTAAATATTGGCAGAACCCACAGACAGATGTGAAGGGTGACCAATTTTTATTTCAAAAAATAAAAAGGACAAAATATGGAGATAAATGTTTCCATCTTACATTAGTTGTTTGAACTTGAACAGAGTTTGTTGGTGAAATGTTTTTGATGCGCAGCTCTCAGTCAGTTTCTGAAGATATCTCACTCTGGACTCTTTTCTCTCTACCCTGACCTTTGACCTACTACACTCTCTACCTACCCCATCACCACGGCTTTTGTTTAGTGTCAACATCTGGTGTGGAGTTCCGCGTCCTCATGTTGTTTTGTTTAGCGCTCGTAATCTCCCAGTTGAGAAACAGAACCACGAAGAAAATCCTCCCGGCCCGACTGTGTCTCGCATTGTTGACTTCAATGGCTTATGTTGTTTGGTCTGGTGAGGATGACGTCTTCCGAGCTTTGATTGATTATTTGATTGATAGAGAGAGTTGGACAGAATGTTTGTCTTCTGGTTCTGTGACCGGATCTCTGATCTTCTCTCCATGTGTTTTCAAACTCTCTAGACCTTAATGGTGTTTGGCCAAATCAAAGCAAATCCAAATGATGTTCAAATGTTAACCATTCTGTGCTAGCAAAATAAACCTTCGTAATCACACCTGGTTCATAGTTTAACAGCAATTCAATTCAATTTTATTTACATGCCTCTTTTCACAATGTCCTATGTTCCAAAACAGCTTTACATGAGAAAATTAAAAAAAAAATGTTTTACATGTTTATAATCAGACCTTCCAAACATGGTTTTGCTCATTAATATAGAGTTTAAAAACAGATTAAATCCGGCTTGAATTCTGTTTGGATGAGCAGTGTTGTACAATACATTTAAACGTGACTACAAAAGGATTATTTACACCAGCAGATATCAGGAGACCTGGCGTTTGTCTACACTTTCACACTTCTAAATATAATGTCACAATCTGATGTCTAGACATCTGTTTCAAGAGTCTATTTCATGATTAGGATACAATATCATTCAGTTTTTTTCTTAAAGTGATAATTTTGAACACAAAAGAGCTCGAGAATGTTTCTACCGTACCATCAACAGGACACATTCCCTCGAAGGTCTGCCAAAAACTTTATTTCATGAACATTTTCATTGATAGAATGGGATGTTTGAAACATTCAGAAATACCCTTTTCATGACTAAATGACATATTTAAAGTGAAATTAAAAATGACAATGCCTATTTTGCAGTGTTTATCTTAAATAAATTATCAATGTGGGTCATTCTCTTTTAGAAAATTTGTGTGCCCTCATAATCTTAAATTAAAATCTGAAAATGCACTATGTAGTGACTATCCATCTTAAATGACGTACAGTGTTATATGGTTTGGGCCGAGCATCCGTTAACTACTCCCCTCCAACTTTCAGTCTGAAGCCAGTTCCATTTCAAAATGCAACGACTTTTTTATATATCTAGTCAAATCGTAGCGAAAGATGACGCCCA
Source organism: Triplophysa bombifrons (assembly GCA_029783895.1). NCBI lineage: Eukaryota > Metazoa > Chordata > Actinopteri > Cypriniformes > Nemacheilidae > Triplophysa > Triplophysa bombifrons. Next base: position 3,451,750 of record CM056455.1, on the reverse strand, counting down.
CTATTTTCTCATCAGAGAAATTACATGTCACAAAATATAGAAGTAAAAACGATCGCAACTTCTGGTTCTCTGGGACTTTTATATGGGATGAGCAAAAGCTGACCTGCAGGGAATCCTCCCAATAAATCTAATATAGTTCATTTTTTATTATAGTCTTTTAAGTAAAATGTCTAAATATAGCTCAAAATTCAGCAAAAATATGTCAGTGATGTTTCATTGTGTTCATATGTTTATCCAACGGTGTTAGTAAAAACATAAGTATTTAAAAAATTGAGTTCAAAGGACAGAATTTATGACAAATATAATGTTTTAAAGCCGCTTTGAACTAGATGCTTGAAATCTTTTTACATAATCACTGCTGCAGAACACAAGCATTGGTGTATTTGGACATTGTCACATGGTTATCTTAATATTAAAATGTTTTTATAAGTTTACTTACAGCGGCTAGTATACATTTAGTCATTTGATCAGACGCTTTTATCCAAAGCGATTTACAAGTAGGCGAGAATATAAACATGCCAAACAATCCCGTTAGTTTAAAATGCCATGCTGCCAGGAGGATTAAAGATGGAGTAAGCAAAGGAGAGAATGAACAACAATATATATATCTTTTTTGGACAGACAGACAGTCAGACAGTTATAGCACGAGACGCAATCTTTATTGTCTATTGTGTAACACATAGGACATGAGTGTTATCTGAATATCTCTTTGTTTTCTCTTATTTTCAATGGTGGAGTATTGCTGGGTGTCTCTGCAGAGTTTGGCACATTTCTGGTTTTATGTTTAACAGCACAACAGCGCATGCACACAAACAACACAACTCATTTTTGCTGGATTTAGACTCTGGTGGTCTCTCTCCACACCTCCCATTGTCTTGTCTTTCTCCGGTGGCCTCTCCTGATGTTTGTGGCGGTCGGGAAACACATCCTCACCATCTTTTCTTCCATTATTCTGTGTGTTTAGATGTAGCTGCGCTCAGGTGGAGAAGCATCATCACCCGTCCTGTTCCCAAAACACGCTGCTAAGTGGACAGGGCTTGTAAGAACAAGAGATGAGGAGATTGCACCTTGTTCCTGTGATTTTGGATCCAGCGTCTTCTTTTCTATTACTGGTGCATGACAAGCTCGTGTCTTCAAATGACCATTTGGGTCGGATTGAAAGGTATGCGACATTAAAAAAAGAAGGACGCAAACCCACGCTATTACAACAAAGCGGTACAAGTCGGTTATTATTAACACCCTTGTGTTTTCTCGAACAAGCATCCTTTTCCCTGTTCCATAGAGTACCAAAGAAGGGCATGATAAAGTAAACATAAATTAATAAAAACAATCATTCTGATAATCATTTATAGGATTGCACCGAATGTTTGGCAACCAAAATGAATTACAAAAAATAATAATTAATTTACATGTTCTGCTCAATTATATTTGAAGTTGTGTTTTAATATATTGAAAAGCAAAGACAAAATATAAAAAGCCCATTTTGACCATTTTATGTAATAGTAAAAAAATAACTAAATAAATAGAAGAAATAACTGTGTTTTTTTGATTCGGCTAAGTCATATATATTTTTTGGTTTCGGCCAACAATTTTCAATTCAGTTTATCCTTAATCATTTATTGGTGAACTGTTTCTTTAATTCACAGAGACTGGTTTCACTGGTTGATTCAGTGTTATTGTACTTTCTGCTGATAGATTAAGGGAACTGCATAAAAGCGATACCAGTAAAACCTTTTATAGGTCAAACAGGAAGTGAGGTCATAAAGGACAGGATGTGTGCCATTATTTCCCTTCATAGGTTGCCTCCAGCACCGGATGCTGTCTCATGTGCTCCTATTCTTTCTTTCAGGCTGTGATTGAAATGCTGAAGTGATTGGATGTGATGATTTTACTGATCACGATTGGGAAACTTTCAAAGAGTTTTAAGAGTTTTTGTCCCACAGTTTTGTCTGTTACTATGGTGATTCATTATAATTTTGACCTTTAGTTTTGTCACTATTTTGTTTTGTTTATCTTGAACAATCAGACTTAAATGAGCACTTTTTTTGGAAATAGGCTCATTCTCCAACTCCCCCAGAGTTAATAAGTTGAGTTTTATCGTTTTGGAATCTATTCAGCCGATCTCCGGGTGGCGATATCACTTTTATCATAGCTTAGCATAGATCATCCAATCCAATTAGACCTGCAGCATCGCGTTCAAAAATGACCAAAGAGTTTAGACTGAAAGTATACTTTGTTTTTAAGTATTTTAAGCATACTCGGCTTGTAGTTGTGTTAACTCTTGCATACTGTCTATAAACACATGGTCCCTGCAAGTTTATAGTGTAACATTATTAAAAAAGAAACAAAGAGTAAACTTTTAGTATGATGTTAAGTTAAACTTTCAAGCATACTTGCAGTATAAAAACGATTAAACAAGGGAGAAAAATTAAAAGTGTACTTTCATGAAACATGCTGCAAGTATTGAACTGGTAAACTATCAATATACCTACTTGTAGTATAGTTGCAGTAGAAATGAGCAACAGTTGTGTATTCAAAGTTACGTATTGTCACACTTAAACTGTACTTTAAAGTACACTATTTTAAACTAAACAGTGAGCCAATTTGGTCCTAATTGTTATTAATAGCATATACTACTACATGAGTATTATACCTACTACATAAAGAATACTTGTGGGCATACAAAAATGATCCCCATTTACTTTCCAATACTAAGAATAAAAATGACCTTGGTAAAGTCAATAGGGACCATGTTTGGTTGAACTAATCCATTAAAACATTTACATTTACATTTACATTTAGGCATTTGGCAGACGCTTTTATCCAAAGCGACTTAAATTGCTTTATCCTATACATTTTACATAGGTATTTGCAATCCCCTGGGATCGAATGCTCTTACCACTAAGCTACAGGAAAGCTTATGAGAACTTTACTTACACTTTCTTTATAAAATTACCTTTAAGTATACTTAGTTATAGATAGATAGATAGATAGATAGATAGATAGATAGATAGATAGTTCATTTAAAGCACGACAGTCAGCTGACATCCACCATCACCCCCGGCTGGTCAAACCCTGTGACCTGTAGGCTTAATATTGCCCTAAAGGTCCATTAAAGGATCCCATTATGTCAACCATCCAGTACAGACATTGACCAACAGGCCTTGTAATGAACACATAAAGAGCATCAGTGTGGCGGACTGTGGCGTCAAAATCCACCCCTGCTCAGTTTAACAGCCGTCACTAAACGACAGTGGCGTGACACTGGAAGCCCTGAGGTTATGAACCAATGGAGACAGAGTGACGGCTCGCTTCAGACTTCAGACGGTCACTGTTCCGGAGTCACCGGACACAGGTCAGTATGTACCACATAAACCAGACCACAGACACATGAGGAAGAGCTTTTCAAAGTCCTTCAGTTATACCGTTTTATCATCGCAGACCTCTCTCAGCTTTATTTACCACATTTGACCATGTTTAAGTCCTTTGTGTCTGCAGATCTATCTGAGCTCAGTCACGCCTGAAGAAGTCACGGGTCGAATCAAACAGAAGAAACCATCTTAAAATAAAACTCTAGGTCAGACAAAGAATAAAAGGATGCCAAAGGTGATGGACACTTGACAAAAGCATCACATGTGTCAAAGCTTCAACGACTTTCTTTTCTGTTTGCTTCCGGTCAAGGCTGAGCTGACATTGTGAACAGGAAACATTTCGGCACATTTATAAAACTACATCGCATCTACACTTAAGGTTCACTGAATGATTTGTTTGAAAATTCTGACATGATTTTTTATCCGTCTCATTCAAAATCTTTCTGCATGTTTCTTCAATGGAACACAAAAGAAGATATTTTGAAAAATGTCTCAGTGGGTTTGTGTTCTTACAATGAAAGTCAATCTTCTTTTGTGTTCTTCAGAAGAAAGAAACTCACACAGGTATGAAATGCATGAGTGTGGAGCACAATAAATAAGGAGACAAGAGACAAAGATGCGTCGAGACAGCTTTACGCTCAACTTTAATAAATCAAACTCTGAACAGCGACTGATGTCCACGCACATCAACAACCGGAACACAACAACTAAACTAACCCCTCCCTCCCTTAAAGGTACAGTACATTGGTGAATGTCTCATCAGTAATACTTGTGGTTAGCCACATGAGGATGAATAAACAATGAAGAAATTCTCATTGGTACACAGAAAGGTTATTTGCAGTAGATAATGTGTCCACAGAGTGTTAAAAGGTACAAAAGTAATGGTTCTTATAATAACATTTGACTAAAAAGTTCTTGAAGAACCATTTACATTTATCTATTGAACAAACCCTTAATGCAAAGCGACTTTCAAATGAGAGAGCATTTTGCATTTCGTTTAAAACCGAGCCAAAAAAGTTTAAACTGTGGCATTAATCACATTCAAAAGATTGCAAATTGAAAACTTTGATTATTCTGAGGGTGTGTAAATGATGTGACGCCTCTCACCTCACATCTCTTCTGACCCCTTTCACATCAACAGCTGTGAGATGTAGCAGAAGAGTGTGAGTCTTTGTAGTCTGTCAATAGCTGTCTTGTTTCAGAAGGCTGCGTCCTCCGGAGGTCACATTGGAAGACTGCATACGTCATCGAGACTGTCTCGTTTCATAAAAGCAGGATGGACTCGGAATGCAGTCTTCAAATGCGACCTTCTTTCTCGAAGGTGTTTCTTTCTTTTCTAGTGATAACCCACAAATCTTAGCATTGCCCAATGTCTTTTATTAAAATGAACAGCAGCAGCGCCACATTTTATGGAATAGTGGTTTTAAATAAACAGTTTACAATTTCGTGTTACGTGTTTTTTAACCCTCAGCAGACATACTGTATGTAGTAAATAGGATTAACAGTGTTTAGTGGTCCTTAAAAGTTTAAAACAGTCTGGCAAGAAATGGTACATTTGTTTAACTCTTTTGGCATTGTTTAGGGTAGAAAGTAACACCTTTTCAGCTCTTAGAATCGTTTTAATTAATTTGACAGCTGTGAGAGCCCGAAGTGTTGTCATAGCAACGTGATACTTCCTGTTTCCTTTTATGTACTACGAAGGAAGTCTCGTTTAATTCCAAGTTCAGGATCCTCCGTATACACCATCCTTCAGAGGATGCGACCGCCGGAGGACACGAGGACACTGCCTTCCGAAACGTGACGCAGCAAATCATTCAGATTTTTTTATGCGCATATGTTTCATTTCCATAATTGTATCAACTTCAACGTCTCATAAAAATTCATTAAATTGTTTAGGAGGAATAAAAATGTATTTGTACAGATAAAAAAGTATGGATTTGAGTACATTTTAATAAGAAATGTTTCATATTGAGATACAGACGAGACAAATCTGAGCTCAGTTAGTTTGACACATTTTTGACATCTCTTCTCAAACTTTACTGAAGGATAGTCAGATTTCTGACTAGTGACCGAATGTGAGCGATCTTACAGCGGACTATTCCTTTAAGAGAATGTTTGACCCAGCTCCGTGTTTCAACGTTTCCGTAGCGAAAACAAAATTCATTGCTTGACTTAGCACATTCAGCCTCACAGATGGAGTGTGTTATGAGTCCACAGCTGTATCAGCACAGAGCAAATCCTAAAGAGAAACAATGAAAGAGGGATGAGGGAAGATAAGAGAAGAGGAAACAGGAAATGCAGGAGTTTGTTTGTGTTGTCTCTTCCTCTCGCTCTGGTCCCCGGGGGGGGGGGGGGGGGCTTCTCTAATGTGTATGAGGGTCTCCTCTGGTTCCTCTGAGAGCAGGATGGACTCACAGCTTCAGAGACTTCAGAGCTGTGAGCTGCTGAGTTTGGACTTTTAGCTCTTGTTAGTTTTTATGGGTCTGGAGCAACAGCTCCCACTGCGACACAGACGCCATCAGCTGATTCAACACACACTCCAGTACACCACATCAAAGTGTTCACAGATTTCACTTATTAAATCACACCAGCAATTATATTTTAATAATTAATATATTTGTTTTTTCAAAGACTACATGCATTTCGGTGGTCACAGATTTAGTGCACATCTTCTTCACTTTAATATTTAATTTTGTTAAAAATAATAGATTTAAATTCGTGAATTTTGTGTTTTAGTTTAGTTTCAGCGTTGGAATTTAATGTTTAATGTTTGTTTCAGACAAAATCAAAATTCTGCCATAATTAACTCGCCTTCGAGTTGTTCCAAATCTGTTTAAATGTCTTTGTTCTGATGAACGTAGAGAAAGATATTTGGAAGAATGGTAATAACCAAACAGATCAAATAAACCATTGACTCCCATAGTAGGAAAACATACAATGGTAATCAAAAGTGCCCCAGAACTGTTTCCTGTCCTCCATTCTTCAAAATATCTTCTTTTGTGTTCAACAGAAAAAAAAAGATAAAGCCATTTTTCCTTCTATGGGAGTCAATGGGGGGCAAAATCTGGTTATAAGCAAAATTGGAACAACTCGAAGATGAGTAAATGATGACAGAATTCTCGTTTTTAGGTGACGTATCCCTTTAACAGACAAGACAATCCCAGAATGCAGTGCAGCAGTCATCCTGGATGTCAAGTGGTGGTAAATGGGGTGATAGCAAATCCATTCATTTGAGAAAATTGATATTAATGACATGCATTTTGATTTCATCAAAAGCGATTTACAATCAAGTGACCATTTCACATTTCACAGAAATCAAAATGAAAAGAAAAACATTTTATTAGTGCATTTCTTTCCTGTGTCAGACTCTACAGAAGTTTGTTACAGATTCATAAACTCTGCTTTATAGAAACACTTGACTATTCATTTTTGTTTATCAATATATTTGTCAAATGTGAGTGTTTGGTTTTGTTACACATCAGTGAGTTCCAGCTGTTCACGTGTCGTACTGTACGACTGGACGTTTCTGTACCGCTGCACTCTTACATGATGACAGAAGTTATAAAGGTCTGTGCGCTCTGTAAATATAGAGCTGCGGTTCTTGTGGAAATGTGACCTAGAAAAGGAATTCTTGAATAAAGTATTTTGAGGTGTATTTTTATCCCAGCGCAGTGACAGACATGAACATGCTTGTGAGGAGAATCTGCTGGCCTTTGCTTTGGATGTTGGTCATTCAAACCTCTTCACATCACCTCTTTTTCACTGTGAAACCTGTATAGTAATAATTAGAGGAATTTCCCTTGCAACGGCAACAGACAATCGGCTCAATTATCTTTAGTCTGCATGTTGTGAATTGCACAGTTGTTATTCATAAGTATTATGAATAAAGTGTTTTTTACAGTATTATCATGAATATATTCACTGTAAAAAATCCTACTTGCCAAATGTTCTCCCTACAAAGATAATAAAGTAACTTGATCATATCATTTTTGGTTCAAGAATTAGTTTGCCGCACATACTAAACAAAATTCTAACGTAGATAATTTTTTTCGACTGGAAAGTATTTGGCCATAATGTGTCTAAAAACGTTTGCCAAACTTGCAAAAAAACAGTGTAAACTGAAAAAGAGGTTCCCAAGATGCATTGCTACAATTTTCAATTCTGTTTTTTTTTCTTCTAAAGATTAGTGTTTTAGTCCTTTATTGCTTAATTTATGCCTTCATATTGTTATTACTGCTAGTAATTCATGGTGTTTAGAGTTTTTTTCAATGATTGTTACCATGGTTGTGGTTTGTGTTTCAATTGTTTTCTTATTTGTAAAGTTAAATTATTAAAATATACACCATAAGTATGTGAATTAAGTCATAAGTACTTGGCCTTGATTCTCTTCAAACTGTTGCACTGCCATGACATGAAATGAAATGACCTGAATGAGAAAACTGACGCTTAAAGTCAGTCTAATCTGATGCTTATAGCGCCACCTCTGGTATACTTCAGTATGTACTGTAGGAATGTTCAAAAACACTAGTATCTTGGAGTTTACTATATTAGATACTAGTGTACACTTAAGTGTTTTTTTATGTGAGACTAGAAGTGTATCTGGGTTCAGTCAGATTTCTAGAAGGGAAAATGTTTGTGATGCTGCTTGTAAAACTTACATGAAACATTTTTCACGTGAGCTTAACAAATAGTTTTCTTTATCATTTATGCTGCTTTCTGTTCCTTATAAAAGCATATATTTTGGAAATGTTCACTTTGATATAAAGTGACTATGAATTTTTTAATTCAGATTCAGGGTGATGTTGTATACTGCACCAGACCTCCAAATGGTTTAACTGGGAGTCTTTTCAAACTGTGACTCGGTTGTCATTTTCTGTCCTAACACAACAACACATAAACAAACAGACGCACAAAAGGTTCTGTCTCCCAGCAGTCCCACACTGTCAGCTGAGTCACCTCACATTTTTCTGAACAATACAGATCTGTCTTCATACCACGAAAACAGATCTGAATTGTCTGATTGTATTTGTCATTGTTGTGTTTTCAGCCACAAGTCAAGTATTTTCCGAGAGTTTTCTTCTCACGTCGTTGTGAAATGACAGTCGGAGAGAGAGTTTTCCTCTTTAATCTCAGAGAGAGACGGAGAAGTTTGGTTAGTGAAGCATGTCTACAGAAGAACCGGCGACAACAATGTGTTCATTGTGTTGACCTGAGAATAATTTTATATGTCTGAATATGAACACATGTTTTGGGTTGGAATGATCACACACGAGGGTGATAGACAGACAGAAGAATGTGACTCTTGTGATCACACTCACCTCAGACACCCGGTTGTTCATGAGACAAGAGTGTTCTCTTGTGTGTTCTCCTTCTGTTGTCACAGGGCTTTACTCATAGTTCTGTGAGCTTGTGGCCGTGAGAAGAGTACACTCTTAAAAAAAGGTGCTTCAAAAGGTTCTTCAGTGCCATAGAAGAACCTTTTGATTCCTTAAAGAAGCTTTAACATCTGATTGTAAAAAAGTAAGAACGAGAGGGTTCTTCAAAGAACCTTTGACTGAATCTTCTATTGCACCGCTGTGAAGAATCTTGCACCTTAATTTTGAAGTCTGTAGTAACAGAGCTTGACCCTGTGGTCTTATGCTGTTTCATTTTAACTCTGTAAAACACAACAAACCCCAAACGCCTCTCAACCGTTATCCAATCCCTGATCACCACACACTCATTAAAATACTGTAGTAGCCTATAGACGGTTTCATCTGCGACCCCACCTGTACTTCAGGAACACATTCACAAACAATAGAGCGCCTGTAGATTATTTCTGATAACAATCAAAAGAAGTCTAAATTAGTGCATCCAGAACGTGTGTTTAATGCATCGGAGGAGAGAAATGTGAGGCATCTGAACATGAAATTCTGTATGATTTCTGTATGAACATGCATCCATGTTGAAATAAACAGCATATGCTTGATAGGTATGTTTTGATGCTGGTTTGTGCTGATTTAAGTTGGTCAAACCAGCATCGAAACATACCTTACCCAACAAATTGCTGTTTTTTTCAACATGCGTGGCATTATTCAGTGTGTTAACAGGAGAGAGAAGAGGACATATGCTGGACTGAAGAGGGTTTGATGCTACTAATGCAACATTTAAAGGGCATGTTCACAGTCTTGCTTGTTCTCTCGAGCAGCGTCTCTTCTCATTTCGCTTCACTGAGATTCACGTGCCTCACGCACGCACTGGGACAGACAATGCGCTTCACATAAAGGTCATGCGTGTAATGTTCTTCATAAGATGAGATCTCAGTTATTTCTGCTGGACATCAATGAGATAAAATGAAGAGCTTTTGCTTGAGATGTCAACCGTGTTTCAAACTGAGCTGAGATTTGTCATGTCTGCTGTCGAAAGTCAATATGATTGAAGATCTTGATATGAACTCACACATTTCTCATCACATTTACCCAAACGCAGTTAACAGGCAGGTTTCTCAGTTCCTTTGAACATACCTGTATCATGGCTTGTCCCTCACACAGATTCTATAGATTCTTGAAAGATCTGAGAGAGACTTTGCTGTATGTTTTATTAGCCTTTGGTTACCCATAAAGCAAGTGTTTGCTCGACCTGTTGAGTCTTCAGAGAGACGTGATAGCAGCGTGTTATAAAGTGCTCACGGTAATCCTGCGTCCACACTCAACTATATCAAACACACAGACAACATGTCTGTAAATGTTCCTCTCCCTTCGACACACAGTTTCAAGCAGCGCTCCAGGAATAGAAATCTCTACTTTACCTTTCTATGTTTGGAGGATTCCTCTGTTTAGATTGTGGCGGTCTCATGGTGGGGAACAGAACGTTTATAGCTCTCGGCCTGGAGTGCGTCTCTCATGTGGCGTGATGCAGTGGAGATCGCTGTGGTGGTGATGGTGCCAGGTTCACGGGAGAGACTCGACAGCGGTTTCATGGAAAACATCCGTGTTCACTTCCATTCTCTGTTCCCCAATGCTCACAACAGCAGATGCATTTAAGGTTTGCTCTCGACAGCTGTTTGAAATGGTTTGCATCGTAAATGTTTCTTTTGTGAGATACATGACCAGATTGTTGCACTTATTCACTTCTTGACGAGAACAGAAGCTTTTTGGAACTGATGCAGCAAAGGATGCTTTTGTGTTGTATTGATGCTTAATCTGTCTTTTCAAACTGTTGGTTTGTGATGTGTTACAATACATGATGATTAAGAACGAAATTGTTAGGTCTACATTTACCATTTCAGTTTTTTTAAATAAATATATCAATTTGTTTTTTAAGAAGAGATGTCAAACGTGTGTCAAACTGAGCTCAGATTTGTCAAGTCTGCAATCAAAAGTAAATATTATTTAAGATCTCAATATGAATTCTCATCACATTTACTCAAATCCAGATTATTTACAACCACTACAATCAAAACTTACATCCACACTCTTAATTTCTTCATTTGTTTTTTAGTCTTAGTTTAGACTAACTTGATACAGAACTGAGATCTCCATCAAGTCTCCTGAGCTATGAAAGAGTCACGTCTGAGCAAGGTTTTGGAACAGAGCCCAGTGCTTTAAATATAGTTACCTTCTCATTTTGTGGTGAAAACTTTCAGCAAGCGTGCCCACACAGAAATGTCTTTGTTATCATTGTCGTGTGCAGTGAGACGTGTTATCATATGTGCCGTTCTCATGCGTGTCTCTCACTTTCCCGTTTTACACACTTCACTGCTGCAGTAAATGAGAGGTTATTTTATTTAATAATATATTTGTCTGTGAATTATATATGTGCAAATCAGCAGTGACTCTGAGCTCAGGCGTATGGAGAAACATGTTCATACATCTGTTCACATTTACACATGTCAGAGGTCTGGAAGCATCCGTCCGCTTTCTTGAATTGAAATATACTGTGACTGAATTTGAATGAGCGAGATACTTTAGGCCGGCTGATTCACATCATTAAAACTGTTTATGCACAACACACACATTCAGATTCAAACAGGTGCTTTGGAAATATCACATCAACATTGACAGATGTGTGTGATCTCTTATTTTAAAAACTTTTTTGCCCTTTTATCAAATATGTTATATATGAAGGATACGTTAAAATATCACCGAATGCAGAAAAGATTCAGTAAATAACATTTCATTTAATACATTTAACCTCATGTTAACTCTTAAGTTATGTCATGTTAAGTCTCAATGAAGTCAGTGAACATCTGCAGAAAATCACAGCAAGCAGAAATGATTAGAAAAAAGCCATCTAGTGCAGAGGTTCTCCTAGGTTGTAAGGCCCTCTTTGTATTGACACATCGCTTTACGGCCCCCCAAATAAAGTCTTATTTTATTTAAATCAAAAATATTTAAAAGATTATATATTTCATAAAATGCCACAAAATCTGTGCACCCCCTGGATCCATCTTGGGGCCCCCAGTTTGAGAACCACTGATCTAGTGGACATCTTAAACCTTTTTTGTTTTTATTGTAAAAACCAGTCCGACTCAAATGTTCATAGTCGAAATGCTAATAAAAACACATTGTATGTTAATATACGTTGAATATTAAGTTGTTTGACAACTTCGAATCTTAAAGTTTTTCTATAATATGCAGAAGGAAAAATTTCACGTTTTTGCATTTTTGTATTAATTAATTAATTGGTGTCTTTTATCAAATCAAAATCTTGCATCTAGCCTGTGGAGCCATGTGTTGGTTATATAGTTCTGTCTCTCATAAATGATCACTTCATTATTTTACTTCAGATTTCTAAACCAGATTTTATAAAACACCAAATATCTTTGAAGAATAGTTTTAAAGTGGACAGCCCACTCGTTCTAACTTCAGAGAGTTTTCGGCCTCTCCTTAAGGACCACACATGTTTTAACACATTTCATCATTATAATGTCTGTGTATTATGGTCTGCTGCCAGAGTGCCTGGAACACATCTAACCATCTAGAGTCAGAGGCCTCCATCCCAAACAGACCTGAATTTTGAGGGGGTCGCTAACAATGGATTTTTTGGCGCTGTCTCCCAAGGGCAGAGAGCGACATCTGCTGGAATAATATCAAAATGATATTTAAGGAGATTTTCAAGCAAAATATTATTTATGTAAACCTTAAGAGCTTTGGTTCTCTTTATCTTTTTTAGGTTTAGTATGCCAATCGCCTTTGAAAAATGTATAAAAAGTATAAGTATAAAAGTATAAAAACAATTCGACGCCATTGAAAACCACATGTATACCACAATAAGATTAAAACTGTATTGTTTTGCTAATTGTTTTATCGCTGGACTGGTAGTGTTCTGCGAACGTATAACTAATTATTGACGTAGTGGCGTTTTGATAAGACGCAGTAATGTCACGTGAGCAGCCTGTTTACGCTCTGCGTGGCACGAGTTAAGATGTCCGATGAACAATTAAGCGTAAAATTAGGCTCAATTTTATAAATTGATTCACAAGTAAACAAATTTAAAAAATTTAAATTGCTATATAAGATTTAAATAAACGTAACTGTAAATATATTTTTTGCGAGATTTTAATGTTTTGTCGTGTCATCTATCCTACCACCAGGGGCCGCCATCTATACCATAGTTGAAGAACCACTGCTGTGTATAAAATTAAACAATTTCTTTATTTTCTCTTTTCAAGAACACCCTGATCTTGTTCATTTTTATCGTTTAATTATTAATTTTAAACCTTGTAAATGTATTGCTTTAAATGAATGACAATTTTTTGGATATACCAAGGATTTAGAGATGAGAAGCATGTTCAAGTAAGTTATGAGACCAGTGTTACTGAATAAAAAACAAAAACTTTCAACTCTCTCTCAGTACAATATTCTAATAATAACACTCTATTGTGATAACCTGACCAATCTGAACACTGTTCTATACTTAAAAAATATGATGTCTGTTTCAAAATACAATAGGTAACATTCTATTTATTAAAAACATTTGAGAGCAAGTTAACATTAAGGCAGTGCAGAAAAACCCCACTGAAATACAGTTATTTAGTAACACTACTGTGTTATATTTAAGCAGTGACCCATGCGTATGAACAAAAATAAACACATTTGGTCAGACATTACACCATGAATATAATCCTGTGGTTTCTTGATGTCACACACACTTGTTTAATAAGACATTTGTCAGAAGTGTTCGCGATATCATCAAAACAGTTGGATCCTGGAAGGGCATGGCATAGTTTATTTTGTGTTTGCACAATAGAAAGTAAAACAAAGTCAGTGTTTAAAGAACAGGAGAGAAAGTCTTTCCAGAGAAATGTTTTCATTCAATGTTTAATCTCACAGTTCTCACATGATGTTTGTCGATTTAAATGAGCTAAGAACACTGAAGACTTTTTTAATGTAACTTTCAGATGAGCCACATTTATGAAATGGCATCACTGTAAAAGATGAAAAGGAATATTTCAGTGTATGGAAGACACTGGCGTCCCATAAGAGCTGTACGGCTGTAAACATCACCACCAGCTACAAAAGTGTGTGTTTTCTCTAGACGTAATTGTTGGTTTCACACACTATGTTTAAAACCTTTTGCAATGACAGCAGTGTTTGTAAATTATTTTCTTCAAAGACTACATGTAACGTCTTCTTGTTTGGCTTTAGCTGTTTTGTGTTTGCTGACGCTGGTGTTTTTATAAGTGGTTATTCATATGTTGAATGTTTGTCGGTAGGCTATGTCTGTTTGTCTCATATGTAATAATACGCTGTGAGATTTTAAAATATGTACTGGAATATAAGGTACGGCGTTCATTCTTTTATTCATTTGATTCTTGGCAATAACATTAAACCTCTTTACATTTGTCCATGTAATAATAAAGTTGCTAAAATAAACCAGGCGTGTGTTCAAAACTTGGGCTCAATGAAATCTTTGACCACACATAACTTGTGTCTATTTATTTTCTCGTGTTTGAAGCAGTTCAGAGAAACTTCTCCTGCCTATGAAAACTGCAGCCACATCAAAAAACACAATTGCAGGATGTTGCAAAAATCCAGGATATGCTGGTTCAGAGTAAATTTAAGGTCAAATACAAGATCGAACTAAAAAACATTTGATCATTTAACATTGAACCTTTATATTCATTCTATGGACCAAAGTGGAATAATTCAGAATGAAATGATAAAGGGCTTTGAATGGGAGCAGGTTTGAAGTTTATAGTCTTTTGAAACATTTGCCTTCAGATTCCCAGCATGAAAGAAAATGTACATTTAATACATCAAGAAAACACAACTGATGTCTCTTGAGTCTCATATAACGCAAGAACATTTCCCCTGGCCTTGTTAACATTAGTCCCGAGGGCTGCGGTTACAGACAAAGAATTGATTCTATTATTTATTTAATTGTATTTCCTCCATCTTCAGACAAGATACAAATCACATCACAGAAGACATGGCTTCTTTCTAATATCGATCAAGTGTTTTGTTAAAGCTTAAAGGGACAGATGACCCCCAAATTATTTAATATATCCATTCAATCATTCCAAACCTTTTTCACCTTCTTTCTTCAGCAGAACACAAAAGAAGACATTTTGAAGAATGTCAACAAGCAAACAATACTGGCTGCACCATATTTATTCTTCATTTTATATGATATTTTCCCCCTGCACCCTTTCTGTAAGTGCCTGTTTACAATTCCTTATTCTGGAACATTCACAATTCAAACGTGTTTATAGGCTTTGGATCTTTTAGCATTTTATATCCAAACAAACAATTCACAAAATGCTACTGGCAGGACTTTTGGGAGAACAAGTCATGTTGTGTCTTTTACAATTTGTTGGTTACTTCAGTAAATATATATCGGGTAACAATCATTTGAGGTGTCTAAATAATAAAACAGTGAAAGAGTTAATGTATAATATAATTTCTATATAAGACATTTGTACACAGATAAGTCATTGTAAATTCTGTTTCTGATGATTGTGGTTACTGAAGTTGTTTACTTGGAAACTTTGCTCATAACAGGATTATGAAACTACTAGTTTGCCTCATTCGGCCAAATTGACACACGTTAGATCACATGGTTTCCCTTAAAAACACACCGATAACCGTCTTTAAATAAATGTCATTATTTGGACACAAAGTGCTGTCTGAGGTAAGAGCTGCATTGCAGTTTTTGGAGGTTCTGACTCTCCCTTGAGCTGAGATTGAAGGGCAACCTGCCATATGCAGTAAAACTGCTATACAGACATAATAAATGAAGCATATCAGATGATAAAATGCAGGGAGGAAAACGAACAGACACAATTATTGTACTATGATGACTAACAATAGATTATGAATGAACAATAAAGCAGGGGTTTGTTGAATCGACTGAATCATCATGCAGGGTTGCCAGGTATGCGTGCAGAAAAAAAGCCCAGTCCAAAACTCAAACTCTACCCCTTTTCAAAAGCAAACGAATTTATGAAATTACACACTTTCATTTGTATATTCACTATATTTTGTATAAAACACCAGAATTAAACAAATATGAAATATTGTCATATTTAAGTATTACAAAGAGAGCATGAAGTATTGGCATATATATTATATTATGTATCACAAGATGTATACATTACGTATTAAATGTTGTCATTTTTCTAAAACTAATAACACGAAAGTGAGTAAACAATAACAAAATGCTGTGATGTTATGTTAATGCGAAAGTGACCCAGTCAATGCAGAATATTGAGGATCTGGCATCCCTTCCGGCAGTTGCAGTGACCCTCCTCTCCACAGGATGTCGCTGATGTCCCAGTGAACAGACCCCTCCCAATGTCCAAACTCTTCTGTTCTTTTTAAACCTGCCCAAAAGGGTGTGTTTTATTGTTGTATATTTACTCCGCGTCTCACGCTTCTCCGCCAGAGGATTAAATCCGACTGAATGATCGGACGCACCGGCAAAACTCACCGATCGCATCCTTAAAGGGCCAGTCACGCGTACGGCGGAAGACCGATCAGCGCGCGCGTCGTCATTCGGAGTTCATGCGACTTTTTGCGCTGTTCGCATCGGACAGGACAGATGAGATCTGACATTGAGATGATCGAGCGCACAAATGCCTGATCGGACCCGTTGGATGACATCGAACCGGCATTGATTCGTCATCTTTACAGTTGTCATTGAATGTCCTTTTCGCGCCGCGTTTCTGAGGAGACGAAGATGATGCTGTTGACGTTTGAGGCAGAACGTAAACCTCGCGCGCTTCTACATTTCAGACACAGTGCAGTCAGTGTTTTAAAAGGAATGTTTTAACATTGATGACGTTTGATTGTCTTCTTCCTCGCCTTTTAGACAGGGGGTGGGTCGTGGAAGTTGTTGGCAGGGTTTTATATGCGAGGCTGCACACATACCTGCTCGTATTTCCGGGTTTTTCTCTCAGGTGTGAAGCTCAGGTGAAGTCGACAGGAAGTTGGAAACACAATCTGAAGTCATAAAATGATGCGGGAGTTATCCATTAAGTTACGTAACGTTGCCTCAGAGTCAGCTCGCGCATCGGACGACCTGATCAGATAATATCGTGTCAGTACATCAGACCTCTATCATGGATCGCACAACGTTTATCCTCTTCCTCGTGCTGGTGGCCAGTTTGTTGCCCCTCGGGGGTCACGCCAGCTCACCGGAGATGGGATCCGGTAACGGAAAAGTGCGTGATCACGGTAACGGGGACACCGGTCACAAAGCCAACTTCACGAAAAAGGCCTTTCCGGTTCTGTCATTCGATTATAAAAACGTTCGTATCCCCTTTGAGATCTCTTTATGGGTCCTGCTGGCCTCCCTCATGAAGTTAGGTGAGTGTTTGTCTCCTGGTTCATCATCTAAATATGTGCGTTTATTAACAGCCTACTATGTTACCCCCCCCCCCCCAAAACATTTTTGCGTATTTTCATCGATTACGTTTATTAAGTCATTTTTCTTGTGGTATGAACAGGCAAAACCTGACCTGTGTGTACAAATTGTGTTTGTTTATTTATTTATCCTGCTTAAAAATACAATCAAAAGAGATTCTAATGGATGTAATGGTCATAATGGGAACAGTCCATTATAGAAACCCCAATGTGTGCTTTTATTGGTGGGGTGTAAGACCCAGAAACACACTGCGTAAAGGAATTTTCTAATGGATTTTATGGTAAACAGTAGAATGAAAACCTTGAGAATTTATAGTTCTAGAATAGTTTATACAGGACCTACCCTTAAACCTCACCCTTTAAACTCTTTAGCATTTTCATTTAATAAATTAATATGTTTATAAAGTCATATTCCTCGCGGGGATGAACAGGCAAAACCTGACCTGTCTGTACACATGGTTTATGTACATTAGAGCCCTAGAAATTATTTGGAGAACTAAACCACAATTTGAAAATAAATGCGTGAGTGCCATTTGTATTTAAGTGAGCAGTGTTTGCTTTGCGTTGACAACAAATGATGTTGAGTCACCATCATATGATCAGTGTTATTTTATGTATGCATTATATATTTTAAAGGTGAATTGTGTCTTTGGGGATGCTGTGCATATCAATATAAAAAAATGCAAACGGAAATAAATCCAGTTTTATGTACACTTGTTAATCTATGAAATGTAAGAGGTGTTGCTGTAGATCACTGAGGTAACACGATGCTTTATTGACTGTGTAATTTATGTTAATGTTATGTCAGCTTACAGCATCTGTGTGCTGTGACCTCATTAGCGTAGAGGACGGAGTCCCCTTAAATGACCCCCGGTCCAGCGGGAATTCCTCTCCTCCGTTACCGGTGTAAATATCCCTCTTTCACACTGTTCTGGTTCAATAGCTCGATCTGCAACCAGCTTCAATCCGAGCAGCACTTTTGATCATCAGCATCATATCTGGTCCCCTTTACAGTTTATTGACACGCATCAGATTGTGGGCGGCACCCTATAGCGTAATGTTAATTTGAAATGATTCAATTCAGTTTTCTTTATTGCGCCGTTTCATTGTTGCAAAGCAGCTTAACAGGGAGCAAGACAAAAAGAAACAAAAGTCAGTATTAGAGTTAAAATAACAAGGGGCCGTCTTGGCTCTTGATTGTTTAGGGAGATTGCCTGGAGCTCATAGGATCTCGTATGAGGATGGCACGTGACGATCAGCTGATGGCGGTGTAATATTAAGTTTCCTCTGGATGGGTATCCCGATGGTCAGTCAGTCCGCAGGTTCTCACAGGAGGATGACACCAGGTGGTCCTACTTGAGCGGGCATATCAGCTTTTACCTCTGGGTGGGTATCCCGAGGTAGGGGAGGAGGACAGGGAGGGAACAATTAGCGTAGCTGGTGTTCCTTTTACTTATTAACAAGAGATAATACTGATATGCATCATATGCTTTGCCTAAAAGTTGTGTTTTTAATCTAGATTTAAATTGGGAGAGTGTGTCTGACCCTCGAATAGTGTCAGGAGGGCTATTCCAGAGTTTATGTGCTACATATGAGAAAGCTCTAACCCCTTTGGTGGATTTAGTTATTCTAGGTACTATCAGAAGTCTGGAGTTTTGTGATCATAGAGAGCGTGTTGGGTTGTAGCGTGATAGACGATCTGTTAGATAAGCGGGAGCTTAACCCTTTAATGCTTAATATGTGATTAAAAGTACTTCATAGTCTATTCGGTATAGGGATGCTCATATTGACCGTTTAACCGTTAACCTATAGTAAACATTTTGACCACTTAATACTATCAGTTTAACGATTCAAAAGGTATGTTTATTTTTCAAATTTAAATGTTAATAATATTTTTTCAATAATAATAATACAAATTTTATTATGCCTTATTAAATAACTATAAAATCATACATGATTTTTTGTTTTCTGTATGGTGAAAGAAAAATATTCTATACATGTTAACTCGCAGAGCGTGCAGACGCGTGCAAACAGGTGTAAAAATTACTCGAGACACAGTAAAATCAGATCACGCAGACCACTTGACGAAGCTGGACAAGTGTAATTCATCTGATTGTTGAGGCAACATTTGTCAGAGCTTTACTCGTCTTAACAGACTGCACTGGCAGCCTTGCTCAAGCTCAAGTTCCTTGTTTTAAATGAACACTCCACTTTTTTTGGAAACAGACTCATTCTCCAACTCCCTCAATTTCCCCAAAAAGTGGAGTGTTGCTTTAGGGGCGACACAACGCGCTGTGACATTCTCTGTCTTCCCGGCGTGTCTACACCACAGCGAAATGAAGCTCAGCAAAGCAAAGCTAATAGGAGAGCTATTCCATTCCATTCTCTACCGCTTATCCGAACTACCTCGGGTCACGGGGAGCCTGCGCCTATAGGAGAGCTACTGCAAGGGAATTTCGGTGCTAGCAATCAGTTTATCCTTTACATAAACTTACCTCATGATGCTTAGCATCGGCTGCCCGTACGCTTTGAAAAGTAAAAGATAACGGCACGACCGGTGGTTTCCCTGCCTTCTTTTAGACGTGACGTAAAAATATGAATGTGAAATATGAATAAGTAATCAATAATGTAATGTTTGTATTTTAGTGGGAATAGCAAATCAAATTTATATTTGTTTATCTAAGATACATGTATGTGGCAGAGTACCCTCTTTGGATATTAAACCTGTCTGGTGGAAACGAGTGAAACACGCGTCCCGAGGCGTTATCTCTGCATTCCTGGGACATCCGTGGCTAAGTAGTTGGGACAGGTCGGGCAGGTTATCCTTAAATCAATCTTTAGTGGTTGGGATAATTGTTCTGCCCTGTCATTAACGTGGAGCGATGCAGTCTGTAATTCCGATATGCATTTTTCATGACACTAGGTAGTGATTGCAGACATCATTACTTTGAGGTAGGGTCTCTATATCGCTAAGATCGATTCCATGTGATGTAACTAGGTCTAGGGTATGATTAAAAAGATGGGTGGGTTTGTTTATGTTTTGGTTGACCCCAAATGAGTTCAATAAATCTATGAATGCAACTCCAAAATCATTATTTGCGTTATCTACATGAATGTTGACATTTCCAGCAATTAGTGTTTTGTCAGCATGAACCAGTAGGTCTGACATAAAGTCGGCAAACTCTGTGTAGGGGCCTGGGTTTTTTTGTCTTATATCTGGAAGAGTGACTTTAAGGACAAGCTCTTCAAAGACATTAGCAATTTGTAATGAAATCGGTGAGAGTAATACGGAGAACAGTTTGAAAAAAAAGTGCTTGGAAATGGTAGTAGTGTTAACAGCATGTGGGATAGTGTAAAGCTAAAAATTGTAATTATCAGTACGTTGTATTATGATTTTGATTAAAGACACGGTTTAGAGTGAGTTAATACGTTTTAGTAATGATGTAAAGCACAAATCTTAATATAAAATACAATTTAAACAGTGTATTAAGGGCAAGCTTGACGGAGCTCCAACTCAAACCACACGGTGGTGGATGTAGGCGCTGTGTGGTATTAAAAGCTTGGAATGGTTATGGTGTGTTATTTAAATATTAGTGGCTGTAATATGGTTTATTAAGTGATGCTTTATATTGTGTTGGATATGTGAAAATCACACCAATGTTATTTTCAGCTCACATTTGCGGTTCTTTAAGATCTTTAAAGAAGAGACAGTAGTGTTATTAAAAAGGAAGATAAGGTCGGATGTGTGCAAAAGTTCTTCCTGTTTCATAAAAGGTTATGAGCGAGACTGTAGTTGCTGTGACAGTTACACTTCCTGATGTCAGACCCTCCTATCTAAAAGTGTCTTCAAATGCCAACAGATAAAGCACTTCTGTTTTTAATGTGTTATCTTATGTTTCCTTATGTTTCTTACTTTTATTTCTGAAGAAAGATTTTGCTTCCTTTGCCTACAAATAACTATGAGGTTGTGCAATATGAACTTGTGAAATCTTCTGCAAATGTTTTGTTTTAGAAGAGAAGCTTCATGATTGCTTTTTTCTAATAGTCGCATTTTTATCTTCGATTCACTTCTTGCTAATTCATTTGAATTAGCCGCCTTTTAAAACTGCTGTGAGAATATTTATGGATTTATTAATAAATCAACATTGCAGGTCAGATAGTGAGTGATCGTTTTATCGCACCTCTCAAAGAAACGCTTCATAGACGTTGATAAGACACTTTTTTACAAACAGGTTTCAAAGGTACCAAAGGTCAGTGCTCGGTCAACCTGACAGCCAGTTCTCATTTCATTCATTCACGATTTATAATGCAAACATCATTCTTCTGTTCAAAAATAGCACCGTGCATATACTGAGCTGTTCATTTTGTGCTTTAACAGGTTCAGCATCAGCTCTTTTCAGGCCCAGAGATTGTTATTTTGTTTAGAAATGCACCTGCCAGACGCATTAAACTGGCGCCTGGATCCAGGTCACCTCTGATTCTGATAGTTGCCATGCACATTGCTTAGTGATAACATTATGATTCATTTGTATTCTCTATAAGCTTATCTCTTAATACGCCCGGCCCTGTCTGTGAATA
Organism: Triplophysa bombifrons; assembly: GCA_029783895.1. Lineage (NCBI taxonomy): Eukaryota > Metazoa > Chordata > Actinopteri > Cypriniformes > Nemacheilidae > Triplophysa > Triplophysa bombifrons. Next base: position 3,429,954 of record CM056455.1, on the reverse strand, counting down.
AATGTTGTTTCTTGGTTGTCTTGCATTGGGTGCAGCTATCAGATCGGAGTTCTCTCTGCTGTTTTTCCAGCGGTTGTGTTTACATTACAATACGTCGGCACCTCGGAAAGTGCCGAGCATTAATGTTTCAGAGTCTGTTCATTATTAATAAATGCTTGTCGTGGGGAGTGCCAGGTCTCACCGCCCGTAGTAGATGAGTTGTAGTTAATGCGATAGGGTTTGTTCATGATATTACTCATGGCTGGTTTGTGCTCAGTCTAACCGGCAAGAAAACAGAAAACCTTTGTTATAAGCTAGCGCTAAAACTAGAGTTGGAGTCATCTGTCATGGGGTTTATGTGGTAGTTGTGGTCATGTTAAGCCTTTGACAGCATATGAAACTTCTCTTTAACTGAAGTTCTAATGTTCACTCAGGCATAACCCATTAGTCCTGGGGGTGGTCTTAAAAGTCAGAAGAGCCCATCCAGAGAACCTGATGTTGTAGTTTGTTGGAATGGGTCAGGTTGTGAATCGTGTGTGTTGAAGTTGTGGCTTTGTGGTTTTTGCAGAAGTGTTGTCATCTTCCTTTTCATCACGTGTGAAACTGGCTGATTTCATGGACAGGACTTCAGTGTTATCTATGCGGTTCACATGAATCCAGTTAGATCTACTGGTTTGAGATCAGTCAGGAAAGAGATCCAGTGAGAGGACAACTGCTCTCGCCTCATAGAAACCAGAGAGACCAGTTACTTCTCTGATCTTAACATGTTCAGGTTTTTAAATTGAGTGTTTCAGTGATTGAGTGTTTATTTGTGGGTGTTTAAGACTGCAGCTGCCACAAGCATCCATTTTGCAAGCAAGGCAAGTTTTGAACAAAATGATGATGGATAAGTTTAAAATTCTAGATGTTTTACTATTTGATTTCCAGTATCTGTTTAAGTACATAAGCTAAAGCTAAAATCGATTGTTTTACAATTTGATTGTTATTTTTAGTTCTAGTTCCTATAATAAAGCTAAAGGATAAACGCTTAATTGTAAGCTTGATTGTAACATGATGATCTGTGAGCGGGTGGCTGGTCAGATGTTCTTTGGTTGTTGTTGTTTTGGCACTTTCATCAATGCAACACGTTTAGCTAGTTAACTTATACGCCAGGGGACCATGACATACGACTGCAAGGTCTCTACTGCATCTTCTCATTTGCATTTCTTGCTCATTCACCCCTTAGATTTACATGACAGATGTTTGTTCATCATGTTCCACCCACCCGCCTGAAATTTGAATGAGCCAGTATCTAATGCAAGACTGAACTCGATGAGAAAACCTGGTCCGCTGGTTTTAGAGTAATATGCGTTTGAGCCCATCACATTTACATTTGTTGAATTATTTTCAGTGCTGATCTAAAGGAGCAAATTGTGCTTTGATTTATTTGTTTCTATTAAAATATTAAAAGTGTAAAGAAGCAAACGCTCACATTCGGATGTGCTGGTCAAGGAAAATAAATATATATGTAGAAGATAAGTAACACACTCACTTGTGCAAGCTTTTTATTAGACCAACGTTTTCACAACAGCCTTTGTCTGACGTCGGTCTAATAAAAAGCTTGCACAAGTGAGTGTGCGGGCAGTTTTTCTATTCAAATATATCAGTTAAATTAGTTATTGGTTGCACTATGTATAAGGTATATAGAGGACATTCACCGTATATAATTCGCTAAAATCAATTAATCGTTCCGCAAGCACTCAACCTTCATTAACGTGAATGTTACAACACTTTTAACACTTTTCTTTTTAAAAAGGGTGGATGTTACAACAGGGAGCATATCGTTCATTTATTGCTTAATTAACATGGCAGGTGCATGTGTGTTGTCGAATTTAACATCACCTACACATAAAATGCAAGGGTTTGTTATCTTAAAAGTAAAATAACCTGTTCTGTTTGAATATACCCAAGTGTGTCTAAAGTTTAATAAACAGGTTTGTGGCTCTTCATTTCATTTTTTTTAATTCACCATTGTTATGTGCTATTTACTGATCTTTTTTAGAAATATCTATTGGATTTGTATTAATTTGAATGGAATCGTATTGGAACATCAGAATCGAGACCCAGAACTGGTTTATAAGGTGTATAGAAATACAGATGGAGTGAATGACATGCACACTAGATCCCCGCAGGCTGTTTGTCCTCAGAGTTCTGCCAAACTGCTGCAGTTTTGGTCCTCCCGACAGGCAACCGTGTGTTTCACTGCAGATGAATGCCTGGAGACGAAAGCGTTCTGCAGACTACCGTGTGCCCTTGAGAGGGTTCTGTGAAATCTCCAGCAATGATAACCTGCAACCAGGGATTCCTTCTGTGTTAGACGGCAATTGGTGTGTCTGTGCTGAAGACAAAGTTAACTTAAGGGCAGATGAAGTAAAACATATAACACAAACCATCTCCATTGAAAAAGTGAAGAAAAAGGTCTTTGATGCTGTAAATTCAGCTGTAAAAGTTTGACTGGAATTCATATTGTAAACGTAAATTGAACTCAATGCTATAAAATAATTAACCTTTAAAATAATAAATGTAGATCTATGCATATATCTGTATGTATATTATTATTACCGTTACACATAGTGTGTGTGTAATGTTTATTTTTACATTGACTTCAAGGTTATTTGTATTATACTCAATTTGCTACTTGTATTATGTACCTAAGTGTAATATAATAATAATATATTACATAAACCTATGAATCATTTTCATAAAAATTTGAGGAAAAAATGAAGGGACACTTAAATTAAATTAGATTAGGGTCTGATAGAAATGACGGAATTGTGATTTCAACAAATGTTTCACTTTCGTGGAAATTTTTTTAGGAACAAAGCTATTGGGCATAAAACCTCACACTGCCTGACTTTATAACTGTGGATCTGGCGCTGTATTAAGACGAAGTGCAGTTTGCGCAGACCCGCCTGACTTTGTGGTGAGGTCATGCTTGTGACTCTGGAATGACGTACTCATAAGTTCCTCCTTGTTTTGACTTCAGCACTCGTTCCGCTGTGTATTTTCACATTACTCCATGTTTTTTGGGCAGGTTTATGTCTAGTTGAGGTAAACCGGTCTGGCACACCGCTAACGATGCACATTTATGTACTGTGGATTAAGTGCAATCTCTGCCGGGTGACGTTTCTACCATCATATTGTGTATACTGTCCTCTTCCCCAGCCCTTGTGTGAAAGCCAGTTTAACATTCAGGATGTGTCCATCTCCGGTGGTCAGCAGTAGAAGTCGTGATGACTTTGCAGTTTGTAATTATGGGACGTCAGGAGCGACAGTTTCATTTCTCTCCGAATAATCCAAACGCTTGTGGCTGAAGGTTCAGGAAAATACCTCTGAAAACACACAGTCTCATAGACTGAGATAAGGTGCCACAAAAATCTGCTCTAGTGCTTAATGAAGTAGAGTATTAGCTGTTTTAGACTACAGCACTTAGGCCTCAAACTAATAAAAAATGTGATGTACAATAACTTCCTAAAAAATATCATATGCAATAACTTGGAATGGAATAAGCATGAAAAGGCTTTTTAAATCTTTGTAAAAGCTAGATAATATTATTATTATTATGTAAAAGCTAGATAATATTATTATTATTATATGAAAAAATATACTTAAGAACTAAACATTATATATTACTTTGAAGCGGGCGTAACACACAGGGTTTCTGCCATTCTCAAATGAATCTTGACTATCTATAGAGTAGTATTGCATACTTTGTATCTTCGAAGAATATTTAGTATGATCACATTAATAAAAGATAGATACAGCTTTACGAATGTTTCCGAAAGCATACAGAGCGTGCGGGGGGAGGGGTAGACTGAACCAAAGCACGTGTGCACCCATTGTCAACAAAACACAGACATCAGTTTCACTCACCGCATGTGGTTCATGTCCGGCATCCTTTAGCGCTGGGACGGCTCCATCTATCAGTTTCAAACGATCTCCAAATCCAGCGTTATGTCCACCGTTTATATAACATTCATCACCCAAAACTTCGCGAACATATGCTCTCTCTCCTGCACACAAGTAAAAGTGACATCTGCGCATGATCCTTTTCCTGCTCTCAATGCTTCCGTGTGGCCGTGCAACATGTTTTTCCAGGAGAATTGTCTAATTAGGGACTAAGAAAAGTTGTTACAAACATTTTATATGTTCGAAAAAAACTTTCCGAAACATGTACGATCGCTGGTGGAGTGTATCGAGCACAGAAATACTACATAATAAGCCCAAATTGACAATGTTAAGCATTAGCAGACTGCACGTTTAACATTGTGAAGAAGTCAGAATGCATGAAACAGCTTTGCACGGCCGCTTTAACCAACATGCATGTTTCATGTTTCTTCTTGAAAAGAAAGTGTCACTTTAAAAGGTGAACAGCAATGTTTTACTGCTGCGGCAGGTCTGAACAAATTTTATTGCAAACCAATGCGATATACACTTAAGCAGTGTTTCTGTAATTTCTGTAATTTAGCGAAATGCAGTATGTTTTGAATTACACTAGTTCGTGTTAGTGTTTCCAACCGGAACAGTTATTGCACTTAATGAACACGTCAGCACCCCCTTGAGTCTGGAGGTCTGTTAGCACCCCAGTACCAGCAGAACAGCGCAGAAGCCTCGCAATGTGTCGGCCAAAACGTTCACGTCTGCGTTTGTTTGCTTGCATGGTTGTTTACAAATGTGTTTGCCTTTAGACTCTTTAAAAGGAGAGACGCAAACAAAAAGAGCAGCAGATGTTTGCCGTTTATTCTAAACTTTGCCTTCCGTTGGGTTGTTTGTCCGCAGCTTTTGTGGTTGATGTTAATGGAAAAATGTCCTTTGAGCAGAATGAGTAATGCTAATAACACAGAATAAATATTTATACTGGGTTTTAATTCAGGTTGTTTGATCTACGTGTTTGTGACATGTGGTGTATTAGCTGATACGACAGACGACACGCTTCACATACTGAGAGGAGTTTTAAAAACAGCTGGATATGAACACAATGGTCAGAAAACCATCACGAAGATAACGTCAGTGTTCTATATATATCTCCAGTCTCCAGTGAAATTGAGTTAAACTCAGAGTTTGACTTGCCTCTCATGATCTCTTTGATCAGTATCGCAGAGTCAAATGTTTCTTGCGGACCGGATTACTTTCAGTTTGTTAATGCAAAGCTGTTCGAAGTAGTCATGCAAGATTCCTAAAGATATGGCTTTAAGATGTTCTATTCCGACACGATGCTTGTGCAAACACGATATATTATAACCTTTAGCTGCTTTCAACACATCATGCATCAAAACAATAGGTTATGTCGTTTGTTACGCATCCTCTCCTCTCTAAAGTTGTTCCTCAGTCGAAATTTGGACACATTTGATGAAGTGAAAATGTATTTCTGGTTTGTGTTTTCTCTCCAGCTATAAGCAGGCTGAGGGGAAGAACAAGTACCCGTGTGGAGCGGATGAGTTGTTTAGATGGCAGCTTGTTTGAGGATTTCATTAGTTTAGCGCTGAGATGTTTGACATTTGTTCTGTGTTAATGAGCAGCTTTTAATTGGATGTACTCAGTGAGCGCTGGCACACAGGACACAGGTACCATGTTTACAGACCTCACGCTGTTTTCTCATCTCTTAACACTGCCAGTGTGCCACAGGATGTGTGCCACCCTGCCAGCAGCCCACGGCACTGAATAATTCACTCAGTCCTGGGGGGCGTCGGTCAGTGTCCTGAGGCCAGTGTGAAGCTTAAAAATGCCCCTGATACCCAAACGCTTCTCACTGTACCCTTAAGTAAACTTACCACGTGTTACTATAGTAAACGTGTTGTACCCTTGGTCATTGTGTTTCACAATATTGCGGCAGTTTTGTTTTTTGTTGATGTATTAAAACCAAATGATCAAGTCTATTTTTGTGTAATTGTGCAAAAAACAAGCTTAGAGTGAAATCACAGTAACACAGGAAAATAAGTCAATAGCTCCAAGACTTGGATGCGTTGACATCAGGTGTCCACATGATAAAATACCGTGCTATTTTAAACCGTACCATAGTAAACTGTATTCAGTGCTCTTAAACCTTATAGTATGTACTGTAGTATACGACAATATTTACTTAAAAATATGCATTTTCTACTGTTATAAGTAATGTAATGTAACCGAATACTACAGTTATTATACTATAGTGTAGTAAGCAAGATGTTTGATTGTCACAACACTGATGTTCAGGTGGAGGTCTGAAGACATTACGGACAGATCTGTTCTTTCCTCCGAGTCGTATATTCTTCCAGGCTTGACGTGGTTTTAATTTAGCCGCTTGTCTCCTGGGACTGATCTCTGATCTGTGTGACAAACACATTCTGCACCTGCTTCACTATTACTGACTGCGTAGTGAATCATTTCACCTCAGAGACCCACTGCAGCAATTTGACAACGCCTATAAATCAATCAATACCTGTTAACAAAAAAAAACTGGTTGAATGTGAAGTGTGTGTTTCGGCAGTGCTACTGTAACCGCTTAGACTGAATTGAAGAAATAGTAACCGTTTTTAGACGGTTATTCGCAACATTGATTGACAGTTTTGTTAGTTCAAGCTCAAACCACAGAATTGCAACTCACAGTAGAACGAACACGCACTTTACCTTCAAAGAAAGAAACGTTATTCCAGAGAAGTGTTTTCTCTTTGTGCTGTGCTCAACCGGTTTCGGTGCCTTTTATCAGACTGATAATGAACTTTGCTTCTTTGACGGTTAAGTGTTTTTGAGGTTGAGATGCGTGTCATTAATTTGTGAACTGGCATGAGTTAAGCCTTATGTTTGTGTTGTGAAAACATAACTCTTAAATAAACATCACGTATTTGCAGTTTTCAAAGTTAGTAAATCTCACATAAATGCACAAAAAAAGCCTTTTGCAGCGCCATTATGCTCGCATGATGAAATTGGCACAACTACCACAAGGTGCGAATTTTCCATTTTTGTCGTGCTTTTTTCTGACCCTTCTTTTCTCTCTCACAGGGTTTCATCTGATTCCACGAGTCTCAAATATCGTACCCGAGAGCTGTCTGCTCATCACGGTGGGTCTGCTGATCGGTGGGCTTATAAAGTTGGTGGGCGAGGATCCCCCAGTGCTAAGCTCCAAGATCTTCTTTTTCTACCTGTTACCTCCCATAATTCTCGATGCGGGCTATTTTCTTCCGATGCGGCCCTTCACGGAGAACCTGGGCACCATCCTCATGTTTGCGGTGGTGGGAACTTTGTGGAATGCGTTCTTCATCGGCGGAGTGCTGTACGGCGTGTGTCAGGTGAAGGGCGTTCACCTGGAGGACATGGATCTTCTGTCGTGTTTGCTGTTTGGCTCTGTCGTCTCTGCTGTAGACCCCGTGGCCGTCCTGGCAGTGTTCGAGGAGATTCACATTAATGAACTGCTCCACATCCTGGTGTTCGGAGAGTCTCTACTGAATGACGCCGTCACTGTGGTAAGTTCATTTTGCAAACAAATTCGTTATTCATTTCATCCTAATTCTGTCTGTTACGGTTGATTATTTCTATATAGTGCAGATTATATGTACGGCCTTCGTGTCTAATGAAGTGTGGATGTCGTTCCCGCTCTGCAGGTTCTTTATCATCTCTTTGAGGAGTTTAGTAGCGTGGGCAGCATCACCGTCACAGATGTGTTTCTGGGTATCGTGTGTTTCCTGGTGGTGTCGTTCGGCGGCATCATGGTGGGAGCCATATATGGAATCCTGTCGGCGTTCACGTCACGCTTCACCTCTCACACCCGTGTCATCGAGCCGCTGTTCGTCTTCGTCTACAGCTACCTGGCGTATCTCTCCGCAGAGGTGTTCCACCTGTCGGGCATTATGGCGTAAGGTGTTTTGCAACAACTTGCCCGCTTTTCACTAGGAAATGTTGTATTACTAAAATGAAATGGGTCACGAGATTCAAACTCACTTCATCAAAGGATCTGTGATGTTATCTAAAAAGTAACTTTGTTTAGGAGGTGGATCCTATTGTTGTATTCTAATGAGAGATGAAAAGAAGATAAACGTTATATTTGAAATATTGTGCAGTGGTAATCCATACATCATAAGAGCAACAAACACACATTTAGCTAGTGAATGAGGCCCATTTTAAGGTTTATAGTCTTTTGAATGTGTCATTTAAAGCGCTTTAGGTGTCTTTTAGAATCATTTGCACAAAACTGCACACAATCTTATTTTATTTTTGATAATAAATCAATTGAAACCTATATCTCAGACTGAAAACATCCTGTGATTTATTGGCCTGTGCTGGCCCGTCACAGACAGAACTGAGATCTGATCAATAACCTAGTTTGCGTTTGCTTCATCTGCTCATGAAATAAAGCATGTCAGCGACCTCTCAATACTTCAGTGCTATAAACCGCTCTTGAGTTATGATGCAGTGACAGGAAAGTCAGTGATGGAGCGAGTGCGCGATGTTGACAGTCAGAGACCGTGCCGTAGATCACCACACGTCTGAAGGTTTCCAACAGGCGAGGCTGGACAGGTCGAAATAACAGAATGCTCTGGAAATTATTATTTAAAATTCTGACAGATATTGATCATTTCTCTGCCGATAGCTGAGATACATCTGACAGACATCTATTTAATGTCTGCATTTACATCTACAAGACATTGTGTGCTCATCTGCAGTATGTCTCTGAGACGTCAGATAGACATCTAGAAGACGTCTGTAAGATGTTTATGATTGAGAATGAATGTAAAACTTCTCTTTCTAAGACGTTTAGCAGATGTTTTTCAGATCTCCAGATCTTTAGCAGACGTCTTACACATGTACATGTGTTATCTGGGTCAAGCAGACATTTTAGCTATAAAAGAACATTTAGAAGGAAATGTACGTCAAAGCCACACCCAACTAGAGTCCATGAAATGTTATCACAAATGTTCACACCCATGAAAAGGGTCTTTTAGAGGCGGCGCAGGAGTTATATGTTCAGCCCTGATGATATTTTTGAGACAAACAGCGGTTTGAGAACTGTAAAGTTCATAGTAAGTCATACTTTCATTAGGTGGAGATTTCTAAAGAATCACACCCCCGTATGTCTGTGAACACTTTGAAATAATTGTAAGTTGTCATGACCCCTGCTGCCTCTGATGGCGAATTTCAGTGCAGGCGGAATTAATTCCTCACACGCTAAATGTGGACTGTTCCTTTCAGTGCTGTGTACGCTAATGCAATGCAAAGTGACTGTAATGACAATGACTGAAAGTGAAGCAATTTGCTATTGTCACATCAGGACCCCGACAAAATCCCCCTTTCTAAAGTCTTTCTTTACACATTGTCACATTCAAGTTTTTAGAATGAATAGTGATATTTAAGAGCAATGAAGTGCTCGTGGATTTAACACGGCTCACAAAAGTCTATTACAGAGTTCTTTGCTTCTTCTGATCATTTGTATTAATACTGTATGGTGTCATGCAACTTCAAAGACATTCATTGACGTGGATTCAGTTATATTTAGATTTGTGTTGCATCGTGATGATATTTTGATGTGTCGTGCACTTTGCAAGACGTAAACCTCATCTTTTGTCTGCAGTCTGATTGCATGCGGTGCTGTGACGCGTCCCTACGTGGAGGCCAACATATCCCACAAATCCCACACAACCATCAAGTACTTCCTGAAGATGTGGAGCAGCGTCAGCGAAACGCTCATCTTTATCTTCCTGGGCGTGTCCACAGTGGCAGGGAACCACAGCTGGAACTGGACCTTTGTGATCTCTACTGTCATTCTCTGCCTGGTGGCCCGTGTTCTGGGTGAGTGAAGCTCCTGACATCTGGTAGAATATCAACTAAACCTGTTCAGTCTCAATAAGAGACCTGTATGATTTCTCTCGGGGTCCTGATCAAATCGTCAGGCCTTTGACTGCGTCTTTTATAAAGTTTCTTATCATTGGCATGTTTGTTGCAATGTTCAACCTGCAAGGACGACACTGAAGTTAAAGAGATAGTTCAGTGGAACACCAAAATGACCCCATGCTTCGCCCTCCAAGCATCCTAGATGTATATGACTTTCTTCTTTCAGACAAATTTTAGACAGTCGGAGTTATAATGCCATTTATCTTAGCTCTTCCAAGCTTTAAAATGGGAGTGAAAGTGCATCCATCGATCAAAAAACTGCTCCACACGGTTCCTTTGGGTTAAAAAAGGCCTTCTGAAGAGAATTGATGTGTTTAAGAGAAATGTCCGTATTTACAACTTTATAAACTCTCATGCACTGGTGGCTGACGTAGGGCGGACGATTGACAATACTGTTTATAAAGTAGTTTTTTGATCGATGGAAACAAGACATTGTGCTCATCTGCAATACGTCTCGGAGACGTCTGCTGTCGGATGTCATGTAGTCATTAGTGTTGGGCGATGTCTACCAAAGTGGCATCGGATGATGTCTACAGTGAAACATCGTGATGGACGATGACATCGTGGGGGCGAGGTGGAGGAGTTATATCAGTTTGCTAGATGGCCATCTGCCAAAACATTAAAAACAAATATATCAGGGATTTGCGACCAGTTTTCAAGACAATATACTTTTCAACAAGTATTTACGCATCTACGACCTGCACATTTTGAATTTCTTTTAATTGTTATTTCACGTGGAAAGTTGAGTAGATCTTTAGCCCACCAGTGCAAACTGTGTGTGTGTGTTTGATTAGTTAACTCTGTGAGTCACGCATCACTGATGTTTTCCGCTGCCATCGCAGACGCGCACAGTTCAGGTCGTCATTGACAAGTTTACACACACAGTGTGAGCACGTTACTACGATTCACTGTTTGCTTTCACTTTGTTCGTCTGTAAAGTCTAGCACACACACGCGTTTCGCAGCTTCCAAATCATACTTGAGTGCAGAAAAGCGCGAACATTTGTTGTGTTGTACGCATACGGGATGTGCAAAAATTACGTCATGCAAGGGAACCACGACCCTAGCCCAACATTGTGATGACTGTCTATCAGCCCAACCCTTATAGAAATCTAGAAGCGTCAGTATGTTGTTTATGATTTAGATTGGATGTTAAACAGCTCTTTCTAAGACGTTTGGCAGATGTTTTTACACGACAGATCTCTAGATCCTTAGCAGACAACTTGCATATCTATGTGAAGCAGACATTTTAGCTATAAAAGAACATTTAGGGGGAAATATACGTCAAAGCCACACCATATTGGAGTCCATGAAATGCTCACACCTTTGAACGGGTCTTCTAGGTGGCTTTCACACTTGCGGTTTAGTTTGGAACAGGGCACTGTTCACATGAAAAAAAGTGATATAACGTTGTTTTTTGATCGCTGGATGCGCTTTTTGTAGACTCGAAGCTCATCCCCCCCAATTCACTCCCATTATAAAGCTTGAAAGAGCCAGGATAAAAGGTATTTTAACTCCCCTGAAAGAAGAAAGTCATATACACCTAGGATGGCTTGAGGGATAGTGAAACATGGTGTACTTTAACTGAGCGCTATCAATATTTATTGACGTAAATGCAAATAAAAGAAATGATGAATTTACAATTCTAAAGGTTAACCTGGTGACCCGCGTATCACTGCTTGTGTTTGATTCAGTGTTTCATTTCTCCACAGGTGTCATCGGCTTGACCTTGGTGATCAATAAGTTTCGTATTGTGAAACTGACCAATAAAGACCAGTTTATCATTGCTTACGGCGGCCTGAGGGGGGCGATCGCGTTCTCTCTGATTTACCTCCTGGACAAAGACCATTTCGCCAGGAAAGACATGTTCCTCACGGCCATCATCACCGTCATCTTCTTTACTGTGTTTGTACAGGTCAGTCTCCGTCGCTGTCTGTGCTCTTGTTGTCGCAGGTGTTTTTATTTATTTAATTTTTTTATGCATTTGGCAGACGCTTTTATCCAAAGCGACTTACATTGCATATTCCTATACATTTGTTTCTAATAGGGATGAGTCACGAATTTCGAATATTCGATTAGTTTATTTAATTATAGAATTTCGAATAGTGTGTGCGATCTTAAAAAAATGGCCGTGTTTTCACGCGTAACGCGTTCATGTAACCAAAGGGTGGCGCTGTCAATAACGATGCACCTAAAACCTAAAGGCTGTCAGTCAAGAGACAATAGAGGAAAACATTTTCTCACAAGAATTGGTAACGAAGTTACGCACACTGTAGACCGGTGTGGCATAACGGAAACGGTAAATTGAGACAATGTCAAAAATGAGTTATGTGGGGGTCCTTTAATAAAATGAATGAGAATAAAGTGCAGTCAAACTCTGCAATGCAAAGCTGGCTTATCATGGATCAACAACTACGATGCACAATGATTTGAGTGCGAAGCACCCAGCAGATCCATCCACAGGTCATCAATCAGTTGCTAGTTTATGGTCAGAACAACCAATCTGGATGCCAGACGGGCGGAGCAAATAACAGCTTTAATTACTAAGATGATCGCTAAGGATCTGCTTCCGATCGGCTTTGTGGAAGGAGAGGGTTTTAAAAATCTTATGGAGTTTGTACAGCCCGAGTTTACTGTTCGTCTAGAAAAACAATCACTGCCAGACTGGAGAAACTTTCATGACAATAGATATGAAAGCCTTTTGAGTTATTAATTCATGAGATCGCTCCGAACTGTTAATAAATGCCGTCATTCGGTTAATATGATTTAATGCATTTTAAGTCTGGTCTTAAATCTTTATGGCTTTATTATATTTTCTTTGATCAATCACACAGTTTTTTAGTTGGTATAAATGTGCATGCTCATATTTTACAAGGAAATGTCCTAGAATTATGAGCAGTTGATGCTGATCGACGTAGCCTACTGTTAATAAGTGCAGTCATTCGGTTGTTAATATATTAATGTTTCAGCACGTTATTTTAATGTATGGCTTGATGTAAGATTGTCTATTCCATAATACACAAAGCAGTGTGCCGTCATACGGATTTAAAGTGTAAATGTTCTCTCTCTCTCTCCGTTTGTGTGTGTGTGATACTGTAAATGCGTCCATGTGGGGGAGGGGTGCGAATTTCGAATAATTTTCGAATAGTTCTCATCGATCTTTGAATATTATTTTTGTTTTAAATGGCCATCCCTAGTTTCTAAGTATGTGCAATCCCCTGGGATGGAACCCACGACCTTGCATTGTTAACGCAATGCTCTTACCACTGAGCTACAGGAAAGCTGATGGTTGAATGATGGTTTGTTGTATGGCAGTGCAGTGAGGGCTGTCTAATGTTGCTGTAGATACGGCTCTGAGATACGCCTGAGCTGCTGTGGAGAAAGTAACCCGCATCACTTTGGTTTGGATTGATTCGTATTATGATGTGATGCTTTCTGTGCTGAAACAGACCAGGACCAGCAGGAACTCCGTGTGTACGGTACACAGACCATAATGAGATACAAGTGTGAGATGTTTATACTGCAAACAGGTGTTTTCTATTGGAGTGTGTAAAACTTATTATATGTTGTGAGATTTTAGTTTTGTGAGACAGTCAATGATGCACTTTGTCACAGTCGGCGACGCTCTTCGCCATAGGCGAAGATGTGCTTGTCCCGCTTCTACACTTCTTCGTTGTGCTTTGCTGCAATGACAACGCTGCCGTAATTGATGTTAGATATAACTAATGTTCGTGGAAGTCTGAGACTGTGGTTTTCTGTGAATATAAATGTGATTTACCTGATGTGTAGCATGTTTGTCAGTGGTGTATGTTATACAAGAGCACCACAAGTGCCACACATGACTGATCTGGAGTCAGTTTTCATGTGTGGTCCAGAGACTCATTCCTGCAGAATTTGACACTGACACGATAAAAATATACACACACTTGAATAATGAATGAAAGAGTCGGTTTCAACATTTTAAATTAAATAAACACGTTTAAATGGTCAGTATAGTTTAATGTTGTATTTTCTCTGGTCTTGTTGCTCTGTTTCATGAGATTATCTTCTCGGTAAGGACTCTGTACACACGCTTCCCAATCCGTTTTACAATCTTAAGTGTATTATTATTGTTTTAAAGAACATTTCTTGTTGGGACTAGCTTGGATATCCACAGACATTTTGCTTGTCTGTGTATCGATACAGGTGTGGTTTACATTGAGTTCTTCCTGCATATGAGCTGTTCACAGGTATTGGCTGGCAGGTTGAGATGGTTTGGCTCTGGCAGGGATGACGGTGCATTTGTTATCACCATCTGCGGCATAGTGTGTTCTCAACTAGCTTCCGACCTTGAGGAAAATCCTGCCACCTCGAAAAATGTAAACGTAAGAGGCTGCAGTGCTTCCTTCGTGTCCTTAATGTTTGCTCGGCACAGTATGACAAATCCTGCTGTTCACCAGCGATGACACGCTATGAATTACAGCTCCTTCCTCATGGACGGGAAGTGCCGGTGGTCTTCCGCTCTTTAAACGGTCTAGACCAGGGGTCTTCAACTACTTTTCTTTGAGGGCTAGATTCCAAAAGTATAAATAGGATGCGGGCCAGTTTTTTACCATATCCTCATTTCTTCTGTTATTTTGTATTTCTGTTATTTGTTACATTTTGTTCCTTTTATACTGTTTTTCTTACTGTTACTTATAGGCCATATATTAAAACATGAACACAAATATTGCATCCAGTATTTGTGCCTTTACATGAGGGACATGTAGATTGTATTTTATATTCCTTAATGCGTTACTTTTCCCCAAAATTGCTACTAATTTCCTCACCCACAGTCCTCCAGTACATCCTAGATGTGGGTGGCATTGTTTTTTATGAAGATGTTTGGTTGAATTCATTAAAGTTCAATCAAAAGTAGATAAGGTAAATACATTCAACACAAAACTAATCCCGGCCCCTTGTGGCGTTAAATTAGCGTTTTATAAAGCGAGTCAATTGATCTGTGCACTGAACGGCATTATCACATCTACGGGTGAATTCCAATCACATTCATGTGCCCCACGCACTTATAGGTCAGATCATTTGTATAGTGTGAGTTCTGGGGAGATGAACAGCTGTTTTTCGTATTTTTGAAGTTTCTTGGACTGACCGATCAAAGCCGTAAATGAGCCGCGGGAATTACTTTCGTATTGAATGTAGCAGTGTTTTGGACTTTTAAAGATGTGGTGTCTCAGGAGGACGTGCATTTAAAGCACACCGTTCTTAAAGTCTCTTATTTAAAATGACGGGCTGCATTTGCCCCGCGGCCCGCCAGTTGACTAGCCCTGGTCTAGACAGTTTGGATGCATGTTATCACAGATGTGTAGACCGTGAAACTTCATTGCTCTGGGATCACGGTGTGGTTTGAATGTTATTCACATTTAAATAGGAATGCATGTGAGCAGACGCACATGATGATTTCTATGTTTTGTCTCTTTGTTTTGGCAGGGTATGACAATTCGACCTCTGGTTGACCTTCTGGCGGTGAAGAAAAAACAAGAAACCAAGCGATCTATCAATGAAGAGATTCACACACAGGTTCAACTCATTTCTCAAATCATCTCTAACGCCATGCTCGATGAAATCACTAGATGACGTTTCTAGAGTTAATAAACATAAATATTGTGTAGACAGGCTGCGTTAAAGAGATTTTTCTGGTATCATTTATGCTATGTAATGTTTTTTAAAACCGTATGGGTCTCATTCTTCAGTGTAACACAAAAGAAGATATCATTTAAGGATGGTCTCCGTGATTTTGTATTCACACAATGGAAGTCAGTAGGGTCCCCATTGTTGCTTACCAACATTCTTCAACATTCAGATTGTGTATGAGCATCACCTGGTGGCCGAGCTTTGCAATTGTTTTCAGTTAAGACGGCTCAAATAAGCATTTAGTCCAAGCTTTAGTGTTACCGCAACCATGCTGGAGTTATTAATAATAAAGTACAGTAAGAATCATTGCTTTACAGCGTTGGAAATCTAAGAATCTGGAGTCAAATGTCCAGGTGCATTATGGGAGTGAGACTTTAGGTCTTCAGTTCACTTAACCTTCTTGAAAATCAGGTCACGATGCTAAAAGTTAGAATTTTGAATCAGAGACACATTCTTGACGGGTTTAGTGAGGAACTTAAGCAGACCTCCAGGATCCAGCCAGTGGAGTCGGTTTGTCGTGTGGGCTCATCTGACCATCTGCAGACGTCTAGATAGAACTCGAAACACACATACAGAACAGAGCTTTGCTATTGGGTAGTTTGTGTTTGGGTCCATGAAAAACTCCTTTAAATACTTTATCTCACTATCAACTATAATTCTCGACGTGTGTCTGTATCCGAGAGGGATGAACGTACTATTGTCACAATCTCCATTATATTCAATGTAAATACATTAATATGTAATATAAATATTTTGTAGGTATTATTACAGCTTTTTATTTTGACATGGTGAGGTATTTGCTCAACTAGTTTTGTGAATGTTTTACTGGAAAAGAGTAGGAGGCTTTTTGTTATCCGAACTCAGCGTTGGTTCACAAATCTCAATTTATTCATCACTTATAAAACTGATTGTTGCTATGGTGACGTCTGTTTGAATGCGTCTCCTGACGGGGACTGGCAGAAATTTCTTTCGTTCTCGTCTGTCATCCTTCTGTCGGCAGATCAGCTCTTTCCTACACTGATATTCTCAGATGTTGTTGTTTGTTTTTAATAAATCGAGATCTGTGGTGTTGGTGTCTTTAGTTTTTGGACCACCTGCTGACGGGCATCGAGGACATCTGTGGACATTACGGACATCATCACTGGAAAGACAAGTATGTTTCATTTAAATGTGAAGAGTTTATGAGATGTTTTTCTCTTTGAGAGAATTTTGTTATCATGTAGCATAACGCAGTCAGAATCGTCAGAATCTCCACACTGATCTTCACACGTGTTGGATCAATTTAAGACTCCGATTCAATGTCTCTGTGTCTTATCTGTCTCTGAAGCTCCAGCGATCAAATCAAAGCTCACCCCTTCCTTCCTCCCTTCCTTCCTCTTTTCAGGCTGAACCGCTTCAATAAGAAGTATGTGAAGAAGTGTCTGATAGTGGGGGAGCGTTCAAAAGAACCGCAGCTCATTGCTTTCTACCACAAAATGGAGTTTAAACAGGCCATCGAGCTGGTGGAGAGCGGCGGCGCTTCCAAACTTCCCTCTGCTATGCCATCCACCGTATCCATGCAGTGAGTGAAACCTGATGTCTACATTTGCATGCGAGCGTAAGTGAATATCACATTGTAGTGAACTTTATTGAAATGTCTTCCAGAAACATCCAACCCAAGAAGGCGACTCAGGAGAGAGCGCTGCCTCAGGTCTCTAAAGCCCGCGAGGAGGAGATCCGAAAGATCCTGCGTACAAACCTGCAGAAGACCCGTCTGAGGGTGAGCACGCATCACTTCCTGTTCTGTCTTCACGTGACTAACACCTTGATTGATATCATGTGATAAATCTTCACTCTCTTCTGTGTTTTTTAGCTGAGGTCGTACAATCGACACACTCTGATGGCTGATCCGGATGAGGACAGATGGGGTGATTTCCTAATTAAACGCAACAGGATTAAGGATCTGGAAAAGGTTTGATGCTCGCTGATGGCAGATGAATGAGATGATAGTTGGTCAATATGAGATTCAGACTTGGCTTACATGAAACTTACATTCGATTCAAGCAGTTTTGCGTACATCTTATATATTAATTAGATTTTTATCTAATGACAAATGTACGTACTTGGCACCGTGCGTAAAAATCTTTCTTGTAATATTTGTTGGTATTGTTTTTCCAATACATTTATCTACATATCCTTAAATCATGATATATTGACTTGAGAAGGAAATAATCTTTGAAGAAATTGAGAAATCTAACACGATTGTTATAATTTTTCTCAAAACTAGATGCTGAAGCTGTTTGCCAGTGGGCTTTCAAAGGTTTTATTCAAAAGGAAAAGCAAGCTTATTTTTTATTCTTACCCCGCTGGCAAACACCCTTCTCTTGTTTAAAGCAAAAACACCTTAAAATATTTATCAGATTTCTCTGAAATCAAGATGCTTGGGTCGTTTTGCAACTCAAGCCATTAAATCTTGTTTTACATTTACATTTATGCATTTGGCAGAAGCTTTTATCCAAAGCGACTTACATTGCATTATAATTTACATTTTGTATGTCTGGAAAATTGAGTTGGAATACAAAACAAAAAAATTAAATTTGCAGTGTTATGTAAAAGCTGTTGCGTAATTGTTTGTCGATTAATTTTTTTCTCTGTAGATGTCACACGTGACTAATCACCTCACCGTTCCAGCTCCGCCCCCTGATTCACCGACCATCGCACGAGCGCGTCTGGCTTCTGGTGAGGTTTATTTATTCTGCTGTAACTGAGGATCCCTTTTGACTTCTGAGTGTTCTCATCTGTCACTCTTAAGTGAAAGTTTCATCATTTCAGCTCAATGTCTTTAACTCCAATCAGTTGTAATGAATTGCATGTTAGTAAGATTAGAGGTGGTATCACAGCGCCCCCTACTGATAGAGTTCAGCTGAGCATTCTGGACAGAAAACCATAATGGCAACCCAGGATTTTATATCTTAACAGACATCGTTTAAAAAGTAAAAGGACTGAGAATATGGTATCTGCTGAAGTTGACGGTCTCGTCACACAATGCCTCCTAAGGATCCGAAAGCTAGAATACATTTCTACTCCTAATAATGGCAAACAAACTTTGATCTATACATATTGAAAAATCTCCCAAATGTTCCATTTTCATACCAATGGGATCAGATTTATGCCTGTTTTTGTTCTTATTCATTGCTTGTTTACTTTTTTAAGATCCACCAATGTGCTTCTAAAATCCTTTCTCCTTAAAGCATGTTTTTTTTTCATTTGCGCTGGGTTTAAACATGTAAGAGACCATTTTATTCAGTTAAAACTGAATTCAGGTAACTTTTTGGTAACACTTTCCTTGAAGCGTGTATGTACAATGCATTATAAAAGTAGTTTTAAAGCCTTGTAATGCACCTTTTAATGCATTGTAATGTCTTATAAATACTTATTACAGTTAAAGGTACAGTTTGTAAGAATTTTGCAGTAAAATACCTCTAGGCCAGTGTTCTATATATATCTTACAATATCTCAAATGTTTTCAACTGCTTTTAAATCCTGAGAAAATTGCCAGTCTAAACTGTGGACTGGGGCCATTTAGTCACCTGTCAATGGCGTCATATCCGCGTTATCCTTTGTTACCGCATTTACTGACCTATCAACCGCGTGACAATGTAGAAGACAGATAAGGAAGTAGTTTGTACCATCGGTCCGTCTAGCATTATTGCCAATGATGTGGGTACATTCAAAATAACTTTTACTATGATTGATGTGAACTCTTAAAACTGCGCAGTGTTATCACACCTTCGAATTGGACAATTACTTTAACATCTATGATTAACAATTTAGTTTAACCTTACAATACTCGGGTCTAATTCATTACAATGAAATAAAATGATTTCATCAAACGCAACATTTATTTCACTTTATTACTTTACCCGTTCCGCTAATATGATTTCACCTTGCTGTCTGATCGATGTATCAGCGGTTCCATCAGCGGTGGAGTTGAAGACAACATATCCCATCATTCCACGCTTCTACACTGCGTCATCAAGCCACGCGATTGTTGTTTTGATGGTTTTGATCGTACGCCCTCTAGCGGAGATTTTTACAAACTGTACCTTTAATACATTATAACACTTAGAAATTCATTGTTACACTACACATTTTCAATTTGTTTTAATTCTTTACAACTACATATAATGCAATGCAACACACATTATGAAAAATTATAATGCTTTTTTACCCTTTCATAACTCTTTTTTTCTTTTCTTATAATGGATTATACACACATGCTTCAAGGAAAGTTTTCTCATCCTGAAAAAAGTCACAGAAAGTGGCACAAACAAGACACACTTCGGAATTAAGAAACTTTGCATGAAAAAAAGTATTATCTGAGATAAAATTGTTGATTAAAGTATTCTTTCCCCTGCCACAGACCCCCAAGCCTGGGGCAACAAACATGTGACCGAGGACATCAAACCTGTGACCGGGGGCATCCCTACCATCAAGGTGGAACTGGCGTCTCCAGAGTCTGTCTGTGTGGTGGATGAATTCAAGAAAGACAGCAATGAGCAGGAGGACGGTCTGGTCATGAAACCCATGTCTCTCGTCTCAAAGAAAGATGGGACCGCCGAGGACGACATAGAGCCGCAGCAGCGTCTGCAGCGGTGTCTGAGTGATCCGGGACCCAGCGCTGAGGAGGAGGAAGATGAGCCCTTCCTCCCGTGAGCCAGCCGGTGGGCGTTATTGAGAGGCTGAGGGATCCCTCAGCTTCCTCTGAGACGCACGAGACTGACAGAGCGTCTTTATATCACACACGAATGGAGGACAGATTTATTCTGCAGGAAGCCAAATTAAGAACGTCAGGGAGAGGAAAGAGACGAACCAAAAATAAAATAAAAACGAGCGATCAAAATAAGCCATTTATAGTTTATTACATTATCTTCTTTTTTAACTCGACACCATGTCCTAACCAGAAACAGTGTGGCAACGATAAAAACATGGATAAAACAAACGCTAAAAGTTCAACTTCGCTCTGTATGACTTGTGAATGTTTATTTTCACAGCCGGTAGAAGTCTTTGATTTGAACACCCAGAGTACACACACAGTGTTAAATAATGTGTGCACTCACAATAGAAGCGTGCAAACTGCATTTCAAAATTGAATGAAATATGAGCGAATGTAAAGACGTGAAAGAGTCTTACACGACAGACATTATACGTCAAATTCAGCGTTTCTCAGTTCGATCTTGTTGCATCACTTCTGGTTAAGACAAGGTGTAGTTTAGTTTTGTTGCGGGATATACACATTAATGATGGAGAAGAGATCTATGCATTACCAAAGGTTGGCACTGTTTAATTTCACACTAGATTCAGGTTATTGTTGTTTTTAAAGCATCGATTGCATACATTACACTTTTGTGTTTTTTAGGACATGAGTTGCCTTGATTTATTTAGTTTTATCAGGAGTGAATTATGTTTTCTGTTTGACCTGGAGTGTTTTAAACTTCAGGAGCAATATAAAACGGGACACGTTATTGCCTTTGTATATTTGTGGGACGTGTGCAGGACCATCAGAAATATCCATCTGAACCACCAGTTTCATCTGTTGTGAGCTGTTTGTTTGTACTTTATTTAATGACAAAGATGATTTTCGTGGAATAATTCTGCTTTCCCTTTAAAAGCACTTGAGCGCTTTGGTCATGACAACACAGAGAGTGATCATATACTCTAAACGCTGCGTTAAAGGAACAGTTCATCCCAAAACAAAAATTCTGTCATTATTTACTCGCTCTCAACCCTATATGCTGTTTTTTTATTGCAGGAGACACTTAAGAATTAAGGTGCTAGCAACGCCAATATCATGCTTTTTATTCCCTGCGATCACAAACAGCAAATGTTAAGCTCACGTGCATGCAAGATGCTTTAAAGCACCCATAAATGTAAAAACACGTTTATTTTCAGGGAAAAACGGTAGATGGGTTTTAGATATTCATGAGGGCCAGTAAATAATGAAAGTATACATTTGCTCCTTCACAACATTTGCACCGAGTGAACAAGCGCTCTCCTTTAGATGAGGAGATCCAGACATGTCCTCGTTCCATTCTCCAAGTGCAGGATGTATTTTAAAATGAATTTATTAAAAATATTATGTATCCAAATCTATTTTGCATGCACAGAGAGTAGACTAGATGTATTTTATTGTGAGCTATGTTGAGAAAAATCAATATATTTTACATGTGAGCTCTAAAGATCCATTGATGTCTATGATGTGCTTTGAAGTATTAATGCCAACAGACTCAAAGTTCTTTTTCAAACTTTCTGTGCTTGTTTTGCCTTCGTCTATGATTCTTTTGCCTTTAAAATAGATGTCTGTGTTACCTTGGTGTGAAAAGTGCCGGTTCAGTCTCAATGGCAGGCTTATGTTGTTCCTGTTTATTTAACCTAACTCCGAACGCAGAGCGTCAATACCGGGTCGAGTAGTCGTGATGTGAACAGACTTCGGTATTCACGAGAGTTTTCATTTCACATCATCTTTTGTTCTTGAAACAGCTACTTACTTATATAATACCAAAAAAATAATTTAAATTATATTTTGCAGTGACTGTGCCGGGTTTGGTAGAATATCAAGAGTAGAATTGAGCTAAATGCTTTTTTAAAACGTGTTAAATAGAGCTGAAACACTTGACAAACACTCAGTAGAGCGGTTTGGATTATGCAGACGTGTGTAAACAACACATTTAAATCCAGAGGAAATATGCAGGTGTGGATGGTGTGGGTCGGCTCTCTGGCTCTTTCTGGGGTTGGTTTTGAATGCGGGTGTTCTCACTATGAATAAGTGTGGTTATATATTGGTTTTGCATATTGACTCGTCTGATTCTTTTATTTTCCTTTTATCTTTTAAATAGCTCAGTCTTGAGTTTAGATTTTTCTTGTTATATGCATTTAATTAATGCCTCTCTGTGAGGTGCCTTGGAAAACATCCTTTACTTGATATTTGATTTATAACAGCTTTATTTTGCAATGCCTTATTTTGCCTTCAGTTGCCTTTTGAGTTTGTTTTTACAAATGAATGTTTTTTGTTTTTTGTGCGTCTGTTGTGCATGCTTGTAAGCGGAAGCTGCTGCGTGTAAGATTTGTGTGTTCATCTATAGACCAGTGCGGGTTTTGAACACTGATTTTAAAATCTTAAATCTTCCAGATGCTTCTTATGACTGTACATGCTCTTTATTTCTCATATCACTGCTTATTGTTCAGTTGTTTGTTTGTATTTTTAATAGGAAGTGATGTAAAATGCAGAAAAAGGTACAAATGTGCCTGTGTTTTGTGTTAAGACGTGTTAATACTAGTCCTGGTTGTGCTTACTGCATTTTGACAAGCAAAAAGCATGTGATTTAATCCCAAACTTTATCTTTAGTTTCAGAATTTATTCATGGGGTGACATTAGGGTTTTATATTGGTTTAGGATTATTCGTGTTGAACTGGATTTTAAAGGTTGTGTATTATTTCTGTGCTACTATAGGAGCATCTAATGGATAATAAATAACTAAACTAAAGAAACGTTCAGATAAAGTTTGAATGTTGACTTGACAAAGCTGTGGCAGAAAAATGTTAGAGAAGCCCTGAAGTTTATTGGTCATGAATGGATGTTGCAATGTGCCATGTACGTCGAGTGAAAGCTTTAGGAGTTTAACTTGGGGGAAGTTTTGTTTTGTAGTTAATAAAAACGATGAAAAAAACATGAGTCCAATCTCAAACACACCCCGTGTTCAACCAAACAAAAGCTGTTGGTTAAACAAACTTGGTTTAAACCTTGGAATTTTATTATTGGAACTTAAATTAAACGCTTTTAACTCTGAAATGTACTTTCTTTATTATTTCTTATTGAAATTCATTCAAATGTTCGTGAAATTTGCTCTGTTTTCACAAGGAAACCAAATACACAATAAAGAAGCAGTTTGCATGTGTGAAGGGCTGAAGAGTTTTGGTTGGTGTGCAGTATGGTAACTGTTGGCTTGTTTTCTCTGTGTTCCTGTAGACCTTGAAGACGTGTCATCTCTTGTCTGTCTGTGTTACTCTTCATTCAGTCTGGAGGCAAAAGCACTTTATCATAAGAGAACCTTTAAACCATTTAAAATATAGCAATAACTTAAGCCATTCTGTGTGAATATATGGTTAACTCTGATGAGAAGGGCAGATGTTTACTGATGGCGTTGTTGTGTTTGGGTTTACTGATGTGCTTTGTTTAGACATGTTTCAGCGTGATGTTTGTCTGAATGTTCCTTATCTATTGTTAAAGTAAATCTAGCCCTCTTTTGACTGGACTCGACTGATAATGTGCGTATATTCTCCATCAAATATTTATTTTATATACAATGGGAAATAAAATCTATATCAAAATGTAAGCAAATGTGACACTTCACTGTTTTGTGGCCTGTAGCTTCTGCATCATTGCATTCTGACAACTAACAAACAGTTTTTGTCCTGGAAGATAAAGCGAATAAAGTTCATTTGCTAAAAGAATGCTTTTCACCCTTCCATTCATTTGATTGTAGGTTGATTTACTGAACTGATGTTTCAGATTTAAACCAGCAGAGAGAACCTACGTTTCTCCAGTCGACATGTGCAAGGTATGTTATGTGTGACACATACACTTCTCCGGCCTGACGTCATCTGTTTATGAGCTGTTTTATTGCAAGGCCTGCAGAATTGCGTTGCAGATTTCTATGTGTGTCATATTTACCCTCGCAGGATTTACGAAATTCTGAAAATGAACAGTAAAAATAACAGATAAATACTTAATATATGAAAAGCTTCAATCATAATATTTGTTATAATGTTTCACACTATTACATTTAGATTTTGAGCCTAACTAAGGCAGGCAGCATTTACATTATATCATCTACTTTATTTTTTGTTCATTTAATGTTGATTAATGGATTATTTATTCTATAATATGCAATGCAAAACTACAACTACAACATGAGATTTGTGACTGGTGTATGATTTCAAATAAATTGAATAGGTTGGACGAAAATATGTATGTTTAAAACTCAAATAATTGTCAAATACTAATTTATGAGTGTCTATATTTTATAGCCGAAGTTTTACTCTTGATGACGGGGTGATTGACGCTTGAAGTGATAATTCACCCAAATTATAAATTTCTATCATCGACTCACCATCTTGTCACTTAAATCTTGTATGACTTTTTTTCTTCCGGAATACAACTAAGGAAGATATTTTGGAGAAAGTTGGTAACCAAACAGCGCTGGACCCCATTCACTTCTATGATAATGAGACAAAACCAATGCAAGTGAACGGGTGGCTGTTAACAACATTCTTCAAAATATCTTCTTTTGTGTTCTGCAGAAGAAAGAGAGTAATGCTGGTTTGACATGACAAGAGGGCGAGTAAATGATGACTGGGTGACCCTTTACATCTCTCAGACTTTAGAGTCTATCCTATTCTCAGCCCTGTGGTGTTTTTTTAAAGAGTAATCCAGACTTTAATGTGTATTTATTTCTGTTTGGGTGTCTGTTCAATAGCTGTGACTCATTGGCTTGTCAGTTTTTTTTCTGCTGACGAGAAGCCGAGCCGTGAAGCTCGATACGCTCGAGTGAAGATAATGTGACCTATTTGCATCAAAATCTGCTTATTTTCCTCTGATTGTTCTGGAGTGTTTAGAGAAATGTGATACTGAGATCCCATTACTGAGATATTCAAATATTAAATCTGAATACGCAGCTGTGAAATATAGATGAGCAGTTTATTCTTTATTTCAGAGAAATTGGTTTTAGGGATATTTATGTCATTGAGCATTAAGAGTATTGTCATTTTCAATCAATAGTGCTATACACTCAATTAAACTATACAAATAAAAGTATGCTTTCAGTCTACTTTCTATGTCTTTTTGGATCAGTGGTAAGAGCATTGCGTTAACAACGCAAGGTTGTGGGTTCGATCCCAGGGGATTGGAAATATCGATGTAAAATGTATAGGATAAAGCAATGTAAGTCACTTTGGATAAAAGCGTCTGACAAATACCAAAAAAAGCAAAGCGATTGCTGAAGTATATACAATATTATGATACATGTAGAAGTTATATCGATATTTATAGGTATTGATATATACAATATATCACGGTTATTGGCAATAATGGGATGCTTTGACATCTCTGATGTCTTTCCCATTTAAATAAAACACAAGTATACTAGTACTTAGTACGTAAAATATTCCTAAAAAGTTGACTTTATGTAAGGGAAAACATGATGTTTAAAACAGTTTATAGACTATTTGATTTCCTCTCCAAATCATTTAAATGTGATTTTATTCTTCTACACTTTGCCGAGTAAAGTATTGACTTGAGTTTATGTTCTCTAATGCACTGTTGCTATAAATGTGCCGTTCCATTCTTCATCTAAATTAAACATCCGGTCCACGCGTCCCTCTCCCATTGGATTTGCCTTTAAATAGTCGTCCTGTGGGACCTGACCAATCAACACCGAATGGAAATTTTCTGCTGCCGGTTGCACTCTACTTCTCTGTAACCATCAACTTTTCTGCTGTGTTTGGGGCTTTGTTTACCCCTAATGACCAGCACCAAATTAATCGGCCCATTTGTCTTATTTTGTTTCGGGAAAACTGCTCTCCATCTTGGTCCCGTTTGATTGGAATTCTCTTACACTTCTGTATTGATCTCTGCCTAGATTTGGTGTTGCTGATTTGTTTTAAATGTGTAAATCGTTTTGCTCATTTAAGTCAAATGAAATCTAGACAAACTGCTAGAAGAGTATAAATGTGTGCAGTTCTCAAATCAGAATATTAGCAATGCAGTGAGTTATTTACAGGCCCACAGAAGGTAGAAATATTTGGCTTTATAGAATGAAATACTTGTTTACGAAATCTTGTGCAGCATTATTTTTAATTGTAGGAAACAGAGCACAAAAAAATGATATTCTGAAGAATGTTGATAAATGATCAGACAACACTGAACTTCATTGTATAAACGCAAAATCACCGAGACCTTCCTCAAGATATCTTCACACATGTTTTGACCCAGATGAGTATGATGTGTATGACGACAGAATTTATGGGTGAACTATTCAAACTTTGCTTGTAAAATGTTTATTTTTGTACAGCAAGTGTTATCTGGTTCAACGCTTCTAATCTTCCTTAGAATATTCCATTGGTTGCACAATAACATCCAAATTTTTAGAGAAAAACTGCATTCCCCAAACACGCCGCGCGGTGGCTGTATGCGCTTGCGTTGCGCGCGTCGCGGTGTTCAGAGGCGCGCTCCCCCTCACCGCTACTGATCAAAGGCGTTTGCAGCAGACCGCCCGGATAGACGCGGAGACCTACAGCTCCACAACGGCCGATGTGCGCGGATCACACATCTGATCACGGATCATTTCACGGCTTTGCGTCGACACACCATCCGCGGCGTTTACGCGACGTCCGTTCCCCTTCATTCTTCACTGGTGACAGCAGGCGAGCGCGGAGCAGAACGGGAGGTGATGGGAATAAGAAACGGCGCGTTTTTATTACATTCCTTTCCGGAAGAACGAAACCCGCTTTCGTCGTTCATATTTTAGGAGCGCGCGCATCCCTCTCCATGCATCGGACGTAGACTTTGGGAACGCGGCAGAGTTTTGCCCACGGCGTCTGAACGGGAAACCAACAGTTTTCACAAACACTCGGAACGATTATCGGCGTCTCGTCGGTTTGATCATTGGATGTATTCTTCAATGCGCTCGTCTCTTGGAGTGATGTGCACCGTGCCAAACGAACGTAGATGTTGAGAAGTGACCCTTGACGCTGCGGTTTGCGAGGTTATCTGCACGGATATGTGTTGTTTTATTCACTCTGCGCAAAAAACTTCAGTGTTGCACTATTTGGCAACGCGCGTATGTGAGAGCATCTGTCAGCAGCAGCGTGTTTCGAGGCACATTGATGTTCTCTTGTAAAGTAAAGCAAACAGATGTTTAAATGTGTATCTGTTTCAAAGCTGAATTAATTTTAAGGCCATTAAGTTTCAATTTTCATTTCATATAAGCATTATTATCAGTGTGTTGAAAGCGCCTTGTTAATATTTATTAGACACTATAATTTGGTGCTTTCATTTTTAAGATTGGGGGCATTTAGTTTCTCGGATGAGATGACGACAGGAAGCTGGTTAAAACGCCACACTGATGCGCAACGACGCTCTTGCTGTGTGCACATGTGTTGACGCAACCTGTGGCCTCTTAAACCGATAGATTTGGGAAGATTGTGTCACTTTGTCCAGTGTAGAGTTAAGGTTGCACAACAGCGCTGTTAGTTTTGCTTTCTGACCGATACGCGAGTTTTAAGTAGACATAAAGAGCATCTACTGTATAGCACTGTGCGTAGCGTGAATAGTGGAAAGTTTCGATGGTGTTTCGAAAGTTACCCGGTGTCTCCGCATCGGGCATGGGGCTTCGTCTCTCTCAGAAATTCGTGTTTCTTCTTTTTCTGTCGGGTTTGGTAACGCTGTGCTTCGGGGCACTCTTTTTCTTACCCGACTCCGTGCGCCTGAAGCGCATCTTTCTCTCCAAAAATGAGAACCCGGCGGTGACCGTGGGCTCCGACAGCGACGCCCGCGAGCTTTCCAAAAAGGTGCCCGGAGACCAAGAGCACCAACGGGTGGGTTTAAAGGGTGCCGAGGCGAATGTTAAACTGAAAGTGAGCCGCAAGCCTTCGGTAACCCATGGAGCGAGAACTGTGGAGAGATCTGTTGGGAGTAGGACGCAGGAGGACTTGAGCCCGGCGAGGGCGCACGAACAGACGCCAAAGGACGAGCGGGTAACCCCGGGCGCTCAACACAACGGCGGATTCAACTATGAGCGTTTTAAAAAGTGTCTGCAGAAAGCACCATTGGGGAAGGACCAGGGAAAGCCATCAGATCCTCAGACGCTTCAGAGGAGAGAGAAGGTCAAAGAGGTAAGAAGTGTTGCGTGCACGCAGTGTCTGTGAGTCGAGTGGTTCTGCACTGGTAAGGGAAGGGTTGTAGGTTCAAACCCTCCAAGATATCAAACCGTGACTAAAAAATGTTTTTTATAAAGAGTGCATTTAAAATAGAAGTTCAATGATCCTAAAGGGGAGACTGGGGCAAGTTATCACATTACATAAATGAAAGTGAGTTTCACTATAGGCAGACACATATGATGATCTCATGACCCCTGGAGAGGGGATATAATTTGCTTAACATACCTTGACCTCACTTGTACAAGCCCCTCGGGTAAGTTGTCACGATGACCATTATTATTAGACACCAGATATTATTGACCTGCATGGTTGTATTGTGCTCACCTTACTAGCAAATAAGAGCGAGAAATTTGGGAATTGGATGACCGACAGGGTTCATAAAGATTTTTGACTTTAAGTGTTTAAATGCCTGTGACAACTAGCCCCGGTCTCCCCTATGAATCCAGTTTTCATAAGCACTGAGATGTTACTGGTTTTACTGGTATCTCACTCTGCCAGCTGACGTCTATCTGTGAGTCCTCATGCTTGACTTGAGTTGGTTTGGTTGTATGTGAAGCTCTGCGTTTATAATAGGCACAGGTTACACAGAGTCTTTCTTTTGCCTAATCAATATCCATCAGAGCCGTCCTG
Organism: Triplophysa bombifrons; assembly: GCA_029783895.1. Lineage (NCBI taxonomy): Eukaryota > Metazoa > Chordata > Actinopteri > Cypriniformes > Nemacheilidae > Triplophysa > Triplophysa bombifrons. Next base: position 3,400,801 of record CM056455.1, on the reverse strand, counting down.
GTGTGCTGTGAAAAGCTCTTCTTCTGTCAGAACTAGTGTTGTTGAACAGAAAAGACACTTCAGTTGTACACTGTCTTTTGTTATTGAAAAACATATCAACATCATGTTTGCAGAGGGTCACGGTACACTTACTGTTGAGCTCAGCAACATGGTATCACGCAGAAGCGTGTTGACGTGCCGGTTCTCTCAAATATGCATGTTACATGCTAAAATGTGTCTAAAGTGTGCGCACAAAGTTGTAAACGTACACAAAATACCATTCAGTACATGTCATGAATGTGAAAAACATTAGAAAATCACCCTGTTTTGCTGATGTTAGTCCACCTTCACACATGCGTGTCATTTACACGCCTAGAGGAGGTAAAGTGTGACACTAACATGCATTTTTGAGCGGACCGGTGTGTCTGTTACACGCTTCAGCATAATACTGGGTTGAGCTCAGAATCTAAAAATCTCACATGCAGTTCTCTTTCTATTCTTATTTATATTGTGTTCCAAACGAAAGTTTCAATACATAAGAGCCCCTGTATTGTATCTGCACAAATGATCAAGTTTTCATCTTTTGTGTCGTGTGGACAGAAGGATGTTAGTGTTCGGATCACTATGAGTAAGTGAGGACAGAGTTTATTAGTGTTGAGCGGCAGAATGAAAGTGTTTCAGGAGTTTGAGGTCCAGTTGACGTTCGGTCACGGTTTCTCTACCGAATGCTCCATGTTTACTGAGATCTTTGTTTTGCTCTATAGTCTGAAATCCAGTTTGAGTTTTCTATTGTTATATTATATTTCACTGTGCCAGAAGTGCTGGAGAGCCTCCAGAGCCGTAGGACCGCCTGTGTTTCATACGATAGACAGGGCTCTGAAAAGAAAGGAAAATGCAAAACAATCATTTGACAACAAAACAAATCCTTTTGAGTTGAAGTCGACATTGGCAGGCCAGTTTGCATTGGGTGCGCTTTTGAATGAAACAAGACATTCAGTCATTCAATGAAGAATCTGATTTGAGCCTTTGTCATTTGACTCCATTTGGTTTCCCAAATGCTTTAATAATAACTATTGGACGCAGAATATAGGAAATCTGTCTCATTTTTGTCCCCATCAGAGAAACGGTGTTAATTTGATATCGATTCTCTTCTTTGCCAAACTACTAATCCAAAATTACACAAAAACAACAGAAAAAACAGCGCAATGTTTCTAATGGACAAAAATCGAGCGTGATGGTTAATTTACAACCCAATCCATCAAAGTCACTGTTAATTGGTCGTATGGAAACCTTTGGTCATCACATGGCACAATAGAATCGGAGGGCTAACGGGTTGAGACTGTGGTCAGCTGAGAGGATGAGAGAGCTGTTGTGTTGGTATTTTATAAAAGATTATAAAGACGTTATTAAATGGAGTGGAGATAAATCAGTTGGCATTAGGAGAGTAAATCACATGTTGATTTTAAGATGAAATGAATCTGTGTGTGATGTCAGTGATTCATCGTCATGTGATTCAGGAGTTTGTAAAGGCAGAGATTCAGCCACTTTGACATTTGCTTTCCATAAACATCACGTGATGGATCAAATATTCATGAATCGTGTGCGTGTGCGTGTGCGTGTGCTCTTTCAATGTGTTTTGATGAACACCTGTGGATTCCCTGTGTGTCTCTCGTCCTGACAGATCAACACAACCCGATTAAACAACGCCGTTCAATTATAAAATCCAACAGAAGAAACTGATAGGAAAGTTGACTGGAAAGAATTTTCTGAAGATCTGAGCATTTGTACTCCATTTTTAGGGTTTAGATTGGATTGGAACTTTTTTTAATATTGTAATAATGGTTTTTACAGTATTGTTGTTCCAGGACTCTTAAAGAAGTTGAGCCAGGAACATGTGGAACGTGTTGCTGATGTCAGTTCAAATTTGCATTATTGGTGTGGAACACTGATGTATTCAACACTGCCGGTGTGTTTTTCTTGAATATTTTAACAGTAAGAGAGAGAGAGGGAAAACATTAAAGGGATAGTTCACCCAAAAATGAAAATTCTGTCATCGGTTACTCGCCGACATGTCATTTCATGCCTGTATACATTTATTTGTTCTGATGACCACAGAGAACGATATTAGGAAGAATACCAGCAATTTTCAGTTCATGGAAATCATTGACAACCATAGTAGGACAAATTTAAATGGTAGTCAAAGATGTCCTAGAAATGTTCAACAGAACAATGAAAAATGTATTCAAATGTTAATGCCCCATAAACGTCAGTTGCCGACATTCTTCCAAATGTCTTTCTCTGTGTTCATCAGAACAACTCGAGGGTGTTTAAATGATTACAGAATGTTTATATGTCACCTTCTGGAACAGTGTTGGATCTGCGTTGTTTACTTCTTACCTGTTTATTTGATGTGCTGTACTTGCAGCCTATTGGCTCTTAGCAAAAACCTACAAAAATATTGAAATTGTTATTATAAATTGGGTTGCTCATGAATATTCCAAATCAAGACATTCATGTTCCAGTCAATGGTGAAGTATCTAAATCGTAGTTTCCAAATGATGGAGTTTTGCTTTAAGCAGTCGGCATAGTTTTGTGATGTTGACCCTATCACGGTGATCTTAAATTTAGCAATAATTAACTTTGGTTAAACAACCAATGTCCAGTGACTGTGTTTGACCCTAACCAACTCAAATATTGATGGTCTCACTTCACATCAGTCTTGAAGCATCTGTTTAGACAGAAGGGCTTAATCTGAGAACTCAAGGACGTCTCGTGTACTTGAAGTGTCTGAGAAAATCTTTTGGTGATTTCATGTTATGAGGTTTTCTAAAACCTTACATTTTGTTCTTGAAAGCTTTTATTGTAGAACATTGAGATACAGCATGTCCTGAAAACATGACCCTGTCACTTTAATAACAAATAAGAAAATGAAAGGGTTTTCAGGACCATTCACATTCTTTTGGATTTTGTCATTTTCATGACATTCGTCACATTTTTGTTTGATAAGTTTTCTTTTAAAAATCCATGTATTTCCAATTCTCATTATTTCAATGCAGTCCCCACATTAAATAATACCAGGGCTCTAGACTAACTTTTTGCACTGGTTGCACTGGTGCGCCTAACTTTTTTTCTTAGGTGCACCAGAACAAAAGTAAGGTGCACCCAAATTTTTGACCGCATCGCATTTAACGAATTAAACTGGTTTCACCATTTCATTTTTTTTATTGTCCATATAGGCAAAATTTACTTGTAAATGATAAACTAACAATCTGGTCAACATAAAGTTCTTTATTTGAAGCACAAATCTACAAGAAAGTTAACTTACTGAAAAAGTGTTGGTGCTTAAAGTGCTTTAGTGAACTGAAATTTAAACTTAAAAGATCTCAAGATAAATGGACCAGGGCTTGACGTCTCCGTGTCAGAGCATTGCTTATGATTTTCGGACTGATCAGGTCTTAACAACATTATTCGGGTAAAAGTTGTCAATTATTATTTTCATCTTCTCTCATCATCCGCGGCTACATCCACTCTGTTTAACTGACGGCTACTCGCCTCTCTCTGTCTGACTGCAGCACACGCATTTCAAACGTACACACCAGAGGTGGCGCTACACTTTTTTATTTTCCGACATTTTGACTGACCGGCTCGTAAAAAATCTGTCATAATCTATTATTACCCGTCACTATGGTTAGGGTGGTAATTAGTGAGTTTGTGACTTCCGAAAATACTGTACAAAACCGTTTGAATAAAATGAAAGTAAGGAAAATGCTGCAGGGCACTCTTAAAGAACGAGAGCTCTGCCATTATCAGTACACAAGGAAACTAACAAACATTACGGACAACAACTAATAAGCAGTGAAGCAAGTTTTACGTTGTTTATCATGTGCATAGTGTCTGGACTTTTGATCATCCCTTGTACGTTTTGCGATGGCGGTGCGGCTCACATGAGCAGCGGAACAGGGATAACTCCTGGTGCTGCAGACTGTGAGCTCTGCCATCTCACGAAAACATTGTATAAAAAACTTTGCGTGCTATAGTTCACACAGGACTGGCGGGAAATGTGCATTGATACTCCTTCATTCTTCATGTTATGTGGTTTCCTTTGATAAGTGAACTGTCTTTCCCGCGTCCCGGCGCGACATCCGACGGGTTTTCCCTGATCGCATCATATGTCTAGTCTGTAACAATGACAGGTGAAATCACGCAGGTCACTTCACGATCAAATCACGCTGAAGGGAAACGGGGATTTACAAATTGCCCTCATTGTGGTCCGCCAAAATGACGGTCGGCCTTCAGATTTTTCCGTCACTGTTAGAAAAAATCCGTCAATGTCAGAGAATTTTCGGTTAACGCGACTTCTGTTACACACACGTACAGGAATATCTGGACCACAGCCAATCAGAGGGGAGTCCGCCCTTCACTATCTCTGATTGGTTTAGACCACGATATGTGTATGTTGTTATATCACAGGCAGGCCTTCAGAGTTTCGGAGACTATTTTCCCTCGAACGGCTGGTCGCACCGGTGCGACCTCGGATTATTTTTAGTCGCACTGCTGAAAAAACTCTAGAGCCCTGAATACTGTAGAATTTTTTTTTGTCTTTGCTATAGTAAACTGGAGTAACATTCCCAAATCCCTGCAGTGTTGTAGATCCGTACCATAGTAAATATGAAATTGTACTCCAATATTTTCTACAGAACACTGTAGTGCACATTAACAAAAAACACATTATAGCACTATAGTGTATACTTCAATTTACCGTAGTACTGTACAGTAGTTTTTCATTTAGGTCATTTTTACGTAATGTTTGACGGTTCTAAAATAATCTTGTGTCACCCCGAACTTAAAAGAAATATTACCGCGAGGTGTGTTCTTGAAAGTTCTTGTGATGTCAGCAGGAATTTGATGGTCGTGTGAGGAATGTGAGGTTCTCGGCGAGGTTTGTCACCTGTATAACCTCTCATTCATCTGGGCTTTTGTAATGGGCCGCCGACTGGAGGCTTGATCCTCTGTTGGGACACGCCGCTTGGGGCGTTCACCGCTCTGTCAGATGGATAGAGTTACATGGAGCAGCTTGGCACAGTTTGTCCTCGGGCTCGGAGGAGGGGAGAGGAGCTTTGAGTTTTTCCTCTCAAGAAAGCCAAGATCCTGTTCCACTTCTCCGGGCGGAGGAGAACGCTGCCGGCTCCTCAGATCACAGGGAGAGCGGAGGAAGGTGTAATTAGCTTCCGGCTATTTAAAAGGATACCGCAGAGCGATTACAGAAGCTTTCCTCTGGTTTTGTCTTGGAAAAAGCTGGGAAATCGTATTCTGATTGTTTTGACGGATATAATTTGTTTTGTTGCCTATATGTGACGGACAGAAGCCATGAAATCATTAAAAGAGAACCTTCATGTTGAACAAAACCTCTTGGAAAGAACGAAAGTTATATATGAAACGAGCCAGTTGGGTGGTTATGTGGACAGTTGGCCCCAAAATCTAAATGAATGTATTCCTCCTCATGTGGTTGTAAATCTGTATGCGAGTCTTTCTTCAGTGAAACACAAAAGAAGATATTTTGAGAAATGTCTTAGTGGTTTTGTGTTCATATAATGGAAGGCAAGGAGTTCAGTGTTATTTGATTATAAACGTTCTTCAAATTGTGACCATGGACAATAAAACCAGGGTCAATTTTGAATAAATAAGCTTCCATTGATGAACGGTTTGTTAGGATAGGACGATATTTTGGTGAGATGCAGCCATTTGAAAATCTGGAATCAGAAAAAATCGTGTGAAGTCCTTAGCAGAGCATATTACTCACAATAGTTTGGATATATTTACGGTAGGACATTTACAAAATATCTTCATGATCTTTGCTTAACATCCTAATGATTTTGGGCACAAAAGAAAAATCGATCATTTTGACCCGTCCAATGTGGCTCTTATCAGAAATGTTCCCGTGCTACTTAAGACTGGTTTTGTGCTCCAGGGTCACAAATATCTTCATTTGTGTTTTGAAGAAGATAGAAACTCATACAGGTTTGAAATGACATGAGGACGAGTAAATGATTTACATTTGGTTTTAACAAATCTGTCGAGAAGCATCTCTAATGAAAACCTGTCATGCAAAAATGTTTTAAACAAAGTCTTTCAGACATTACAGCACTTATTCATCAAAGTTGTAGTCGTTTTTTTATTTTGCTTAACAGCGTCTGCATTTACGTGATGATAGACTAGAGTCTGTTCAGTTAAAGTCAAAGATTTATTTTTGTGTTAGACTTTCACGCTTTCACGCAAACACGCTTGTTTGTTATTTTGGGTGATTTTGCATCAGATTCCAGTATGTAGACTTGGGTCACATGACCTTGGCTCCAGAAGTTTCCTTTTGACCTCTGAACCTCTTTAAATACAACAAACAATGTTGATTTTTACTAATCTGAAACATTTCGTTAATTTTTGTAAAATAAAAATACAGTTTTATGTACTGCAAAGTGTAAAGTAATTTTTTCTGTAGTGATAAGTGATTTATTTTCTCATTTGTTTGTCTTTTGTGCCTCGCGTGTGTGAGTGTTAATGGGGTTTGTGCTGTCATTCACTTTTATCATAAAATGTTAGTTTTAACCTGTGGTTTAGTAATCTTTAAAGGCAAACAAATCGATGGGTTTAAATAAACCTTAAAACTGTCCATATTTGACCCAATTGTGTTTTTTTTGCTGTCCATGTTCTGAGGTCAGTTCAAGTCGAAGGAATATTTTACTAACATGTAAATTCTGTCACATTTATCTCTTTTGTACTTTTAAGGTCAAGTTTTGTATGATACACGCAGAGCACGGATAGAAATGCATTTCATCTTCCTCATGGATCTTTTTGTCATCTAGTGTGTGCTGTGTGATGTTTGCGGCGTGTGCATGCGTGTTTGTTCGTGCATGCGTGTTTGTATGCGTGTGTGTGCATGTGCGTGCATGTTTGTGTGTGTGTCTGTGTTAGTGCGTGTGTGCTTGGATAGATTGAGAAGCACCTGGTCTTTATTTCTCGCAGATAAAACATGTTTTATTTCATTGGGTTCACGTCTGAGCCAAACTATTTGACAGTCAATGATTTATGTATGCAGGTCGCCGTATCACCTTGTGCAATATCTTATCAGTTCAAATCCGGTTCATATGGAAAGTTCGTGTTGTGTGTCGTGTTTTGGATATTTTACCACTTTATTTGAAAAACAGTCAGAAACATGTGCAAGATCTTATTTAAAACATAATGTTTTGCATAGAGATAAGTCCAAATGAGATTTGTATTCCTTTATAACATTAAATCATAATCTTTATAACTATAATGTTAAAGAGATAACAGCGGAAAAGCATTTTAATTAAAAAATGATACAAAAATTTGATTAAAATCTGTGTATTTAAGTTTGGCATTTGTGAAATGGCTTAAAAATGACTGTCTAACAAATGTCCTTTGTGCATGATAAAGTTTTCTTCCCAAGTGTAGCTTCAGTATCAGTGCCAGTGAAGCCTAAAGAAAAAACTGGATTACCATGATATTTGATTCTAGTTGCTCTGTTATGTTTGTGTCTCTTACTGCTTTGGTGCGGATTATTTTTTCATATCATATTTAAAGGGCCACTGTATGAAATTTAGCGTCATCTAGCGGTGAGGTTGCAAATTGCAACCAATGCCTCACTCCACCTCTCCAACCTCCCTTTCAAAGCACTACGGTGGCTGACAATGAAATAAGATTTAGATTTTAGCTTCTTTGCTCAAGCAGGAAACGTATGTCTTGTAAGCTTTGAATGCAAGTTTCTGTTCACAAATATGGTTTTAAACTAAATTATTGATGATTTTCTAAAAGTTCTAGTTATGTTCTGCTCATCATCGTTGAGTGTAGTTGAGTCGAGCATTGCGAGTGTTTTTCCACTGGGGTAGATATGCTTTTTAATTACTGCGTGTGAAAGGAGCTTTTATTCATTACCAACACAATTAGGCCAGTAATGAAACGGCGGCACACAGAAATCATTACAGCCCAAAGGACCTGAATCATGTTTTCCTGTTTAACTTGTGAAGGAGCGACAACATCTTCCCGCTGTGTTTACAGAACCAAATATTACAGACGCCTTTAACGCTGGTGTGCATTCTGCACTCGCCACCCGTCATAACACAAACTATATAAAGAGACTCTTTAAACATAAAACGCAAGATAATCCTAATGAACAAACATATGAAAGATTTCATCTAAAGTCAATATAAACTCAAACATTTCTCCTCGACTCAAATCTAGATCATTTTACACCTTCATACTCTTCAAGGATTTGTATAAACTGTCTCATTTTTATTTCTCTTAAGCAATTTTAGGAGAAAGGTCTGTGAGACTCTGACGAAATACAACTGAAAAAACTTTTCTTAGCTAAAGAAAGACCAACGTCTGATAAGAATGTGTTTCTCTGGTTTCGAGTCTGTGGTTCCGGAAGTGTCCCGCCCTGGGTGGTTGTAGCATGTGGTTTGAGAGAGGAATAAAAGAGAAGTTTGTGTGCAGGTGTGGTTGTGTGTTTATGCAAAATTGAGAAAAGCTAAAACTAGAAACATTTCTGGTAGAGTCGTTAAGGTTTGTTATTTCTGTTTTCACACTTATATCTGTTTCTGTCCGTGTAACGTCAACGTCAGTTCCAAAATCAACGAGTGCACTTGAATTTAACGAAGATATTATGTATGTAGAATAAATGTTCATTCCTATTTAGCAGTTTGAAATGTAAACATTGATAGTTCACCCAATATATGGATATTCCCCCGCAGGATACAAAAGAAGATATTTTGAAGAAAGTTGGTACTAAACAGCACTGGACCCCATTCACTTTCTATTCTATAGGCACAAAACTAATGGAAGTGAATGGGGTCCAGTTAACAACATTTTTCGAAATATCTTCTTTTGTGTTCTGCAGAAGAAAGAATCTAAGACAGGTTTGGAATGACATTTTTATTATCCCTCTCGCCTTCGTGTCATTTTTAACCTGTATGAGTTTCTTTCTTCATCGGGAGATATTTTGAAGAACGTAACCTATAGATTAACCCTGAAAATTTGCATAATTTTGAAACAGAGTCCTAAATAAACAGGACTGTTTTTTTCAGAACCTCTAGTAATTTATTTTTAGGTATCATTCAGAATCGTGAAAGAATCGCAATCTCTATTTGAAACCGTGATTCTCAATTTATCCCGAATCGTGCAGCTCTAACGTTGATTATCAAACAACACTGAACCCTGTTGATGTATGAACACAAAACCACTGAGACGTTTCTCAAAATATCTTCATGTGTGTTCCACTGAAGAAAGACTTGCATACAGGTTTACAATCACAAATAAAGGACAGAATGTAATGTTCAGTTGATGTGCGTGCGCTTGCATTCCTACACACGAGTGACCCGCCACCTTTTCTCAAATGTTGTGTTGTTATCTGAGCAGATGTCGAACAGCAAACAAGCGTTATGATGTTGACTCAAGTGAATATATTTTAATGATGCTGAGATCCAACACATACAGCAACAACTCGTAAAAACACACCAGCTAAACACAGCGTGCTTTCCTTCGGCTTCATTGCCTTTAAAAGTTTTCGGGGTTTGATATTATTGTTTGTTTTTAACAGCGCGGAGCTGATAAACAGCATCATCCGTACTGTATTTCTGCACGCTCGGTCTGCTGTGTTTACAGTTCCACCCTTCATAAAACACTTGTGTAAATCCACATTTCTCTTTAAGGGCTCTCAAGGGTCCGCAGGTGTGAGAAATCACTGTTTGGATATTCAGTGTCTCTGTAGATCCACAAATCTCCTGACAGGAGGGTAAACAAAGCATGTTTAGTGTTTCTCCAGGGCACAAACACCTTATAGTTAATGTATGTTTTGTGCTTCTCTTGCAGTAGCTTTACAATCTAAATAAGTTACAGGAGAAACTCTGTACACGATGCAGATGTCCATCACGCTTACACATTTCACATAGCATCTGGAAACTGTACACTGTAAGAAACAATACGTTAAACCTGTAAATTTACTACCATTATGTAGCTGAGGTTTTAATGTGCACTCTGTAGGTGAAAATGTGTTCTTTTTTCTTATAGTGTATGAGCGTCTATCATATGTTTTTCATTGCAAATTGGAGTTACATAATAAGAGCGTTTTGAGATTTGGTTCTTTTTATTTTTTGTTAAAAAGTTTCAGATTGAAGCTTTACTTCAATCTACAACTTAAATGCTAATGTCAGATTTCTACTGTAGTTTTACACACTGTTAAATAAAATAACAAGCAGAGAAACGGAGTTTGGAGATTAAGATTCACAACAAGATCCCACACACCAAAAATGACTTTCTTACTTAGTATATTTATCATGTTTTCCAATACAAATGTGTAAAAATTCTTGAATCAAGATGACCTTTCTTGAAGAGCAAAATTACCTTATAAAATAAACAAGTCTTGTTTTTAGACAAAAAAAGATGACATTTCAGTGAATATTTGAATATTTTTAATATTTGAATATTAACGCTGAAGATAAATTTCTTGCACCAAGATTTAGTTGTATGTAGCACTTAAAGTGATTCCCCTATATGATTACGAGCCAAGAATCACTTTAAGTGCCGTTCTTTTAGGGTGTCTGCTATCTTATGCGATAAATATTAATCATAAGAAACAATGTAATATTAACAGTTTGTTTTCTAAATTTGGCTGTCACACCACAGGACACATGAACGGTTCATTTGTCATCTACCCAGTGCCCACGCACACATTTTGAGTTTATAACTTTGTGCATAAGATCTGAAATACATTTAGTCTTTTTAAGAGCAAGCAGCGTTTCTTAAAACATTTCTTAGAAAAGGCACTGGATACACACAACCGCGATGTTAAAATGAATACATCATCAGAATAATAAACTTGATAAATAACATTTACAGATGTGCACAAATCACTGGGTTTGTATGACTTTATTGTCTTTGTGTAGATGTTATAAAGATGATACACTGCTCTTTCTGTGCAATGACTGTTTTTCTGACAGTCTTTAGGGTGATTTACTTCCAATAACAAACACACTTGCTCTGTTTTGGATTATGAGCAACAGTTTTGAACGGTTTTGGCTTTATAGTCCCATTTCTTAAGGACATAAAGAAGCTTTATTAAAAACAATATTATTAATCCAAAACACTCCGGTGTCAGCACTTTATGCTTATTGAGTCCTGCTGTGTACACACATTTCTATAATACGTTTGGGGTCCATTTATTGCAACGCATCCAGCCACTTAATGATCACGCTTATGAGTTTTATTTTCCTGAGAATGTTGAGTCATCAGATAAAGAAGGTATTTCTCCAGCGTTTCATCCACAAAACATGTATAGTTTTTTTCTGAGGAAACTCACTGTCATCACGCTCTCTCTCTTTTAAAATCTTCTGCTCTTCTTGCATTGGATATTCATGAGAATGGAGAACTATTGTCCGGGTGTCGGCTGTGTTAGAGACGCCGTCTCACTCTTTTGAATAGTAATGCAGTGAGGATCAGTCTGTCTGTCTGTTTACACTAAGACAGATTTATAGATTTTGCTGAGATCTATTAGGTTTTGCTGACAATGTTTAGTTATTAAAAGAGTCTATTTGACTAAAGAAGACTAAAGAAGAAATCAACTTTGCTGTGGATGACCACATGCATCATTAACATTTGTCTAACATGTTATAGTCAAAACTTAAGGGTTCATTTATTTCCTTAGATGTGCCATAACTCTTACTCTCATTACTATAATGCATTAAACCTTTTACTGTCAATTCTATTGGTTTAGTAGATCAGGGGTTTGAAATTATGGTTAAAAAAAGTTCCCATTAATGTTATACAGTAAAAACTAATGCAGCAAATTGTGCATTGTAGTTTTATTTGATTTATAGATGGACATTCACATCCTGAATTGACTTTCGTTTTTATATTTTCATATTAATTGGATTTGAATCTATTGCAATCGTCTTATGTGCACGTATCATTTTACTTATACATTTTTTTACATACCTATACAAGTAAAATTTATTTTTATGTTTTAGTTTTGTTCTAGTCTTACATTTCATTTTTATGAAGAAAGAAAATGATATGTTTGCACAATTATATTTTAGTCTACAAACGTAATTACAAACATTTAAGATCATTAAAAAATATTTTAGTCAAGTGTTTTTAAAACCTTTGACTGGTTGTGTATAAAGTAATTAAAAAATGATACAATTTATTTCATTTCAATTAACCCAAATGCCATGGTCACAGGTTCGATCACAGGGATTGCACATGCTTGGAAACAAATGCTTAGTATAATGCAATGTAAGTCGCATTGGATAAAAGCGCCTGCCAAATGTGTAAATGCAACATGTAATGTAAATTGCAGTTAACTATAATAACGTCTATAACATAATTTTGTACACTTTTCTTTACATCTTGTAAATGTTATGTCTCAATGTCTATTTAAACAATGTTTTAACTGTGTGTATTTAATACTCTTTGTAGGTTGTGTTTGATTCTCAGGGAATGCTGTATGGCACTGTAAGTGATTTTGGATAAAAGCATCTGCTAAATTCATAGATAACTTGCTAATTGTTGTGTCTATAATGGTATTAACATATCACACAGTTTATATAGAAGTGTGTTTCTGCTTTGGCAGACTGAGATGTGATTTTATCTCTGAACATTTTCAGTTGGTGACCGGAGCTCATTTACATAAGCTGTGAAGTGTGTGTGTGTGTGTGTGTGTGCGAGACGGATAACGTAAAGCCTGTAAAGATCTTCTTCAGAACAGAGACGGAGAGAAGTTGTACCGTCTTTTTCTTCAAGGGTTTCATTGTGTGTGTGTGAGATACTGCTGAGACAGTCTGTGAAACGTTTTCCAGTTTGATAAGGTAATGTGTCAAGCTTTATAGGATCCCACACGTCCTTTGCACAAAAAAGTGTTAATAAATAAATCCATATATTGGAATCTAGCCTGTGTTCTTCTGCAGAACACAAAAGAAGATATTTTGAAGAATGTTTATAATAAAACAACGCTGAACCCCATTGACTTTAATTGTATGAAAACAAAAGCTTGAAGAAATAGTCACATACAGGTTTATAAACACAGATGACAGAACATTTTCATCATTTCTTTCAGAGAAGCATAAGAGGAGACCGTAACAGGGTTGACCGTTTTAAAGTTTCATTTCTGGCATTATTAACCTTACACTCATTTAGAAAAAAAGACTTTATTATATAGTAAGATCTTGCCAGTAGATGAAGTGCAGACAGATAGTGTTAGAGATGTTTTATGGTGGGCACAGAATGACCGTGTCTTGGATCATAACAGGAAACGGGAAGCCGGATGCTGTGTGTGCAGTAACAGTGTGGGAAGGTCAGAGATCTCAGATGACACTGAATGTTGAGTTTGTGTTTGGCTCTTCAGGGTCGGAGATCGGCCTGCAGCATGGCTTTTAAACTCTGTCAGTATCGGAGCAGACAGACTGAAGAACGGCTTGTTAGTGCAGTAACCCGGTGAGGATGGAGAGGTCAGGGCCTGTCCAGAGCTGACTCAGCATTTCCTGTGAACTGACACTGTGTATGGGAGAGAGCTCAGCTATAGGAGAAAATGCTTTATGAAAAGAAATATTACTCCAATAATATTAATCATTTTCATGCAAATTATACATTATTTATGCATTTATTTAGGAACTTTTAAGGACCCACAAAATTGACCAAAGGACAAGTGATCAAATTCTCTGTTTTTATTAACCATTAAATGTTGCCACAAACATTTAATGCAGTCCAAAAATAAAAAGGAATAAATAAATAAAGATTTGTTTGTTTTTTACCAAAAATGCACATTTTTACAAAGATTTTATAACTTAAGAATGTAAAAAATAAATAAAAATTCTTCATTTATTGCTTTGTTGGTAAAATAATAATAAAAAGTAAATGTCAAATGCTCTAGTTTTAAAAGATATCTTTATAATATTATGTTTCCGCCCATTTTAAAGTGTCACATTTGCTATATAAAATATTTTTTAGGTTCATATTTAAGCCATTTCCTTATTTTCAATTAATAATTCATGTTTTATTAAACATTTTATTGACTGCTAACGAAGCTGTTTTGTTAAGAAGTAACAGGTCTCCTAACAAACCAACTTTCTCTTAAAACCCTATAATGTTGTGTCCATCACACATCCAGCGATTCTAAACTTTTCATAAATATTCAAACGGGGTTGACTCATTATGTGAAGGTGTTTTCAACAATCCAAAGTGTCTTAAAATAAGAATCGGCCCATACACAGTGTTCAGGTGTGAAAGCACATTTAATATTCTGTGCGTTCATACTGTGAGCGCTTCACTCTTCACGTCGTCGGCCTCCTCTTTGCTCTTTAGTGTTGTTTCGAGGCCAGTATTCTTGTTGAAATAGCTGACAGCATGAATCTCCACATTCTGTTATTCCCAGGAACGTCTTTTCATACTGCTTGTTTTTAACAAGCTTTAATACCAAAAAGAGAACTGTTTTTTGTGTGTTCATTACATTTGGCTTTGCTGTGTACACAAAGCAAAAATCCTCTGCTTACTATAGTAAACACAGCCAGGTTGTGTCTTTTTCTTGGAACCACAGATTCTGAAACACAATGGCTGTCAAGGGCTATCAAGAGGACACTGTCATTGCTCTTTTGTGACTCGGGGGATTTGATGAAGATCTCAGTTATGATACATCACAAATGAACTTGTCTAATGTTGTGCTAAACGTTCTTTAGAAGAAAGTAAATATCAGTTGTTACACGGACGGACGATGACAGCTCAGATTTTTCTAGGAAGATGTTGTGACATATTCATGTTATTATTGAGATATCTGAGCTTTGATAGCAGTTTGTGTTGTTGTTTGTTGGTGAATGTCTGTGAATTCTCTTAGAGAAAGATGTTTCAGACATCTTATTTGGGTTTTTCTGTCCTGTGGGATGATACGATGACAGATTGTTTTAGAGAAGTGTATGAATGTGTGGAGTTCCAAACCAAACTCAAACTCATTCTTCATCAGTGACCTCCAGATCAAGATGAAGGACACAACCGCTCACAAACACGGACACAACAGACACTGTAAACTTGCGCTGTAATGAAGATGAGGTTTTCTGGAGGCTGTGGTGCTTTAGAAAGGGAACGTTAACATTAGCTAGCAACAATACAACTGCACAATGTGATTCGCGTAGACTGCAACTCGGTTTCATTTGAAAACTCTTGTTGCTGGTCTGGGGTCAGTCAAGGAAGAAGTCGGCTTAACCTGTCTGCTGTGCATCTCATGTCACGTCATTTCTCCGTCCTGGCTCTGTTTTATTGCTTTTTTGTCCTTCCGTCTTGATCCTGAAGGTTTGCAGAGAGCAAAAGTGCAGCAGAGGCCTGTGGGGAGAAACAGCAGCGCAGCCGAATCTCCACCGGATCAATAGTGCAATTTTCTGGTGGATCAGCGGCTGACACTCACGCTGAGCTCTGCTTATTAACGCCTTCCTTCATCAAATCCCCTCCGGTGTCTGTGTGTGTGCATGCGTGTGCACGTGTTTGCGTGTCAGCTCAGAGACAGCCGCGTCCACATGTATGTTTTACAGATATGTGAAAGATGAAATAATTTTACAATAATATAGTTAATTACATGTTTATTGAAGGATTTAGCTAACAGAAAACGTTCTCAGAACTTTGGCTCACATTCTCTGAAAGTTATCAAAATGTTCTTGCAGTAACGTTAAGTGAGCGTTTTTATTTCAGGTTTATATGCACTGTAAACCAGGGTAAGTCTTGGTTTAATTAGATTAATGGCTGGAATACACTACAAGACTTTTTGCCCAGATTTTCTGAATAAATATATTTTTTGTGTATTAAGTTGTGTATTTATTTTTAGTATATTAATTATGTAAGTGTGTGAAAATAAAGCACTTTTAAGTACATTTAAGTTTATTGTATAGTCACCTGGGTTAGGTTGCTATAGATTATTTTTTGGGGTTTAGTTTTTATTTTATTTTAGTTTCTGTTGGACTGTGGTTCACAGTATTTGGGTAGTAAACCGTAAATGTTTCTTATTGTGTGACAGCAAAAATGTAGAAAAAAGGTTAAAAAAAAGAGTAAAATTTTACGTAAATATCAAATGTACAAAAGATTAACATTCATTTATCAAATGTAGTGGAATGAAAGGTATGACATATGCTTAATAATGAAGCATATTTTTTTTTTACATTTTCAAAGTAAAACATATAAAAGTAAAAATACAAATATTTGAAAATTTACATGAAGGTTAAAACCCCAGTGTTTCAAACCTCTGAGCGTTTGCCTCAGATCTGTTCTAATATGGTTGCAGACAGCAAGGAAAAATCTATCACCATCTCTGTTTGAAACATAAAATTGCGGGTTACTATACGATCTTTACATAGCTTTGAAATCAAATGACGTCGAACTGACATTTTTCGCTTCGTAACTTCGAGATAAGGAGACCGTTTTCAACAATAACTTTTTCAAGCTAGAGTTTTTTTGTTTTCTTTTTAAGAACAACAAAAAAACGCATGTATTGCAGCGTTGAAAACATGAAATGAGGCAGATGCTCTGTTGGCTTGAGAAAATAAGTCTGAGTTTAGAAAACAACCGTTTACGGCGAGAGGCTCTTGTGTTGTATCTTTCATATGCAGCGTCTTTCAGAGCATCTAACAGACCCTGCAGCTCCCGCAGCGACTCTAACATTACCGTCTCACGCTGTTAATGCTTTCAGTGGCCACAAAAGACACGTCAACAGCCTCCAGCAGCAGGTGCGTGGCACCATCCTTCACCAACTGATCACATTATGAGGAAAAGAGGACCACAGCGAGTCACTCAAGGTGCTGTTTGGTCTCCAGGGCTTTGCAAACAAGGCAGGCAGGGCAGAACCTCTGGAAAGCTGCCGGATCCCGCACAGAGGAACACTTTCAGTTAGCGGAGAGCAGACGTGCATTGTTTCTCTGGTAACGTTTGATGTACTCGGGTGGATCGTACGTTCAAACAGACCTGAGACGCTTTGGAATTGTGCATTCATCTCACAACAGCGTGTTTGGCCGGCGGTGAGACAGACGTGCCAACCGCGCAACCGTCCAAAATTCCACGCTGATGAATCAAAGACTGCGAGACACTTGTGGGGCGTTTGCACGTTTGGCGCTGCGGGTTGCCCGTTGCTGTAGGCTACAGTTTTGGCATTTAGTGGTTGCCATAGTAACGGAGTCATTGTTGCTGAATTATCATTTCATTCTCAGTTGTTAAATGATCATATATTACTGCATTGACATTCGCACTTGATTTTAAGTCTGTTTTATTTTTTGCATCTGCTTTTGTTGACGGACTGAATGTGTATGTGTCAACCCCACATTTACCATAGTTTTACTACACATGATACCAGAAAACCATGTTTAATTACTATAATTAAATCGTGGTGACCAATCATGCATGGTTTTGCTATGATAACCGTAGTTAAACCGTGGTACCGAGTAGTGAACCTGTGGTTGATATCAATCTACCAAAAACACAATTTCCATACTCTTATGATGAATAAAACCACAGTAAGGCTTTTTGTGTTTTGGCCCTCACTTTCTATCTGACTTTAAAGAAGAAACAGACACTAAATCTCCTGTAATCTTGTTTCCAGTGTTTCCACTGTAATCTCAAGCACTTTCCAGTGTTTTCATGCCTCTTTCTGTCAGGTTCAGTGTTGTTTTTGGCAGATTGAAGCTGATCCACACAAACACTCGTTTCTTTGTCCCTGAGGTGACTGACTCGCTCACAGTGTGTGGTGGTGGTTGTTATCGTAGGCCGAGGGTTTCTGGAGGTCACAGATGCAGAAGATACAGTGGGTGTGTGTTGACTTACAGAGGACGGGTGGTTTTGCCCTTGTTTACTGCACCGACATCACTGCACCCCCCCCGCATCTGATTTATCTCCTCTACTGCACGTCCTCTCTCGAGTTCAGACCGTTTGCTTGGGAATGTTGACACATCCCATCTGTGTGTGTGTTTGAGATGTGTAACGAAAGTTTCGCTGAACTCGACCGCCATTTCCTGATGCTTTAAAACCAATCATATGTTTGGTAGGAATAGGAATTTTCAGCTCAGACTATGTATGTCAGACTCCAAAAAGGATAAAAAAAGAACTGCTCTTGCTTTTACTGTCACACTGTCGGTGTTTAGGTGAGCGATGGTGTCGGGGCTTATTTTTGTGATAACAACCGGCTGCTTGTACATTATCTAAAAAAAAAACCTAACCCTGCACATGAAGTGTGAATTTGAAATATTTTATTCACTCATTTTTACCAAAGGTAGCTGTTTACTTTCAGTTTTAAGAAACGACGTTCAAATGTCACAAAAAGGCATATTTGGTTTAATCATTTGTAAATTTAATGTCATATATGTTATTAATAACCTATTTATATTAAATTTGTCCAAACAATTCTATAAAAATTATTTGCTGCATACGGGTTACTGTGTGTTATTAGTTTTGAGCGGTTGTTATCTGGGAACATGCAATTCGCACGACTGGCCAATCAGAATCAAGCATTCCAACATGCCGTGCAATAATCGTCAGTAACAGCTTTCTGTCTGTAGATTATCCCGCTTACATCACTGCTACTTTTGAGCATGAACTTGGATTTGAAATATTTGATTAGCTCATTTTTAACTAATGCAGACCTTCTGCTAGGAAACCCGTTTCCTTTTGGTCCAGGAACAGGCAATTTGGTTTCATTATTTGTAAATATAATGTCACATAGGTTATTATTTATTTACTGTATATACATATTTTGTGTAATATTAAACTGCATGCGGGTTGCCATGTGTTCTGAATGGTTATTATCCTGGAATATCAGAACTTGGAATGTCGCAATTGGCCAATCAGAATCAAGTATTCCAGAACGCCTTGAAATAATGTAGTATAGTAACCATGATTTTTTTGTCAGATTTGTTGTTGCTGTGGTTTAACTACAAATAAAATAAAACCATGGTAAATATTAATAAGGTCGTCACTGTATTGAAAAAGCTATTTGTTAAAAAATATATTTTAAAATTAAGATATTAAGGGTCAATCGTGGCCTAATGGTTAGAGAGTCGGACTTGTGACCAGAAGGTTGCCGGTTCGATCCTCAGGGCCGGCGGGTAACGATTGCAGTGCCCTTGAGCAAGGCACCTTACCCCTACATGCTCCCCGGGCGCTGCAGTGATAGATGCCCACTGCTCCGGGTGTACGTGTGTTCACCACTTGCTTTGTGTGTGCTCACTAATCACTGGATGGGTTAAATGCAGAGGTCACGTTTCGGATATGGGTCACCATACCTGACGAATTGGTCACTTTCACTTCACTTTCACTTAATGCTCATGTCAATGTTTTTTGTCCTTTGACCGTGTTTTTTACCATTAGCAATGATACTATCGTATTGATTTGTAATTGTGTGTTTATTGCCCAGGTCACCGTTGCCTTTTTGCTCTATTGACTTCCATTCATACGCATGCGAATTCAGCAGACCGGAAACATAAGCCCGTATCAAGATATTTTGCATTTCGCTGCATAACAAAGTTGAAGTTTGATGAACTGTGACCAGCGAATACTCAACAAGGGCAACTGTGAGACCAACAGAAGATCAAAATGTCATGTCTGGGTACAATAATGTAAAAGATGGAGGATATCCTGCTCCCGCCCATTTTCACAGCACTGAAAAAATGTCTTGTCTGACCACCCAGTCTCTCATTTAGTTCAGTTTAGATTAGTGAAGTCAGTTCTATCCTTGGTCATATTTATACAGATTATTATTTTATATATGAATGATCAAATAATGTTCTTCAAATCAGTTATACAATCTGACCACCATGGTCACAAAAGTACATCAAATTAAACCCAAAAATAGTTCAAATCATGTCCGGTAAGGGAGTGATGTGTTCTAGTTAAACATCTGTAAAAAATTTATCCTACTGTTAAATATGAAGGTGGTCCTGTCTCCCCTCACAACATCTCTGATGTGTTAATTGTGTCTGTTATATTTTGTTGTGTTTGTGAGCGGTCGTGTCCTTCATCTCTCTGGAGGTCACTGATGAAGAATGAGTTTGAAGGAAAGCTGTTGGAGTTATAAATGCAGGACAAACACAGGAGCGAGCGCTGCCGAGAGACAACGAAATAATATTTACAGAGAAGATAGAAAGCGACGCTTGGTCTACGGTGAGCGTCTCCCCCGGTGTAGAGGAACTCCACACATTCAAGACAATCTGCCTTCGTTTCTTCTCACAGGACAGAAAAACAACCAATAAGATCTCTGAAATATCTCAATCGGTTCTCTTTGAAAGCGTTGAGATTCAATCATCTGGATTTGGGTAAATTTGACGAGTTCAAGTTGAGATCTTCAATAATATTGACTTTCGATTGAAGAATTGACACATCTGAGCTCAGTTTGAGACGCCGTTGAGATCTCTTCTGTCTCTTTTCCCCATTCAGATATAGATTCTCGGACGGAAAGCCGTTGTGATTTGGCTGATACTTGAGGAAAAACAGTGTGATGGGGGTGGGGGTATGTTTTTAAGCCCCAAAACCCTGTCGACATGAGTGACAATCTAGTTATTTGTCTGCTGAAAGCCTCCGGGGCTGCGGTGGGGGATTAAACAGACAGACGCGGGGATTGTTTCAAAAGCGAACACTGTTGCTCTGTTACTGTGAAGGACACAGGCTGGAGATGGGAGCTTTTGTTGTGACTTCGGGTTCGAGGACTCTGATTGGCTGTAGGGGGGCTGGTAAAGGGCAGTAATGCGTGTATGATGTCACAGCATTCCTGTTACCCCGTGTTGTGTAGTAATTGGACGACTCCCCCCGCGGGAACCTGCCCGGCATGTTCATTTTCGATAAATGTTAAACTTGGTTTCAGACCAGATTAACATTATCTGTCTTAGGTGCCACATTATAAATTATAGACTCAATGTGCAAACAATTATTTTTTCCTATAGGTTGTAAAATAGTGTGCGTGCACATAGAACACAGTTGTATACTATATTAAACTACAATTTTACTATATATATATGTGTGTGTGTGTGTATGTGTATATATATATATGTTTAGTATGTGTAGACAGTATGCAGTTTACCATAATAAATATTAAAATGTACTAATAACTAATATTAATTATATATATATATATATATATGTGTGTGTGTCTATAATTTATAATATTTGTAATGTACAGAATATATTCTATATATTAAAGGCGGGGTTTCCGATTCCTTTTTAGCTGTTGTTGATGTTCAAATCACCAAAACAGACACACCCCTAACCCCAACACCTGCTCTCCGTTCAACTAATGTACGTCCTCTGCACTGTGCACCTTACTGCTGATTGGCTACAAGGTTTACCCCGCCTTTAATATATATATATATATATATATAAATGTTTGTATATATATTATACACTTTAGTTTTATTTATATATATATATATATATTATTAAACAATCCAAAGTAATAATATAACTACCGTCTATTACTGTACTATTGTTACAGTTGGCTACTATAGTATAATAGATTATTTTAAATACTTGTATACACAATTTTTTGTGGTTTCTATTATTTGCGTTTGAGTTTTTATAGAGTAGAACAACTCTGCTTTTTTTGTTGAGCAGAGAAATAGACTAGAAAGAGCAGATTGAGTAATAGCACACGTTTGGGACGGGAGTATGAAGCCTGTTTAATGTTGTCAGTTTTTGTGGTTGTGTTCAGTGCGGCTTGCTGTGCACAAATCTACACTTCACCTTCAAGGCAGCAGCCAGACATTACTCAGTGTTTTATAGGGTCTGCGCTTTTACAGCCTTATGCATTTTTAAACCACGGCCTGATCTTTCACGGCCTCTCGCTGAGACTGAATGTATTAAGAGTCTGGCCGTCTGTCAAACCGCTGTGTTGTTCCCTTCGGACATCTTCATTTCAAACTGTTGAGATTTTTTAAAATTTTAAGGCATTTGCCAGACGCTTTTATCCACAGCGATTTAAAGTGCATTACAGGCTATACGTTTGATCAGTTTGTGTGTTCCCTGAGGGTCAAACTCTTTGAGCTGCTAACTCGATGCACACAGCTTTACAACACAATTTCTGCTCTAGTGTTTTTCTCCATTGATGGTGTATAATCCCAGAAGAGTTGTGCGTCTGCACCTGCTCTCTGTGGTTCGGATGTAGACGGTATGTGAGTGTAACGTCTGGGTTTTGTCAAACGTCTAGACTGGCATGTGACGTCCGAGCAGGTAAATTAACAGGGGCTGTAGGTATTGATTCTTAGAGTTGAATCTCACAAAACCTGAGAAGAAAGGAATTAAAACGTAAAATAATTTGTTTATTGTTGAAAGAAAGCTGAAGGTCAATGTGCGCTGCACATGTTTGTGTTCGTTGAGGAGTTTTACATTTATTGTTGAACATTTTGAATTGTTTTGTTTATCTCGCAGTGTCCTGCACCCGAGGTGTTCATCAAACAGCAGATATTTCCCTGCTATGTGTGTGTGTGTGTTTGTGTGTGTTTGTTTGCATGTGCAAGCATGCGTATCTGTTTGTTTGCATGTTTGTTTTTCTATGTGTCTGTGTTCATCTGTGTGTTTGAATGTTTGTCGACTGTGTGTTTGCACGTACAGTATGTGTGCATCTGTGTGTCTGTGTATGTCAGTGGTTGTGCATCTGTGTGTGTTGGTGTTTGTGTGCATGTATGTATGTGTGAGTGTGTTGCTCATTATATGTGAAGAAGGTTGTAAATGCATTTGTGTTTTTCTTTTTGTGTTGTGGACTGTTGAAGCAGATGTGACGTGTCTCTGAAACATTCTTCAGCCTCCAAAGATGCTCATTAAATCATCCTGTCACACATTACAGCAGAGCTGTGCTAATTACACACACACACACACACATTCACACAGTGTAGTAATTACGCTGTGATGTGTTTCTGCAGTCCTGCATCCTTTTATAAATGGTTTACTTAATAATTTATGTGTAAAATATTCAGCCATCACTACCTCATTACAGATATTATTCTGCCATTTATTTTTGCTTGCTTTGAGAGAACGTTCGCCTAAGTTCTGATAACGAGCTGCGAAAAAATACATTCAAAATCAGAAGTGCACCAATGATTTCTTTCGTTTTTCTAGAAGCTCTTTGTGAAACTGGCTTTTTGTTTGAATATGTGCATTAGGAACGACGCATCATTCATGCATGTGTCCGTTTTTGAATCCGTGCTGCTGCATTATGTTGCTCAGATGACTTCATCAGTCACACATGGTCAGATCTCAGCGGCAGACGTTAAGTTGGACCGCGGCCTCACCTGTCGTCTTATTAGGTTTGTTGTCGTCCTGCAGGGACGGAGAAAATAATAGCCACTATATTAACATTCATTATTTCTGTGTTGGAGCAGGTCAGCGTTTGTGTAGATGCTTCATCACTGTAAAAACAAAATAGTTTACTTTACTTAATGCCATTGTGCAAACTCATCGCCTTGATTCAATTAAGTAAGCATAATTTAACTGTATTAAAAAAAATATATGCTAAACTTACTAAAATAAGTAAAATATTTGTTACTTTTTTGACTCAAATTTACTTAAATGAATTAGGATTAAATGACTTGCCTTTGTAATTTTATGTTAGCTAAACTTTATTCTTTCAGTTTCTTTATTTTGTATATTTCTTAGTCTTGATAGGTATAGATCAAACTTATGCAACACAAAATGAGCAAGAAGAGACTGATCTCAGAACTGCCATTAGCACAGTTACAGTCACTGGTGACATTACACATTACAGGTTACATGTAACCTCCCACATCCTAAGCACATGCACCACCCTTCTGAACAATGGTAACCACAAAACTGAAAAATATGTCAAACTCTTTGAAATATCTAAGATAAGTCACCATTAAACACTGAAGCTAGATGAAGTCAAACTGACATTTTAGACAAAATGAGACTCGAAAGCTCCAATTATAAATTTTTATAGCAGCTTACTTTTGTAAATTGTGGTAAGACAACAACACTTTTTTGTACTTGTTCAATAGTTCTTTTTTTTAGCTATTTTTAACCAAGAACATTTGCAGCATTAAAAGAGGATTTTCGGGGTTGAAATAACATAACTTGTTTTTCGTTTCATTTTATTTGAAATAAAGTGTTCTATGTCATGAACACATGATGTCTTGGACTGTTGAAGTAATAAACATAGTAGAAGGAGGTCAAATCTAATAGCCTTAATAACAAAATTAGTACGGTTTAAAATGAGAGTGGTCAGAATAAAAGTTGGAGCAGCACGTTTTCTAGATGCTTTATGTTTTTATTCAAAGATTTGAGTAACAGAGTCACTGTTGTAGTCAGCAGAATCTCAGGTGTTTGAAGAACAGAGTTGACTCCCTTCAGCAGGTCTGAATCAGTGATCTCAGTACAGCATGAATCAGCAGCTCTGATTTAAGAGTCGTGCTGCAGAGCGCTGCGTCAGGTTTAGGTCGCATTCATAAAACATCTCGCTCTCCTCTCACTGCATGCGTCTGTTTATTACCGCACAAAAGACAGATGCCATATAACATGAGCTTCCTGTGTTCCCGCCTCTGTTGTTGTTCATTTTCGAGGGGGGGATTATTTTTAAGCTCCATCAGTCACAGCGCACGTTCAGTATGCAGTGGATGTGTTGCGTAATTGAGCGCAGATGTAGGCCAGAGGTCAAGTGGCGCGCTGAAACTATGCGCTTTTTCGCATGCCTGCTGTTTTTCCGACAATTTCCATGGAAATGGAGGGGGCGACATGCATCTGACAGTAAAAGCGGTCAAAGTAATTCCAGTGGTGATTGCTGCATGTTGCCAGGTTTTCTTTGATAAAGTTTTTCTCTCGGGCCGTGGACCTCAGCGTGCTGAAAAACTGCAGAGGCTTATCGCAGTTTTTGCGCGCTGCTGTTAAATAAAGATGAATGCGGCCTGTCAGCCCTGTTATCTTTGCCCTGAGTGAAAAATTGAGAAGAGTGTTTAAGAGATGACTGGGGAAAGTGCGCCAGAGCTCAGGATGTTTTGACATTGACGCTTTCTTCTGGTTTCGAAGT
>CM056455.1:3280774-3370774 GCA_029783895.1 Triplophysa bombifrons | reverse complement strand
TACTAAGTTATAAGTTACTGTAATTTAATTCCTTTTCCCTTGAGAAAGTAAAGTAAGGGATTACTCTTATTTTTTCTGCAATTGAATTACAGTTACTTATGATGTAATTAAACTTAATACTTTGTGTAACATATGTCTGTGCAATAGTGCAATTGACATCAAAATTTAAAGTCTAACTTTAAAATCAGTTAATAAGTGTACTTTATGTAGTTTAATATTGTTTATTTGAATGAATTAAAAGAGGGTTTCATGTCCATCCTTGAATCAATTAACTAATCAAGGTTGATATAAGATATAGAAAGTCATTAGTAATAAGTAATAAAATACTTTTTGGAGAGAGTCATTTGTACAGTAATATGATTACACTATTGAGTATGTCATTAGTATCTAGGAATTTATTAGTAATATTTAATTAGTCAAAAAACCTATCAAGATGATTTGCTGCATCTGGGTTACTGTGTGTTATTACTTTTGAGAGGTTGTTATCTGGGTATAACAAACCTGGAAATATCTCGATTGGCCAATCAGAATCAAGCATTCCAACCAGGCGTGTCATAATTTGTGTTTAAACTGAAGTGTATGTGTATGTTGTGTATGCACAGAGTTTTGCATGTATGTTGAGTGTCATGTATGTACTTCATGATGTGCATGAGCTTAGTTGTGTATGTTGTTTGTCCCAATTTGTGTGTGAATGTTGTGCATAAACTGAAGTGTGTATGTATTTTGAGTTGTGTATATACGGTGTGTATGGATTGTCATTGTGTGCATATGTTCTCTCTTGTGTGTGTACTGAAGTGTGTATTGTATATGTAATGTATACTGAGGAGGTGCAGTATAGAAGTGTTTTCTCTTAAAGAGTGTGTTATGCTAAACACACTGAAGTCATGTGACATCTGTAAGCTGGTGTCTCTCTAAAGATCTGACTCCAATCTTTTATTTCAAAACGCTACTCAGAAACGACAAGAAGTCTCTAACGACAAGTAACACGTTCCTGCATTTCTCACTGTCTGATCTCTTGAGCTCCCCATCTTTCTCCATCATCATTTCCATTAAACGAGACTGATGTGACAGCAGAATTACTGTCTCCTCTTCGGTACTTCAGTCATAGCACTTCATTACTGGAATATACAGCATGTGCTCATTCTTAAAGCTACAATGTCCTTTCTTGAGCAGAACACTAAAGCAGATATTTTGAAGATATTTTTGGTAACCAAACAACACTGAACCCCATTGAGTTCCATTGTGTGAACGCCCAAGTATCTCCATGTGTTTCACTGTCCTGTACAGGTTTACAACCACATGAAAGGGAATAAATCATGACAGAATTTTGGTAAACTATCTCTTTCACGCTGTTGTTTGTGTCGTCTTTTCATCTGCGGATTTCAATAAATAAACTTTATTGAGGATTAGACTCACAGATGGAAACCAGTTTTAAAACGCATTTGGGTGGTTTTCTGCTTTGAATCCTGGCAGAAGGTTTTTGAAGCGTGCTCATCATGTTTGATGTTGTGTTTTCAATGCAAACATCTAACAAAAAGCATTCGGCAGGAGTTTGATTTTATTTCATCACTGTGCAACACACAGCAAAAAATCATAACAGAGATCTCTTTGATATCTCAATATAGGACATTAAATAGAGGAAATTCTTGAATGTTTTTTTGAAAGCAGAAGACCTCGCATGTGTCTCCTGAAAAAGGTCTCAACAATGCATCAAACTACGCTCCTAAAATTGGCTGTAATTCCAAATGTGAATGTCAGAGATTTTTAAATAATTTATAGTTATTTTTATACCCCTGTGCTCTTACCGTGTGCCAACATTTGTCACAATTTTAGCCATTTTTATTTATTCTGATTTTTGAAATGTTATAGGTGAAATCTATTGTACAATAGTTGCATGCTTCGAAGTATGCTTCGAAAGGTTCTTTGAAGCCATAGAAGAACCTTTTGGTACCATAAAGAACCTTTTAATGTGAATTAATATTTAAAAAAAGATTATAAAACCGTAAGAAAGAGATGGTTCTTTATGTCATCGCTGTGAAGAACCTTTTAAGTGCATTTATTTTTAAGAGTGTTAAAGAAAGAAGTCCTCTTTTGACTGCGTGCGTTTCCTCATCCGTCCGTTTGTTTATTTTTCAGCAGCACATATCTTTTGAATTGCAAATAAACTCCTTTACTTAAAGTACTGCTTAAAACAAGCAAACAAGCGTCTTGAAGTTAGTCTTGCTCTTAAAGCTCAGCGTCACTGCTTGTTTTTCTTTGTAGGATCATTTGAATTCTGGTTAGGATGAAAGATTAATCACGGTTTGAGTTAGTCACGGCAGTTCCTAAAACTCCTGATCCTCGACAGGGCTCCTTTGAGTCATCTTTTCTGGATTGAGTCACCTTACGTAACCCGTCCGTACAAACGCTTCCAATCCTCGGTGGCCGCGGGCACACTGGTTTGTGTGTGTGATGGAAGTACGCCAGCGTGTCTGCGCTGAAGAAATGGCCAGAGGAATTCCCTCATGTGGCCGTTTTACCCGAGTTTCACTGGGATGTAAATGAGGCCGTGTTTGTTTGGAAGCCGTGACGCAGAACTAAAAGACCCCCGTCGAGGCACCAGGCCTCTGACATTTGTGTGAGGCGAGGAAGCTGCTCATGCGTGCTCGCACGTCTACAGCTTCTTCAGAGATCAAGTGTTTAAATAACCAGACACTTTATTATCAGTTTAAGGAGTGTTTTGTTTGTACAGTTTGTGTGTGTCTCTACAGCAGTGTGTTGCGGTCATGGGTCCGGTGTCTATTAGGGGATTCGAGTGATGGGACAGCTGTACTCTAAAACAACAAAAAATCACAATATTGTTCAGTGTGTGCATGTGGTTGTTAGTTTTTCATTAAGGAAAATCAGCTTTAAAGAATTGCATATAAATATATTTGAATGAGCACAATGGACACATTTAAATAAATACATACAAATTTAAGGCCCGGTTTCATAGACAAGACTTGGCTTAAGCCAGGACTAAGCCTTAGTCAAATTAGAGTAATGAAGTCAATTTTATAAAAATGCTTTAGAAATACACATGACTGGTGTGCGAGAAAACACAATGGCACTGATACATCTTTTTGGTTAAGAAAGCTCAAATATTCATTTTATTATAGGAGTATCCTTAAACCTTGTCTGTGAAATTGGCCTTACAATTCAATTTTAATGCAAATGTATCCCATAATACAAATAACAGTATAAAGGCCAGCGCACATTGCTTCCAAAATTTCTGCATGTTAAAAAAAAAATAAGACCTCACGTTGTGTCAATCACATTTACACACTGCCTTTGATATTTTCGTCCGTCATAAAAATAATTGGACTGGGTTAGATTTTCTGCTTTGGTCGCATCCATAGCAAGCATCTTGAGAGGCTTTTTGACAATCTAGAGACAATGAACAAACGAGCGCCAGATACGAAGAAATGCATGTGAAAGTTTTCGGACTGTATGTGCAAAGACCTTTAACATAGAGTTTTTTTCACACTCAGGTGATGCAAATAAATACTAATGATGAAGTTTGAAGTAATATTCATTCATTTGAATGTTTAATTTTAAAGAATAAAATTATATTAAAACACATTATTGCAAACTTATGTATTAAAAAGAAATACGAAGTTAAATTTAGAAAAATTAGAAATACGGTGTTAACCTTAAAAATTAAAATACTAATAATGCTGTTTAAAGTAATTTTATTTCATTACTGTGTTTTTTTAAAGACAAAATAATAAAAAATACAGTTGTTTTTTTAAAGCATTAAACATTTAATTAACGCTTACTAATCCATTAGTACAAACTACATTCAACAAAACATTTAAATAGTTTTTTTGCATTCACTTATACATTGTATGTAACTACGTGTGAATAATGCAGTTTAAAGTAATATTACACATTTTAATGTTTTACGATCTCTCGTCACTTATGGTAAACAATTGTTGTTCTGTATTAAGTTGAATTGTTACAATTGTTTTGTTTGAACAGGTGATGTGTTTTCATCGGTTAAGTTCAACATGTCATCTCTGTGACACATAAACACGCGTGTGAGAATGAAGTCTGTGTACTGCCATAGTTTCTGTATGTCAACTTCAATCAGAAATGTGATGTGTGCTAACCTGTGTTTCTCTCTCTCTCTCTCTCTCTCTCTCTCTCTCTCTCTCTTTTTGTCTGCGGACCGTCCCGATGCTTCTCAATCTCCTCTTCAAAAGGTAACGTGCTTTATTTGTACTTCTTTACCACAGTAAAAGCCCTTCAGGCACTTTTATCAATGCTAAAGTAATGGGAAGCTAGTGCTGAATTAATGATGTAACGTGTGTGATGGTGGTCTTAGAAAAAGACGTTCCGTACAAGAACTTCATCTTGTCCTGTCTTGCTAAATTAAAAAAGAAGGAAAAACGGAGGAATATTTTATTGAACATGATGTTGTTCTTTTACAGCTTGAAAGACTCATAGTTGTGTTTCATTTAAATATGGAGTTTGTCTCCGGTGTTTCTCCTGAAGTCTTTTAGGTGAATTATTAATAGACTCAATGGAACCCGAGTGTGTTTGAGTTTTGAGATGAATATTTGGTGTGTTTCTTTGTAAAGGAGAAAGAGCGAGCGTGATCGTTCAATCCGAGCAGGATTAAACCTCGTGCTCATACCATTATTCAGTTTGGCACAAAGAGATGCTCGTGTTATTGTGCTCTTTTGAGACACGCTCTTAATCCCTGAAATCCCATCTGACCTGTGCGCGGGCCGGTCTGTTACACTGCCCTCATTCACAAACGCTCCGCTTTAAATCCCCATTCTCTTCCCCACTGTAGTATGAACACTACCAACACTACACTTATAATCTGCTGTCCCAGAGCCATACTGAAGTTGTAATACCCTTTCTCACCACTGGGATGGAAATTAAAGAAATCAAAGAGTGGTTTTCGAGAATAAGAGCTTAATATATAAATTGTGAGTTTGCTTGAATGCTTGAATATTGAATGTGATGAAAGAGAGAGATGCATTTGAGTTTTTGTTTAGTGTCTATAGTTTCTAGTGGTTGTTTAAGGCTGATTTCAATGTGGAGAGGTGGCGCCTTCATTTTGGGGTTATTTTAAAATGTGCCACAGACGTTTTCAGTACTTTTTGTGTAGTTCATTACACTTCTTTTATAGTTTATTTCCTTATCAGACATGTTGACATGTTAGGCTTGTTGTAAATGAGTTAAACATTTTTTACCAGGGCAGGAATAGTTTTGAAGCACACAATTGTTGTCTCCTATAACAAAAATCTGCATTAAAATGCAGATCTTGTTGTACAAAATAGACAAAAATCCTTTTTTACGCCTCTGCAGATTTGTAGTTATGAAATGAGAGTGTCAAAAGTGTTTTTTTGTCGAATGTTAGTGTTAACAAGTGGTTGTGTGTGTGTTTAGTTTGAGTTTATCTGTGAAGTATTTCATTTGCTTGATGATTCATTATTGGCATTAACACATGGATATTCAATGTATGCAGGATTTTTGTTGAATTAACAATACACCAAAGAGAAGATATTTGGCTGAACCTGACATTTCTGGACACAAAACAAAACAGCAATAGCTAAATTAGCCTTTGTGTTCTAAGTGTAATTTCTATTAATATGAAAAAGCTATTTGAATTTTTAATAATTTTGCACAAATAGGGGGCGACACGGAGCTGCATTGAGACGGAAATAGTTCAACTTTTTGGAGTGTCGCTTATCAGGGTTCATTTGAAGAGAGAAAGCAGCGTTTCTGGCGTTTTCCGCACGCTTTTAGATCCGAAAGGTGAATCGGGCCTTAGTTTGTTATTTTGTATATTACAGTATGTGTTTGAGAATAGAAATGGTTTTTATTCATCAGAAAGAGGTGCATCACTGAAATCTGAACACATTTCATGTCAAATATTATGTCTGGGCTGCGTGGAAACGCAAATATAAACCTTGTAAACAAATGTTTTTGGACAACAATGTGTATGCAGGCATTATTTGTCTGATTCAATTCAGATCTTTTAAAAGCTTCTGTTATCAGATCTGTGCAGGATTCCTACACTGTTCATTTTTGGCCCATTTTCTCTTCCAAATTTTTGGCGTCCCAGATTGTGCCGCATGCCTAATTGTGACAAATTATGATTCATACGCAGTCAAACTTTAGTATAAAATGTTTACTCAAATGAAGTACAGTATATGCCTGTGTATGAACGCCGCGGGTTTACACTTTAATGACATATCTTAGTTCCGTCCGAATGAGCACAGAAGTGACGTGACATTGAGTGTTTTGATGCAGCAGGAGATTATGGGATGTGCTTCATTGAACTGAACTGATCAAACCTCACAAAGACATGGAGGATTATGTCCGCTTAATGGATGAGAAAAGTGTCCGGCAATCCGCTTTCAAATCTCCTCATTTCTCTCACATTGACGCACATCTAGTGGTCTGTTGTCCTCTCAAGAGGAAGGATGTGTGCAGAATAAACCTCTAGTGTACTGAACTGTTCAGTGTATACTCTATACGGCCTACTAGGGCTGTTAGGAAACTAGTTTTTACAATGAAAACTAAATGACAACAGCATGTAGTGTTCAAATGCTCAGTAATTCACACAATTTATTCAAGTAAAAGAAACAAAGAATAGAAAAATGTATTACAACATATATGAATAAAGTTCAGTACTCAATAGTATTTACTTTAGTAAACTGATATAAAATTCCTAGATACTATACAGTAATGTTTTTAACCTTACCATAGTAAATATTTACCTATAGTATGCTTTAGTACTTACATTTCCATTACATTTAGTCATTTAGCATTTTATCCAAAGCGACTTACAGATGAGGGAAACAAAGGAAGCATATAGGAACAACATAAGGAGAAACAAAAAGCACAAGTGCAATACAAGAAAACTGGTCTCATTTAGCCTAGAACAGACTACAAAGCGAAGTTTTTGAAAGAGTAAATAAAGAGATAGAAGTCAGAAGTGATCGGTCAGGTGTTGATGGAAGAGATGTGTTTTCAGACGATTCTTAAAGATATCTGCAGATCTTGTATCAGCGAGCAGATCATTCCATAAATGTGGAAACGATCCAGAGAATGTACGTGAGAACGATTTTTAACCTTTCGTGGATGGCACAAGATGTCGTTCATTTGCAGAGCGTAAGGATCTGACGGGTATATAAATCTGCATTAGAGTGAAGATAAGGGGGTGCGGGTACCAGTGGTGGTCTCGTAGGCCAGGATGCGAGCGACTATAGGGAGCTAATGTAACTTAATGAAGAGAGGAGTGACGTGTGCTCTCTTCGGTTCATTGAAGACTACTCTTGCCGCTGCAAGATCATCTGTAGAGATTTGGTTGTGCAAGCTGGAAGTCCAGCCAGAAGCGCATTGCAGTAGTCCAGTCTGGACAAGAAAAGAGCCCGGACTAGGACTTGTGTAGCATGCTCGGATAGGAAAGGTCTAGTTTTCCTAGTATTGTAGAGGATGCATCTACAGGACCGGGTGGTGCTGGCAACCTGATCTGTGAAGTTAAGCTGATCATCGATCACCACTCCCAGGTTTCTGGCCGTTCTGGAAGATGTGCTGGTAGATGAGCCCAGTTGAATGGATAAATTGTGATGAATCTGTATTTACAAGCAGTTCTGGTTATGCAAGATTCAGTTGCAGGTGATGGTCATTCATCCAGAGTGAGATGTGGGCTAGCCGTGCTGAGATGCGTGCAGAAACAGTCGGACCGTCAGGCTGAAATGACAGGTGGAGTTGTGTATCATCCGCAGTGATATTAATTGATATATTATCATTTATATATACTACAGACACAAATAGTTAAGTATTGTATAATATAGATTTCCAACTTTACTGTAGTGTTTAGAAACGTATCATAGTAATTTTAGTAAACTACATATTATGGTGTAACTCTAATTCGGTATCACTGCACTTCATCAATTAAGTTAATGCTACAGAATATTATTGAACACTATAGTACTAATCGCCATAATGTACGTTCTATATACTACAGTATACTACATTTACTATACAAACGTACTGCAGTATACAAAATGTATATAAGTATACTACAGTATTTTTCACATGTGGGAAGCAACAGATAAAATAAATACAGCAAAGATGAAGGTTTATCATCAGTATAACTTAACATGTAAAAAGAAATGCGAAAGTATCATTTCACTTTTAATCTTACTAAGATTAAGTTTAGCATACAATACAGTCCTCGTGGAGTTGGTATTTGTAGATCAATTTTACGTGTAATGTTAACATTTGTCAAACACAGTCAAGATGTTAAGAACTGTGGATGTTTGTCCTTCTAGTTTGTGAAAATAGACAGATGCATGTAGGAATGTTTTGTATGTCTTTTCAAAGCGACATATGGTTTGTTATTCCAAACATGCAGTAAGTGTGTGATTCATATCTCAGATCATATTTATATACATGACACCTCTCTTATCTTTTGCTGTGGTGATGGGCTTCATAAATCAAATCCTAATGAAAGGCACAGATTTGATTCTGAAAACTCATCTGTAGCAGATGTCCGTCTGAAGTCTGCAGCGAGAGCATGTCAGGTTTCTGAAAAAAGAAACAGTGCTTTTTCTCCAGCGTGAGGGAGAGATTACATGAGCGCAGTGCAGTACACAGACTAATGGAAAGGTACCCGTGGCATGAGCTCTGTGTGCGCTTACTGTCGCGTGACAGGTCATGTCCAACTGCACTTAATGGAGTTCTCAGTTGCGTTTCGTTTGAGATTCAATTTATTATAGTCTCAAATGTTTCCCTTGAACAGATCAAATTTTGACACATTTGTTCTTTTCACACTTTACCCTGGGTTATCTATATTCAAAACTTTTAACCCCCGGTAAACAAACGTTTCACACTTGTAACTTGGGGTATGAAGCCCTTCTCTGAAGCAGGGTTAGCAGCGTTTTTGCAGGGTTAACCTTGCATTGCGGTGCCAAACATGTGCAGTGTGAATGAAGCAGGGCTAGAATAAAATGACCAGACGCTTAGCAACAGACACCCAATCAAACACTGAACAGTGCATAGCTCATTTCACAAGTAAACAGTGTAAACAATCCTTTTAGTTTTTATTTATTTGAGTAAGTGACCTCTTAGGAGGCTTAAAACAGCGAAAAATGATTTGCGACGTGTCATTTTTTCCAAGATACGGAACTACAAGGTATTCAGTTATTTAAAGGGACCACGCACTATTTTTATTCAGTCAGTTTGACAGGGCAGAATTTATCCAATCATGACCTTTGACACCGCAAATATGCAAATAAGAATGTTAACCCAGGGTTAAGTGATATACAGTGTGAAACATCGGGTTATGAATGCCCAGGGTTAACTCTTAACCCTTGTTAAATTATAAACAGTGTTAAATGTGAAACAGATAACCCAGGATTCTTAATCTTGGGTTAAGAATAACCCTGGGCATTAACAACCCAATGTTTCACACTGATCATCACTAAACTGCGCCGCATGTAAACGCCTTTGTCGGTTTGTTCTATCTGTTTTTGTGCGCATGACATTGCAATAGTAAAAGTCCCAAACGGAAGTAATGGTAAAATAACGCATAAAAGTTCGCTGCAGTTGATGTAGAAACAGCAAAATGAAAAAGTATTGTTGCATATGCAGGTACTGTGACACGAGAAGAGATATAAAAATACAGCTTCTCATAGATTTCTTGTGGCCTTTTTTACTACACGTGAAAACAGGTTTCTTTCATAAACTGATTTTTGATAGATGTCCGTTTATTTTGTGCATCGCATTGAGATACTAAAGAGATTTCATCTGTGATTTTTCACTAGCAAAAGAAGCAGTGCAACACACATTTGGCATCATGTTTTATGTTCTCCTCATGTTCTTTCAAGACTTACTGAACTTACTGTAGAATTCAGAACTGAAAGTGTAGAAATCCTCTTCTGTGTCAGATCTTTCTCCAGGTGTGTGAGATTAAACATGTAATCCGGTCTCATTCAACAGCACTTTAGTCCGAACATTCTCACACAATGGTGTTTCTGCTGTTACTCAACGAAAGCCGGATGTGCTGAGAATTCTTCTCATTACTTTCAATGTCGTTTACAGAAAATACAGGGAATTAAAACGCTTTCTCTCTCTCTCCGGCTCACAGATAAGCTGTTATCAGTGTTGAGTTTCTGCACACCCCTTTGATCTTTGCTTCTCTCCGTGTTTCTCATCTTTCAGGAGGTTCGGCTGAACGTCAGGTTGTGAGATTTATCCTCGACGGAGTCTCTCGTTCGGGGTGTTAAGCTCTTTTAAATAAATCCACGTCTGTATCAGCTCATCCCAGCACACGCTTGATATCTGCTTCTGTTAATGATCCTGCGTGTGCTTATACAGGATCACTCAAACCTTTGTTTGGACTGAAGTATTGAACTTGTCATGGCAAAGATGTGTTCAAATTCTTATTGTGCTATTTCTGTTGTCTTCGAACAAAAGAAACGAAAGCAATCATATATTTGAGCTTCTTAAAAGGGAAAGGAGTCTCTTCATCTAATGCTGGACACATTTTGGCTGTATTTCATCAGCTCCAGTGTTTTAGCTTTATTCATATTGGCTGCAGGTGCAGTTTATGTTTGACAACCAAATTGATCTCAAGCCTTTAAGCAAGCAAACTCCTTTACATCAACAGGTCTTGAAGGTCTTGAGAAACATTCATTGGGTCCAGCGTGTCTGAACCTTTGACTGGTGTTTTTTTGTGTAAGGCTTGGAAACGCAGATAATGAGAATCTGGAAATGGGATCAGAGATTGGAGATTGGAGAGGGATCGATCTGATGACCGTATCACCTGTTTGAGTCTATCAAGGGTTTCCTGCGGGCAGTAATTACGGCTCTGTTTCTCACAATCGGATAGATGAGTAACTGATGGTCTTTGACTTTATGGCCACCTTCCTTCAGCTTCTGGGTTCTGCTGACCTCCTTTTATGAAAATGAACCTGTTGAAACCCAACCCATAGTCAATCTCATATTAATCTTGAGTGCCTATACAGTAGTATTGCATACGTCATATCTTCTGAGAGTATTTAGTTTTATAACATTTATTAAAGAGAGATACAGCTGTACGATTATTTCCGGAAAAACACGAGGCGCTCTCCAACTCTGACTGTGTAACGCCAGCAGCTGGTCGGATTATCTCTTTTCCTTTGCTTCTAAGTTTTGACCTTTATAAATGAAGCATCATTTTTTATATTTTTTTCAGAGAGTGCAGAGCTCAGCTATTTCAAACCTATATGAAAAATATATTATGTTATAAATAGTATTTATTAATATCTCAATGCTGTGTTCTGTGGTATAAGCTATGGTAAATGTAAAAACTGATGTAAATGCTATCGTGTGATGTAGTATTTTCTATATTAAGGTTCAAGAACACTGTCTAGAAATTTTACTAAAGTTGACTATGGGATAATACGTGTGAAATACAATTATAGTTACATGTGAACTGTTATTTAAAGTCTACTTTAACCCTTTGCAAAAATTGACAAACATTTTCTTAATTAAATTAAATATGAACTTGAATCTGGGAAGCCGCTCAGTGTCATTGGTTATAATGATTTGATCACAGTTTAAAGGGTGCGGTGATAAAGTCGCTGGTGCTCTAGTGTTTCAGACCGCACACACACTTACTATCAGCTTCCCTGCCTTTCCATTCTGTGGCATGACATCGTCACCATGGCAACAGAGGAAGGAAGTACAGCAGAACTATCAGGCAGGCGCTGAGGTTGCAGGGTTGTCACATAGAGTACATTGAGCCCGACTGACTCATGATGTCACTTTATTTTACTCTCTCTGTCCGTCTATTTATCCAATAAGTGTCTGTCTGTTCATCTACTGTATATATCTGTATGTTTATCTGTCTGTCTCTATATCTATTCATCCATCCCTTCATCCATCTATACAGTACATGTCTCTCTCAATATCATTTTGAATTATTTTACATCATTTGTAAATCTGTAACCAAATAAACGTTTTTGTGATATATATTTTTTAATCTATTATCTATCTGTCATTTGCAGTACATTGGCACTTTGAACAGCTGATGCAATTTTTTCTCTGTCTGTGACAGTTGCAGATGGTCTGTTTTGAAGTGTCTGGATATTATTGATAAAGAAATCTTTTATACTGTAGATATGGTTATGAATTTGATACTGTACCACTGGAGCTTACACACATGCATTCTTTAGTTTCACAATCCAAAGACAAGTTAATGGTTCTTTCATTCTTTCCTCTCTCTGGCCCAACACAAACAGACACAGGCAGACTCTCTCGGTCTGTTTGCTGACATTGGTTAGGTACTGCATCATTTTCCCGTTCCGTGAGCCTTTAAATTACCCAGAATGCCGCAGTGACGAAGACAGCCGCTCTCTCCTCTCCCCTTTCACGAGAAACGCTCCCTTTTCCCGTATAACATATCTGACATCTTCATCAATGTCCCATTAAATTCCAGAGAAATCATGCATTGCCATTTGGCTATCTTTTCATCCTCTGTGAATTTACGGCCCTGCATTCCCCATCTGCCGCCGCTGGTGATTTTTTATTTGCCTGTCACCGGTTTCAGCGGTGTTCACTGAGATATTACTCTTGAAACTCGCTGCATATTGTGTCTGGCTCTATTCCTGAGTCACAGTTTTACCTCATTATTATTTTGAGACGCTTTACCTAGAAAAGTAGCAGTAAAGGAGAAGTTCACCTGAAAATGAAACATCTCTCATCATTTACTCAACCCCATGCTGTATGACCTAATTTCTTTAGTTGTGCGCAAAGTTTGATTTTTATAAAAATCTCTTTGTCTATATATACAGAAGGTCTCAAAATATTGAAACTCTAAAAGCACAAACATCCATCATTAAAGTAATCCTAATGACTCCAATGGGTAAATAAAATGTCTTCTGAGGAGAAATGAGACCTTTGTTGGAGAAAACCATTAATAAGTAGAGCTTATTAAGGAAAACTAAAATCAAAACAAAGATAGAAAAATAAAGCGTTAAATTAAAGCAATAAGCCTGAAGAAGCAGTGGGTTACAGTGCATTTTATAACAGTTAAGGGTGTTGTGGCACGATGCGAAGCAGAGTCATTAAAACCTCCTTAGGCCTGATTCACATTTTGCATTTAAAACCACGTGGAAAACGCGAGCCGCGCTCTCTCTTAATGACCTGTGGTGTGCGCGCAGCACTCTGAAAAGTTGAACTATCTCCATCTCGATTCGGCGCCGACACGCTTAGAAAAATATGTGCACCGCATCGCAACGGCGTCGCCCCCTATTTGGGAGCACCTGCCGCGCATCTACATTTAAAGTAACAAATATGTGCGCGGAAATGATGCGAAATGTGAATCAGGCCTTAGCTGTTATAAAATGTACTTGTAACCCATTGTTTCTTGGGGTTTATTGCTTTTATAAAACTGTTATTCCATATGCGTAGCAAGGTATCATAAAATAAATGATATTCAGGCTATCTAATGCAGTCAGTCCTTATAAATCGGGGTATTTATCCATTTTATTTAACCAGGAAGTTCCCGTTGAGATACAATATCTCTTCCACCAGGGAGTGTAATATTAGCCACAATAATTGCTTTAAATCCCATTGTTTCATATCATGTGACTTGTTATTTTTCATCGGAAGACACACAAGACTTGAAGAAAGATGTGTTGCCCTCTTATGTGGTTGTTTTTCTACATATAAACTCAAAAATATTTTTAATTTCTCACACACAATTCTCATTTCAAAGACATTCTAAAGCCACATGGTCATTAGGATTACTTTAGTGACTTAAATTATGTTTTTGTGTGCTATTTATTGCCTGTTCATGGACATAAAGTGACAAATATTTTTATACCAAATCTCCATTTGTGTTGAAGTTTAGATCATACTGTGGAGGTTAAACACTGACATGAGTCTGCAGGAAGAGTTGTGTGCAGTTGCAGTTGTTGTTTTGTTTCGTGACTGACTGGTTTCTTGCATCCACCATCCTCTGTTTATTTGACATTTACATATTTGGCAGACACTTTAATCTGAAGCTACTGACGCCGTTCAAGTTGTTCATTTTTGTCAGTATGTGTGTTTCCTGGGAATTGAACCCACAAACTTTTGTTCTGGCGACACGATGCTCTAACCTAGTGGTTCTCAAACTTTTCAGATGAAGTTCCACCTTTAATAAAATGAGTTGTTCCAAGAACCAGCTAATGACCGCCACAGAAAATCCCACGAATAAACACTCAAATTAATAGTTGAGCTGTGAATCTTTACACCTCATCCTCCGATTCTAATGAATTATTAATACATATATTGTTGTCACTTTTTTATTTACCAGCTGTTTTCACACTACGTGCCTGTTTTTTTCATGTTTCTCAAGTTAGTTAACAGTAAAAGTGAATACAAAACACTTTTCTGTAGTGCATGGTAAACAGCGCTCTGTAAATGACTTTTATGGGGGTTTTATTGACTTTGAGTTGACTTGCAGAAAAAATTATCCAATTTATATTAAAGACAAAAAATGTGAAAACAATATTTAACACATTAGATAATAGATATACGTATACTTAAACATCAAGAGAGCAGCTGTATATAACAAACAGAGACTTATAACGAGTTGACACCAAATGTGATTCTAGCGGTTTGCGCAAGAAAATTACGTACAAAGTCAATCCAAAAACGCTTATATACGCAAACTCGTGGCGAGCGATGAGATTGACACGAACCGAATAACGAACTTTCCCCGCCAGCAATAATGAGCGTGGAACGTGATTGTTCACGTTTGGTGTGAACCCAGCATGTCACTTTACTGCAGCGGCTCTTGTCCAGGCGACGCGTCAAAACTAAAACGCTGTCATGATTCCACTATCTTGTCATGTTTATTCGTGTTGTTTGAGTGGAGTCATGGCATAACCTATGGTTTTCTGTGAGATTGAATGATTCTTTCTCGTGTCTCGTCATTGTTCCCCACATCTCGTTCCTCGTCAGCCTCTCCTTAGTGCTAATCCCCAGCACCTGTTACTCGTTATGATCCTTTGTCTTTCTCCCTATAAAAAGTCCTCACGTTTCTTTGTCCAGGGCTCGTGCATTGTACCTGTGTTCTGTGTACCTGTGTTTCCATGTTCCTGTTCAGTGTTCCTGCTCTCCTCAGTCTTTGTACATTGTTCCTGTTCCTTGTCTAATCAGTGTTACCATCAATACCGTCTGTGTCTGCCTGCACTTGGGTTCCCACGCCATGTCTCTTCTCGAGATTCATGACAAACGCAATGCCCGGTTCCTTGATTTAACTTCAAGTAGATGCAGACGTGTGTTGTATTAAAGCTTTACAGCAATAACAACAGCTTTAAACAGCGGCTGAAGTGCAGAAAGTGAAAAGAAATTGAATTTGCACGCAGCTCATCGGAAGAGAGAGAGTGTCTGTGTTTGAGCCGCCTGTCATGTGCCTCAGTTACATCGACCCATGAATACAACTATATTAAAATTGCACATGGGCTGAGATGTATTTCCTATTTATGAATCATCTATTAATCATTTGAAATTGTATTAAAAACACGAAATGTAAATTAATATATTGACTTTTCGATTTTCTGTCGTGTCACCTCACGCACCACCAGGGTCTCTTCAAGTACCACTAGTGGTACGCTTAGCACAGTTTGAGAACCACTAATGTAACGTCTAAAGCAGCGGTGACACATGATTTTGAGCATACGAAATTCGTTCAGATGGTGCTGCGAAAATGGGCGGTAACAGGATATGACACTCACAATCACATAAAATTACACGTTTCACTGTTTAAACTTAACCATCCTCTCCTGTTTCTATTGCCATCAGTTTTTGTAATCTTTTTAAGTTGTGTTGTTCAAAACGGGATGATGCGACACTGCTACAATGAGTGATTCCTCCATTTTGGACGCTATGATGTTTTGACCTTCTATTGGTCCTAAGCATTCACGTGACGCGAATTCGCAGGTCACAGTTCACCAAACTTGAACTTTGCTAAGCAGCGAAATGGAAAAATATTTCCGCACAGGCTTGCGTTTGCGGTCTGTCGCATTCACATGCGTATGAATGGAAGTAAATTGACGGAAAATTCAAGTGTGACCAACCACATGAACGCTGGTATATCATGATGCTCAGCGGATGATCAGGGACAGGGTCAGAATCCTCTCTCAACGCCGTCTGTATAGCGTGTTATAAATCACAGCTGTGGATATCACATCACAAGTGTTGCTGTCAGTCTGATGTCTTCTTCACATTAACACTCTGCACGGCCTCCAGGAACACAGTAACACGGTCCGACGTGAGCACAAGTCGAGAACTTGCCTAAGGCTCCATAAGGATCTCTACAGCTGTGACACACTTAACACTCTTACTTTCTATTTAATGATGTGCTTATGATTACAGGAGATTTCATCCCCTTCTACACCGTATGTACGGCATAGAATCTCATTAGTGGTGGTTAGTGTCTGTGTGGTTTTTAAATGTTGTAAAGATAAATATTGTTGTTTAATTCTGTGCATAATGTTGGTGAAAATAAGGATTCCAAATATAATTGGCAACAAATATTTTTTTATCTTACGGTTAGTGTAAAACATAATTTCAGAGCATGGAGAGTATGGAGGTGTAAAAGAATGTAGATTGTAGGGGTAAAATCATCTGGGTTTGGGTAAATTTGATGAGAAATGTTTGAGTTCAATTGAGAATTTCAATAAAAAATGACAATGGCTATTTTGTAATTAAATATTATAGGGTTTATTGTAAATATTTTATCAATATGGGTCACTCTCTTATTTAAATTTGTGTGCCCTCATAATCTTTAGTTAAAAACGGAAAATTCTCCTGTAATGACTATACATCTTAAATAACGTATGTCAGACGGCTTGGGCGGAGCATCCGTTAAATCCTCCCCCTTAACTGTCAGTTTGCTGCCAGTTTCATTTTAAAATGCAACGCCGGTTTTATACATCCAATCAAATCGCAGAGAAAGACGAAAGCCACACCCACTCATTTTTCTCATTAGAATGTTTTCGGAAATGCGTCAAAATACGGAAGTAAAAAAGATCGCAACTTCCCGTTCACAGGGACTTTAACAAATCTGAGCTCAGTTTGACACATTGTTGACATCTCTTCTCAAACTCTAATGACAGACACATTGTGATTCTTGTCTTAAGAGAAATATCTGAGATGCAAATGAGAATTAAGCAAAGGTTTATTTTTGCTGTTCATTTAATCTTATTGATGTCTTGGAGAAACTATTGATACATTAAAGAGATCTCTGTGTTTTTTCCTTTTTTTGTTCTGTATGACTTCTGTATGTCATGTTTTTATTTGCGTTCCTTCGTGACACTTTCATCTGTTTTATGTAGAAAGATCCAGACTGCATTTAACACGCGTCCCTCTCCT
This sequence comes from Triplophysa bombifrons, assembly GCA_029783895.1. NCBI lineage: Eukaryota > Metazoa > Chordata > Actinopteri > Cypriniformes > Nemacheilidae > Triplophysa > Triplophysa bombifrons. The sequence goes on along the minus strand of CM056455.1, from coordinate 3,353,377 downwards.
TTCATGCAACATTTACATTAATAGCAGGAAGACCTCTAGAGAAACCAGCCCTCCCCGTCTGCAACACCACCGCACCACACAAGTCTGTACAGAGGATGAAATGAAATCTCAAGGGTAGAAGCCTGAAGACAGAAGGAGGGAAGGTCCTCTGTTGTTGTGATCTCTGATTGTGTGGAGCCTTTCGTATAAATACAAGTTAAAGGAATTATTTACTTGGGAAAAACAAACATATTTATCCACCATATTAAAAAAACTAACAAATAAAACTGTATCTCTATTATATTGACTACAGTTAAAATACTGTATAAAATCACTATAATGTGTTTGTATATTTTAAAGAACAACAGTTTCTCATCATTTTCTTCTAAAGTCCCCCACAGAAAAAGAAAGCATCCGTAAGAAAGAATAATCACAGATGAAATCTCTTAAAAATCTCAATAACCATCAATTAGATTATTAGAGTAAGTGATTATATTAATTAAGATTAGATCAAAGGAAAAGCACGTTGAAATGTTAGCTTTAGTCTCATTCAGATCTCACATATTTCTCCTGAGAAGAAAACACAGAAATGTCACAAATGTGTGTGTCATTAGAGTTTGAGAAGAGATGTCAACAATGTGTCAAACTGAGCTCAGATTTGTCCGATCTGCTATCAAAAATCAATATTATTGAAGACCTCAATATCAACTCATCAAAGAAACAGAGAGAGAGAGAAATAAGAAAGCAAAATATCCACAATATTGAATAAAGCAATAAACAATATTAAAAATCTCTTTATATCTCTTGAATGTCAATGAGTGAATAGAAACTTCCTCAAGTCTCATCTGCGTCTCAGACATTTCTCAGTGTTTCATCACAGTGTTTATTTTGCTACTGAAAAATCACATATGAAATCTCTTTAGTGTTTCAGTTATTTCGTCAGTGAGATTAAATGAGGAGCAAATGGAAACTTGCTTCAGTCTCGTCTGTGTCTCAGATATTTCTCTTGAGAAAAAGAGTCATAAATGTCACAAATGTGTCTGTCGTTAGAGTTTGATTGGAGTTGTCAATAATGTGTCAAACTGAGCTCAGATTTGTCTCGTCTGCCATTAAAAGTCAATATAATGGAAGATCTCAATGTGAACTCAAACATTTCTCCTCACATTTACTCAAATCAAGATGATTTCACCTTGTTTCTGTTTTCTTTTCTCCTCTGGATGTTTTGGAGAAATGTCTGAGACATCTTTGAATACAGCACAACTGAGAGGTTTAGTTTTCTGTGCTGTGGGAGTATAAACTAATAAAGCCTGAATGCATCCGAGTGAGATTTTGGACTCTTAAGGATGTAAACGCGGCAGTTGTGTTTCTGTGGCAGAGCACAAATCTGACTGGAGGTCAGTGAGAATATTGAATAAATTATTCATGTGTTTAATACTCTCTCAGGGCCGAGAGTAAGGTGTGTGCGTGTTCCCCGCAGGAGCTGAAGGGACTGTGAGGTGTTTTCAGAGCTCTACACCGGAGACGTTGATTACTTCTTTGGCTTTTCCTCTAGATAAACAACCATTTGTCATCGCAGACGCTCACGAGCGAAGGTGTCTCAGACTAGACCGGGAGCTTGAGCGTGGAAGCCAGAGAAAAGAGAATGGGATCTATTTATCAAGCCAGCCGGTTGTGTTTACCATCTGTGATAAACAACACTGTGCCAAAGTACCTACAGTTTCCCATTTCCAATAAACAGCAAAGCTGAGCAGGCAGCGGGGACTCACGTCAGCACGCCAAAACAGGGGAATTACTGTACATGTGTGTGTGTGTGTGTGAAAAGGGCCAGATATCACTTCCTCACTTCTCTTCCATCTGTCTCAGTTATTCCTTGTGTGGCGTCAGGAGGTCAATGTTACCGTGGTTACTGTCATAATGGCACTTTTACGGCAAACAAACTTTTTTTTATTTAACATTTTTCTTTTGCTAATTTTTCATTTACATATATTAATGGATGAGTGACATTAATGAGCAAGCAAAGTTTGGGTGTATATGAATGTAGATGCGTGTACTGTATGTAATATATACACAACTTGCCGAATGTTTGAAATATTGTGCAGATTTTACTGTTTCGGTAGCAAATGTGAATCACACAATGTGAATCCTGAAGCCCCACAAATATATATAAACCACACGCCTTGTAAAATAGCTACAAATCGTTGTGAGATTGTGTATAAAACAAGTGAAAACTATAGCAAGTCCCCATGAAGATATCAAACAAGATACCTCGAAAGATGGCAATTGAGAGTCATTTTCAATAATCGTGATATTAACAGTCATGATTATTGATAATCATATGATATAACATAAATAATTCAGCACCTAAAGTTAATGGTTAAAACTGTCTTATAAGTGTGATTTGCTAAGCCAAAGGAAACAAATGTACAGATGAATTTGACCGATAGCGATTCAATAGTTGCCATTATAATACCTACGAAGTGAGGCCTATCATGATAACCGTGAAAGCGAAACATGGATACTGTGACAGCCCTGGTTTACACACATGGAGGAACCCAAAAACTACTTAAAAAACGACTAAAAATTTTGAAAACTGATAGCGCTATTTGTCCACAAAAATCAGATAGCGTGATAATACCGCAGCAACGAATTTGGTTGGGCACGATAACTGTGAAAGTGAAACATGGATACCGTGACAGCGCTCGTTTAGACACATGCATGGAGAAATCATGGAGAAACCCAAAAGCTACTTTAAATACGACTAGAAAATGTTGACAATCTTATACGCAAGCTTGTTTCGAGGAAAGAAAATATGGAACGATGTGGCAGTGCAAGATTGTCGTGAATGCTCTGGTGCTCGGGGAAAGTTGAACCCTCTTTATACGAGCTTTATATCTCCCACCGGATAAACTCAAGCTCCAAACTGTTTGTTCTGACATAACAAGCTGGACCCAGCATGCATCTGTTTCATTATGAATCAGCACCGGTCCAGCGCGATCTCTTCCTCGCAGCAGATGGGCCGCAGCGGGCCGCTAAAGACTTCAATGCATTCTGAGCCGGCCAAGTTCAGTGGTGCCAAATGAAGAAACATTCACTTCAGTTTACCGTTTGCTTTGGTACTGCCTGTGTTTAATATCTAATAGTGTGAGACAGACTAAACGCGATCTCTCAGACATGTTTCTAGTTTGATATTATTAGCTGTTTCCTCCACGGAGGATCTGGACAAGTAACAGCTCCGTTTTCAACAGATTCTTTTATCCTTTAGCTGTTTGTGATTCTGACGGTTTCTGTTGAACACTTTACGGGTGACACCTGGTTCCACTGTCGGGGTGAAGTAATCTGCATTTGAGCAAATGTGATGAAATGTTTGAGTTCATGTCGAGATCTTCAATCATATTGACTAGGGTTGGGCGATGTCTACCAAATTGGCATCGGACGATACCCACAGTGAAACATTGTGATGGACGATGACAATGGGCGGGGGCGAAGGCGCGTGGTTATATCAGTTTGCTAGATAGCCATATACCAAAACATTAAAAGCAAATATATCGGGGCTCCAGACTGCCACCAAATCGAATTTTGCTACCAGGTTTCAAGACAGCATACTTTTCAACAAGTATTTGCGCATGTACGAATTGCACATTTTAATTTCTTCCAGTTGTTATTTCACGTGGAAAGACGAGTAGATCTTGCGTGGGATGTGCGGACGGCCGTAGGGGACTCACGATTTCAGCCCAACAGCGTGATGGCTGTCAGCGATGTCATTTTCTACAGGCCCAACCCTAATATTGACTTTGTCTGATCTCAGTTTGACACATTATTGACATCTCTTCTCAAACTCTAATGACAGACTGTTGGGTTGGCTTTTAAAAGCGTGTTTTTGCGTGTTTATTTGCGTTCACCAAGAGTCTTGTAAAGCGGAAGAAGGGCGCGAAGTTGGTTCGCCAACCGCCAAAAAACTCCATAAGAAGAAATGCGGAAAATATCATTGATATCAGCATGTGGATGACCTTTATCATGTCTCATAAAAAAAAGAGAAAACCTTATAAACGTTGTTCAAAACAACAGGAGGAAGACTTAATTTGTAATTTGACCATCAAATTGTAAATTCATGATTTATAAGGCCGCCGTGCCTCAATTCACTCTGGTTGCTGATGTGCACATTTGTTTATGTTGCTTGACGTTAGCTTTATTTCAGACGAGTGATTTTGACTGTTGTCAGTCTTAAATTTAACATATATTTTGCATATTTGCTCTTATTCTGCATAACAGTAACATTTTATCAGATAAATTGTCAATTTACTACAGTCAGTTCCATACATTTAGTTCACCGTAACATGACAAGTTACTATATATTAATATTGAGTATAATCATATTGTATTCGTTGGGGGCTGAGATGATCATGTGCAAAACTAACAAGTCTGTAAGACCAACTTAGTCTACCACTTTCAACTAGTTAACTTGCCATCTCTCCACTGTCGTAACCAATTAAATGTATAATGGTCAAAAAAATAACGTCTTACTGTACCTCGCCGTGTATGTGTGAATGTAAAATAAGAGCATAAGGTCTTATAGCAGTCGATGCGTGTGGGTGTCTGTGTTCCCAAGGTAACAGTCGTTATGAAAAAACAGGCTTATATGAGCGACAGTATAAACCCTTTTATTTTTCTGATGTCTATCCTGTCCTCTTATGTGATGCATTTGTGTTCTTGTGATGCTGATTGTCTGTGCGACCCAATTTTCTGTTCGTCTGTTTTTATTTCTTGGTTTATTACCGAGTGCACTTGAATCAAATCATTGTTGTCTGTGTGATACGTGAGCGTAGGCTGTCATCTGTGTGCTGTCTTTTCTAATGGTGCGTTTACACATTCAGTGATTTTACTGCTTCAGATTGCACTGCATCGGCTGTATTGACGAGTAAAAGGGGGACATCCTGGAACCGTCAGTACTGCATTTCACTGCAAACTTACCCATTGAAGTGCATGCTTTTTAAAGAAGTGTGGGGAATAAAATTCAACCTGAGAGGTTTAGATGGTCTCCCTGTCATGTCTCTTCACAGCGAGTGTTTTTGCTCGCTTGTTGGCAGTGCATGCTGGGATCAAAGCTTTAGCGTTAGATGAGATAAGATGGTTGACTTTGATGCCCTTCAGTGATCAAATGTGTAATGAGATGAGATGTTGTGATGGTATTGATCTGCATCCATGGCATCACGTCTGTGGATTGTAAAGAAGCAGTGTGACAACACTTATATATCAGTGTACTAGGAGAAGTGTACCATTTCATAGCTACTTAAGACTAAATTTTCCCACTTTTTAGTTAATTAGTTAGTTTATTCAATTATAATATGAAACCTATTTAAGTGTAACATTAGTAAACTTTAAGTACACAAGTTTTAAGGACACAAGTTAACTCTAAGTACACTTTAAGCTTTTGTTTTACTGCAACTAATATACTCCATGTGAACTTATATGCTTTTTACTAGTTCAATACTTGTAGCTTGTTTTTTGTTCATGAAGTACACTTTGAAGTATACTCTGAATAAACACTACTTTAGTCGTTTATACTGCAAGTATACTTGTAACTTTTGAGTGAACTTAACATCAGACTTGTAGTTATTATTTTTATAATATCGTCACAACTTAACCATTTTGAACCATAGAATGGATATATTTCTACTTTTCTGTCAGTGTAAGTCAAGTATACTTAAGTGTCATTTTAAGAGTATACAAAAAAGTATTTAGGAAAAGCTCTCTGTAGAGCCGTCTGTCCGTTTAGGGCATGTAAGGGGACCCGAGGTTTATGTAGATAGAAATAGTTCATTCTAAGATCATAAAGACATATCAGGTCATTCTCTACAGTGTTTATGATCCAGAGAATCTCACATCTCAGTAGAATGACTGTAGATCTTCTGCAGCGTATTGATATCTAATGGTCATTTCAGGAAGAGAGACGGCCGTACTAATGGACACTACTGGGAGCTGTTAATGGAAAAGAGTTTTAGAAGCGTTTGTGTGCAGTTTTCCTGTGAGGTCATCAGTGCTGTGAGCTATCTCTCATCACTCATTAGGGTGTTATGTTATGAGTGACGTTTTGTCATTTATAAATGTGATTTTTATGTGTGTGCTTGTTTCTGCTGGTCTTTTAATGACAGTGCGGTTGCTTCTGCTTTTTTTGCAATGTTTCTACTGAAGAGCTGTAATTATGATGTGATGTGCATGATTTTGTTCAGGAAAAAATTGGATGGGTTGGAAAATGATATTTTCTTTTCTCTTTTTAAACTATTTGACAAAGCCATGATGCTTTTATAGTGCTCGTTCAACAAAACGAAGTGCAGACGATGAGCATAAATTGTGTAATTGATGCTTTTGTATTTTATTGTTCTGGTGCTGTCACAGGGAGTCACGGGAAGGGTAATTTCGAAACGCAAGCCTGTCACCTCTGACTAAATATTTTTCAGTTAACATTCACATTCGAATTGTAAGTGTATAATTTCGTCTTGATTTGAGACGTCTCGGAAAGTCTAAAGTCCAAAAATTCCTCCTGGGTAAAAGAAGGTTCAAGGTTATTTCATTCTGTGAGATCCTGAGCCGTTATTGGAATCGAAATAATCATAATTTGTTCAGTTTGTCGGTCTGCGTGGGAATAAGCAAGGAGTCGCTCCTAAAAGTGTGATGTTTGCCATAGTCTGGGAAGTTTAAGGATGTGTGTGTTTTGTGCTTTTGTAAGCTGTTGTTTTGGACGCTGTGTTCTCTTCTGATGGTTAAATATGAGTTTGCTGCTAGATTGTGTGCAAAAATCACACCGAAAATGGTTTGCAAAGTGCACACTGCAGAAATGGGGAAAGGAGGAAAGTATTCTGAACACAGTCTGTGTGTTTTATTAAAAGTAAGAAATTGCTTTTTTGGCTCGGCCATAAATAAAACACACACACACAAAAACGGATGATTTTAAAACATTGTAAAACTGGAGGAGAGCGACAAAGATACACTGTAAATAAAATGAAGGTGGAATTCATGTCAATGTCAAGTTTATTTATATATCACTGTTTAACTCAAGCGAGGTTGACCAATGTGCTGCTCAATAAAACAGATCCAAATAGAAACAAACCGTACAGAGGAGTTCATAACATGACCTGTCCTCACTTTCTCTCTCTGGAGTCAAATTCTGATGACTTCACATATTAAAGCATCATTGGGTGATGAAATGAAGATTCACATTCTGACAGATTGGAAAGGGGCGGAGCGACTCTTCAAGAATTGATAAAGAGCGGTGAGATTCTCTTCTGTAATAGACTCCCTGTTGTTTGAGAGTCTTTTTATTGATTTCAAATGGCTGGATGCACATAAATTAAGCTTTGATGTTTGTTCAAACCTGCGTGGCATTTCACAACAAACTGTTTTCATGAACTCTTGCGGTGTGAACCATGTTTGTCACGGTTCAGTTAGACTTCGGTGAGAGTGTTTCTTCAGCTATGGAGTTGATTTTCTTTTAAATGAACAGACTGGTTGGTTGTTGTTTGATAGTCAACCATGTCTTTCTACCACAATCTTTATGTAGAAGTTTTTTGTATTTTCTCTTAACCAGGGTTAACGGATTGAGGTTTGAGATAAATATGAATGATGATAAGTGTAAGAAATCATATAAAAAAATCACAAATTGTAAAAAATGTTCCCACCCGACACTATTAGGGATCTTTTAAGCTCTTCATTTTAGGCAGGGGGGATGCTAGGACATTTTAGGTGGGCTTTAGCCCCACAAACATTTCTACTCACCCCCCCCTAAAAATTCTGTGATTCTTTCGTAACTGCACACAAATCCGTGATGGCCTCAGTCCCCCCTAAATTTCATGTGAAAATGACAGCAGAATTCGGCTCCTCCCCGTCTTCTTCAATCTAATAAATACAGTTTACAAATTGTCATCGGGGACTAATCGATTAACTGTGTTTTTGCTGCGTTCACCCCTTAACACACCTCAGCTGTTTCCTACAGGGAAAATTGAATATAAGCGTGAATTCTACTTTATAAAACAATCGTGCTGTTGCTGTTTTCCTTTGAAAACTTTACTTTCAATATAAAACATGTTTGGGGCCATTCAGACAGAATGCGTCACTGTGTTTAAAAACTCAGCGCTCAGATATGTTCTTATAAAAAGCGTTGCCTAGAACGCCTCGTGCCGTCAAATAAAACAATTGTTATGCCAATTTTCAACTGTAAAAAGAGCCTTGTCCCGCCTCCAAATTCTTCTGATTGGTTCTCTGCTTTTGGAACTGACATTGATGAGCAGCGCTGCATGTAAAAATTGTTATTTTTACTTGACACGTCGTCTTAAAAACATGACGCTCATGTGCGAGATAAGAGCATAACGGTCATGCAAATGCGTGCTTACATAGAAAAACAATGGGAAAGTAACGCATTGGAATGGAAAAATGTGTTCTGTCTGAATGCCCTCTTACAGTACATGTGGCATTGACTGACTCCAACCTCATAGCTGTGTTGTTTATATTGCTTATTATGGATAGTCAATAAAGTTTAATGATAATTTTAGTTTTCTGGTTACATTTCTCTGTTTGTAATTGAACATTGAAAGAGATTTGTACTAGAAATGTTGATTTGCAGTGTGATCAGGTGTGATTCAGTCCTCAAATGTTATACCCATCAATGCAATAAGTTTACCATCCTATCCCGTTAGTCAAAAGTTTATTTAATTTTATATATTTATTTTTATCTTTTACTATCATACCCTCATTGGGGGCTGAGCCCCCTCAGAGAAAATCCTAGAATGGCCCCTGATTTTAGGGAAACATTTTCTGTTCGTCTTGGCAGTTCTGCAGGTACCACATTTACTATCGGACGTCGCTAGTGGATGAATAAACGTTTTTTTATTCATAATTAAAATTAAATCATAGTTAAAGTTTATTTATGAATTTCCACATTGGATGAAACATTCGAGTACAGTTGAAATGTGTGATGTCCCCCCAAAAAATTAACCACTTTTTGTTACAGTAACCATAGTCTTACCATAGTATTTGTAGTAAAACATTGTACAAATGTTCCAAAAGTGGTCACAAGACTTTTATTTTATTAAAAAATAAGAAATAAGGTTCTCTGAAACACTTCTTTCTTCTCTTCTGCATCTGCACAGAAACTTTCATGACTGTCACCATGTTATACTGTCAGACGGCCGTTCTGACGCTTCACAAAGTTCAAAGTCTGTTTCCCTCTTTCATGCTGAATGTCAAAGAAATATCTAGAAGCTACCTGCCGCAGGCTGTACAGTCCCGGGCTCTATTTACACAAAATGCCATGACACCTCCAGCTCTGACCATTTTCTGTGTATCACTCTCATCAGGGTGTAAAATGAGTGACAAAGGCATGAAATATTCCCCAGAGTAATAACACTTTGTGTCAGGAGTAAATGGGCTCATTGTGAGCTGATGTACAGCCGTCAGCGTGATGGAGATCTGAGCTTTCACTGAAAAGCTTCCAGACGTTTTCCTTTCAAAGGAATTGAATTAAAGTTCACTCAACGATTAAAAATGTGGTTATTTTAAACTCCTATTATAGTTTAGCTATAATGTCGTGCAGTGTCTGAATTATGTTATTTTCTGTGAATCACAAAATAAGAAATGATTTAAAAGGTGAAAGTCTTTGCGTTAGAAAAAGACTTTATGTGGTGCGTTTAGGATGTCTTTTGAACGGTTGTGCTGTGTACATTAAAGCTTTTTTGTCTTTCATAAAAAATAATAACAGCAACAAGGACATAAGCGTGAGTAAATAATAACAGATCTTTTTTAGATGAGCTATTTTAATAAAGTGTGATTTAAATGTTGACATTTATCATTGAAAACAGTAACAGTTTACTATTAATAATTGTAATTAATTGACCATTTTGTTGGTAAGCTTTTTAATCAGCATGAAGGAATGAGATTTACTTTGTAGAGACATGTGTTCTTCAGGTTGAGATCAGCATGCTTTAAGAGGTTTGTATCTTCTGTACTGTGGTTGTGTGAAGAAGAGAGTCGTCATGTTCCAGATATTTCTTTACACTGTGTACTCGCTGTGCTGTCAGTGTAGTATGAGGTAGATGAACTCAACGCATATACGGGATTGAAAGTGTTGTGTTGAGGGCGAATCTCTGTGGGTTCTGTAGTCAGTGAATGTCAGGATTCTGCTCCTGTATCTCTAAACACTGTCTGGAAATTGGCAATTTCTCACTCACAAATGACTTCTACCTGTCTCACTCTCTCTGTGTGCTGTATCACTGCTCTACTCAGTGACAGTCAGACACGTCGTCTCTGGCAGACAGACTGGCAAGCAGATAAACAGACCAGTGTGTACGATAGATTTGTAAGAAAACCCAGTTTTATGTTTCGAACGAGATTGCGACAGAGAGACAAACGTTATAAATCTCATCTTTAAAGTTTTATTAATAAACAAGAAAACATAGAAAAACATTAAATCCGTAGTCTTCAGGTGTCTCTTAATTGAATTTGAATGGTGAGTTTAGATAAACATTGTATTACTGGAGGCTCTGCTTTAATGAATAAATGATTGTATTTCCTAGTGGACATTTAACGTGTCCGTGACGTTTGATGTTTGTTTTGCAGTAAATACAGTATGGCAGTGAATATCAATGCAGTCACATTATATTGAACCTGACGTCTCTCCGCATCAGATGGAAATCCCTCTGCGGCTGTTGTTTTTTTATATGACTTCAGGGCCACTAATTGCTCTGTAAGTGTGACACATTCAAGCCGTCTTAAACAAACAGTGTGAAGGGATTAAATGCTCTTCATGACCGGCGGCAGCATCTCTTCTCTCACACTTTACTCTCATGTGGCCGCTCCGGCCGTTTTCAAGTCCTGAATGTTAGCAGCGTCTTGCAGCGAGCCGCTGTCGGCCCTTCACGAGCTGTTTAATGACCTCACCACATTCATTATTTATGAGGTCTTTAAGTGGGAGTCTGGCCCTGCCGTCTCCAGATACCCACGAGGCTTTTTGGCAAGACTGATGTGAAGTTTCTAATGAAGTGGGAGTCAATGTCACAGCGCGCAACAGAGTCACAGAAGTCAATGTTTTCGGTCTCGCTCCAATTTCTCTGTCACTCGCGTCGAATTCAAATGCAAGAATGACTTTCTCGAGACGGGTTTTCTCAGCCGGCTCAGATTTACCGAGAAGAACGCGTTATTGCTTAGATGTTGCTCTTTCATAGTTCAGGAGGATTTGATGGAGTTCTCCGTTGTCGAGATTAAGTATTATTTAAGTTTTGTTCATTAATAAAAGTCAGACTCAGTCATTCGTTTATTCATATTTTTCCTTCTGTTATATGAATTGATATCATTATTGCATTTGTGTCTGATGATGAGCAGCTTCAGATTAGTTTCACACTTGTGTACATATAAACCATGGCTGTTGTTTCACTATTTTTGTGAACCAACGAATAAATTGAGCAAATATATTCCTGGCTGCCATCATGCCGTCGGGTGCATTTTAATGGGGAAAGAAAACCAGCTGTGCAATTAAAATTCTGAGAATCGTCCAAACAAACGATTTCTGACACGCCGTCTCTCCAGCACAGAGAAATATCAGTAATGAATCACAGCTCTGAAAACAAACTGCCCCTTTTAATCGGCACTTACAAGCCATTCTCTGGCCACAATAGCGGCTGGTTGCTTTCATATTTCACTTGTTGGAGATTTAAATCTCTGTATATTGGGAGGTGTTGTTTAAGAGCGTGTAATCATACACATCTTCTGGCCAAGCTGTTCGGGATCTCGAGGGGTCTTGGAGGTCTCGGGGCTGTTGAGTTTTGCAGATTGACTCTGGTGGTTTCTCTCTGGTGTGAAGCTGATACAGACATTTCTCAGCCAGCGCTCCCGGCGGCTCATGTGATAACAGAGACTCATTAACACTTTTGTGTCTTTCCAGCCTCACATGATAGAGGTGATTTATTACCCAGAATCCTTCTGCGGTCTTCTAGTTACATGTGATGTCCTATTATATATTATATGTGTACTTGTGCATGTTATTATATTGTATTGTATTAATTATATTATATTATGGTTATTTAAGTTTATTTAAATGAAAACTTTAAAAACGTTTCTGTTTGTTCCAGTCAAATCAAATTTCTGCATAACCATTGAAAAAACTTAAACAAAAAAAATTGAAAAGTTACCTCAGAAATACGTTGGTATGTTATGGTATGCTATGTTAACATACGGAACTACGGAAATGTTAAAACTACGGAAAACAGTATTCTGCAAAATAAGACACTTTACTATCTTAAATACGAAAGTATACGGCGATAATAACTACAGTTATCAATTCATTATAGTAAATAATACAAAATACAATAGTATGAATTAACAAAAGGTAATAATTACTTTTACACTTAATACTGCCTATAGTAAATGTTAAAGTATACTGCAGTATTCACAACTGTAAACTACAGAATACTATAGTATCTATTAACAAAGTGTGTTGATTCATATATAATAGTATCCTGCAATTTACTACAGTTTACTATAGTAAATATTAAACTATACTATAGTATGCACTACAGTTTATCAGTTCGACCTTGTTCATAGTACAAAATAGCATAGTATCCAATAACAAAGTGTAGTGATTAACATACTAGATTAACAAAAATCTATTCCCACCACTACTATAAATGAATATTTTTTCAAACATATTGTTTCATTTAAAAGGTTTCTAAAGGAAACATTAAAATGAAAGTCGTTTCAAATATAACCTTTTTGTGTCATTTTTTCGTTTTATCGACTGTTGTTTTCAATGTCGACTAGTAGGAGCTTACCATTTAAACAAATTAGTCTCGCACATCCCTAGTCAACACATTGATCCCCAAATGATTCCAGCATGGCCTAATGTCAGCACCTGATTGGTCGGTGATTAACAATTATCTTGTATATGTGGTTTGACTATCCAGATATCCCCTGCTATCTCATATCAGACTTGTGCGTAACCGCTTCTCTCCCGAGCGTTATATTCGATCTGGTGCTGAGCTCCAGAGGTCTTTAGTGTTGGACTGGTCTCTTCTATCACTGAAAGCCTGAAGCATTATGGGCTATCAGTGGAAACCGAGTGTTTGTGGTTGATAATAGGCAGCTGATGCTTTGGCTCCCGAGGTAATCCTGAAGGTAAATCGCTTCCCAGACCAAATCACTTTTGCCTCAAATTGCTTGTGGTTTTCGGGCTGGAGTTCTGCTGTAGCAGACGCGTTCAGACCGGATCCCGGCGGAGTCTAGCCTGTGAACGCTGGGTTATTGTGACAGAAGAAGAGAAGCGCTCAGAATGACAGGATTGGATGGCACGAGCCGTTGGTCCACAAACCAGCTATTGTACGAGTGAGAACCTGTCGGTGTGTTTTGTATGCGTTGCGCTGTTTATCACATAATGATGTTTTTCAGGCTTAGTTTAACATTTAACACTGACGCTGGTATTTATGTGGATTCTTAAGGGAGGTTTTGCAAATACACTAATAGGCCATTGTGTTTCTCCTCTTTTGTTTAAAGAATGCTGTGAATAGTCATTGTTCTGTGTCCTTGAAAGATGTGCTTTAGTAATTCCTCTTGTGCATTGGAGACGATTTAACCCTTGACTTCATCAAATTTACACAAATCCAACTCTGGGTCCGGCGTAAGCGTCTTACTGCTGAGTCACTCCTGTTATTCGGTTTGTTTATTCCCTGAGCACCATACTCTTGGTGTCGCTCTTCTTGTTCCTTAGTCTGCATTTCAGGCTCTTTCCAGCGCAGCTGCTGGTAATGACAGCCATCTGAGACCCTTCATCAGCCCTCCTCCTCCTCCTCATCCATTAACCTCATGCTTTCTGTGTGTTCTTTTCATAATGATCTCAAATAGCATCTCTGTGGTGATGCTGAGGTCCATTATGCACCGGTGCGCCGCTTATTTTTGTGTTTGAGAGCTGCCTTTACAGACTCGCTGGCTATTGATTATAATTCAATGGAACGCGAGCTCTCGCTGTGAGGGTTTCATGTTGATTCAAGGCTATTAGCTGGCCGGAGACGACCATAGCCGCGGGAATGCGTTTTGAGCAGGGGGTGCTGTGATTTTTTTTTTGCCAGGGCAGAAGTTATGTTAATAAATTTAATGTTTATAAATAACGGCAAAAATGAGTTGCAGGCGAGAACAAAGAAGGAAGAAAGTGTGATTATAGGATACAGCATTAAAACTTAATTATATTAGATTAAGTAGACATTTTAGTTAGATGCTATTGGTACTTATAAATAGTGCCAGATAACGTTAATATTTGCACCTCAGTATTGTGCATTAAACATTATGCCATAATAACAGAGTGTAAATCATTATATTTATAAAAATTATTAAAATGATGGCAACTTATTGAGATATTAAAGCCCTACACCCCTAACCTCACCCTAAACCTAAACTTTATGAATTAAAATGAATTTTAAGTACAAAACAAATGCCTTTATGATCTGTAATGTGATAAAAAAGGTAAAAGAGCATTTTCAGCGAGAGGTGGATTAGAATCCTGGTTTCCCGTGCCACGCTATTCGGACTGTACGACTGTTTATTATATATATAGTTTTGTTTGCCAGATTCTTCATGGCACATAATGGTGTAGTGATAATCTGACTGCCATAATCAAACTTTTTTTTATCAGTATGTTTTCCCTGGGTTGAAACCTATTGCCTTTGCATTTCTGAAACTATAAAATAATGGAAACGGAGTGCAAAACAAGAACAGCTCGAACGCCACAAGTTTTAACAAGTGCGTTTTGGTTTAAACGTGTGTTTCTGATCAGTGTTCATTTTTATCCCTTCAGTGTCGTATTTAAGTTCTACAAGATATTTACTCTGAGAAATATGACCGATGTAAAGATGTTGGAGATGATGCTTTGATCATCATGACCTGCTGGTCTTTCACATGGTGTCCTAATGATGAATCCAGAGCCGTGTGTGTGTGTGTTAATAAATGTGCCTCTGATAACAAGCCGGAGTCACGACAGAATTCTCTTTTCATGTGTGCCGTGCGAGTAATTGACTGGAAACCAAGGCTTACTGTAGCTCATTTGGTGATTTGTATTTTTCAGATGAAGGTGTTGAACAGCTCAGGGGTTTCTGGGTCGTATCACACCAGCATTTCCTCCTGTTCATTATACATTTAATTGGCGTTGCAACTTTTTTTGTAAAATCCACTTCATTAAAAGAGTAGAGAAAGAGTTCTTAGGACATCTATCTTTACATGTCCTGATCTCATAAAAACATTTCATCTCTAAAAGTGTAAAGATTTGATACATTGTAAATCTTGTGTTGCTGCATTACTGTAAATTTTCAAGTACGATAGCATTTATTCATTTTATCCAAAGCTTCACAAGTAATTGCATTCTACTATTTTACATTTTGACAAATGAGGATATTGAAGTAACTTATAAAAATACAGTAATTTAAAATTGTTTAACTCACACCGGTGAGTGTGATAGTAAAACTTTTCAGTATGAAAAACCTCTTGGACCAACTTGTCTTTATAGCAATACTTTCCCTAAAATGTGTGTCATTCTTGTTACACAGAATAATAATTTCTTTACTTAGAGACGAAGCTGGATGTGTTGTTGACAGGTTTGGTGAAGGTTCGGTACATTGCTGGTTCTTGAAGTTTTGTCTGTTTTTCGAGACCTCTGAAGACCTTTTTCAGATGATAGATCTTTAATAGCAGGAGTCCTTTCATCTCATCTGAGATGTGAATGTGCCGCACCTGAGACTCATTGTGCTTCCATTTCATCTCTCTCTCTATATATTCTTTCTGTGGAGAAGCAAGCAGATGGTGTGGATGTGCATTAAGGGTCTTTGGAAGAGGTTTATATCATTTAAGAGAG
This sequence comes from Triplophysa bombifrons, assembly GCA_029783895.1. NCBI lineage: Eukaryota > Metazoa > Chordata > Actinopteri > Cypriniformes > Nemacheilidae > Triplophysa > Triplophysa bombifrons. Next base: position 3,337,524 of record CM056455.1, on the reverse strand, counting down.
ATGTATCGCAGTGTCAGACATGACGGTGTGCTCTCTCGTCTCACTGGTAATGAGTTTATTTGCTCATCATTTAAACTGTTAATGACCAGACTATTAACATTCTGAGATCCTCATAAAGATGTATATGTATATATGTGTTCATACGTGTGTGTGTGTGTGATAGAGTGTGACATGATGTCAATACAATATATCTGTGTGAAGTAAAGTGTGTTTTTTGTTGCTGATACTGTATATGCAATATTAGTATACAAAAAACAAGTGTTTAAATCATTTGAGCGTCATAAAATTTCGAATTTATCCAGTTTTATCTTAATAGAATTAACACAGTTACCAGATTTGACTTTTTCACTTGTAAAGTTTGGTCAGATAGAGATAACTTTGTTGTTGTTAAACAAATCATTTTGTTTTTTGTCAGATTACTGTTTTAGTGGTTTGTTTTGTTTATTGTCATCTTTAGGGATGCTGGTGAAGTGCACTATGTGCGCTGGCCTCTAGGCTTGTGATCTTACATTCAGTCTTTTTTTAAATGTATGTCAAGCCAATGACTGTTAACAACACTGACCTGAATTCAGTCGACTGAATGTTCACTCTGCACATCACCCTCTTATACCTCTTTGGCTGGTGGAAATGTTACTGACCACAAGCTGCATCTCTTCACAGATGTGCACAGCAACAAGGTGCAATAACTACATCTGGACCATTCAGTTATACTGTAGGATTTCTGTTTTGCTAGATTACATTTTTGACATTTAATATATTCTGTTTTATGCATGTGTGTCCACGTATGTGTATCCACTTGTGTGCGTGTGTGTGTGCGTGTGTGTGTGTGTGTGTGTGTGTGTGTGTATGTGTGTGCGTGTGCATTGATATATGGTTATGCATTCATGTGTATGTCTTTGTGTGAATGCATATGTGTGTATGTTAATATATGGGTATGCATAGGTTTGTGCATGCATGTGTTTTTATATATGGTTATTCATATATGTGTACACGTGTGTTTGATGATGTAGGTAGAGTTGGGAATCACAAGGTTAGGAATCAGATCAGAATTGAAAAGAATAGGATTTAGAATCGGATACTTAAAATTTTAATTTAAATTACTCTTATTAAACCCTGTGTGCATATTTACAGAAAGGTGCATGTGTTAACTTGTGGTCTGCTAAAATCTTAATGAAAGCTCTCATGAAAGTTAACCATATTTTTAACTATAGTAAGTATAGTTTAAATATAGGATTTGCAGTTACCCCGAATTTACCACAGTTTCATTATAGTAACTACAGTTTAACCATGATGTACAGTAGTTAAACATGGATGCTATATATATATATATATTATATATATTAAATACATGTATATTTTTCAAACGACTCGATAAGTAGGTTAAATGACCATACAAGTTGATATCTGAATGTGTGTGTGCACGAGTAAGTGTGTGTGTTTATATAGGTGTATGCACATGTTTGTATGTGTAAATATATGGGTATGCTGGTGTGTATATATGTTAATAGGTGTGTGTGTTTGTTAGTGTGTTTGTATACATATTTATGTTTGTGTGTGCACTTGGTGGTGTAGGCATGTACATGTGTATATATACAGTATATACATTTGTGTCTATACTGTATATGCGTGTGCCTGTGCGTGTGTTAACATATGTGTACGTTATATTCATAAGTATTCAGAAGCGCTTCAGCAACTCGACTTCTTTTCGTGTTTATATTTATCAGCGCTGTCTCTCTGCTTGTAGATAAAGCCAACGGGTGGTTCAAACAGGTAGAAAACCCGCTATTTATTCTTCCTTTCTTCTGCCCTGAACTCCCTCAGGATAGACGTTGAGCTGACGGCCTACAAAATGATGCATTTCTTGAAATTTGAGTGAAAACCAAAGCTTTTGTGTTACAATACTTCACGAGAAAAAAGCCCACCAGCGCTCATGAGTAACAGATGATCACTGAAGGTTTATTCAAGCCGAGACTCCTCCACATCTCCAGCAGCTGCTGTGCTACTCAAATATCACAATCTCTCCCTCCTGATTCCCCATCATGTCCAAAAGGCTTTTATTGCGTTTTTGGAGGCCATCCCACGTCAATTCTTGGCTTTTTCCTGCGGGGAAGTAAGTCTTTCATAGCTTTCCTCCTGGAGGTTGTCAGTGCCAGACGTCATGGATCGGAGGCACATGCTCAGTATTTAACATCTCAGAGCTCAAGGACTGTGCAGGAAGAGCAGAGATTGTTCTAGTCTTTTCTTCTGTGTTTCTGGATCTTCGTGCTAGAGTTAGATTTAAGCCCTACACAAGGAGATCACAAGTTTTGAGCAATAAAAAACCATAACAAACTTTTCCTTGAGTCATGCTTTATGAGCACAGATCTGTATTGTCCGCCTGACATGTGATATTATGCACCCCTCAGTAATAATAATATTCAATATCTGTTTGTGTTTATGTTTGTATGTATATTTCTAGAAGTCCTTTCATAAAGATAACTGGGTTTATTTATTTTGCTGTTTGATTCATGTTTGCTTTCAGCTTTTTGGACAATGATCCAATTCTTTGTTTGAATGTTTGATGGTTGGCTGTCATTTGGGGATTGGATGAGTTTGTTTGCATCCTAATATAACATTTTAATATTATAATAATGTTTAATGTAAAGTTTAGCTATTCAATCTTAAATGATTAAAGTGTTATCTTATGTTTATGTGTTTGTTTTTTTATGCAGATGATGAAGTTTGCCTGGGACAACTATAAGCTTTACGCCTGGGGCAAGAATGAACTTCGACCTCTGACAAAGAATGGACACATTGGGAATATGTTTGGTAAGTGAGGTTAATGTTTTCCCTAAACTCCGTCCGTTTGACTGTTTTCATGAAAATCATCTTCCAACCAATGTTCAAATCATTACGGGCAGTACTGACACTGTAAAGAACACAATAATTTCCATAATTTATCTATAATGTCTCTTTGTAGTCTTTTTCAAACCCTGAAATTTGTAAAACTTTTCAAGATCAAGATTCAATTCAAAGTTTTGAATGTGACATTGATATTAGACTTTGGTATCTATGTAGGGTGTGCACTCATCACTGTCTGCAAGTTACGATGCTGTGATCAATCAGGTCCTGTTCTCGCATTACATCTGTTTTAAGCATTACTGTTTTGTATGTAGAGTCTTCTGTAGTTGAGTGGTTAGAGTGTGGCCCTAGCATCGCAAGGTCATGGGTTTTAGCCCAGGGGATTGAACATAGTCAGAAACAAAAGGTATAGTACTAGGCAATGTTAGTCGCTTTGGATAAAAGCATCTGCCAAATGCATAGATATAAAAAAAATGTGCATCAGATGTGTATCTCTGGTCATTAAGCGCTGGCCCTTTAAAAAAACATCATGCTGAGCGAGCCCGCAGAAGCAAGTTGAGTTTAAAACAGACTCTGATCATTGTCTAGAAAGGACAGATGAAGGTTTCTATGGTTCAGACGGGTTTGAAGACTGGTTTGGTCCTGAATAAGAGATCCATGCGTATTTCATGTAGATGAATTTCGCAGGGGATGCTGGACCTTTGAGTCGGACCGCCGGCAACTTTATCCGTACATCTGATCATGCAGAAGCGTTTTAATACTAATCCTAAATGTGTGTGGAAATATCAGACGGTTTGACATTTATCTTTAAAATATGATTTTTTGTCAATTTTTTAAACACTGTGGAAGGTCAGTGTGGATTGAGGTGATATAGTGTTGTGTCTCATGTGACCGATGCATGTTAATTCACATTCTGCAACACAAACAGGTCCTCAAACATTTCTCATCGATTAAACCCAAATCCAGATTATTTGACCCCTACAATCTACATACATTTTCTCTTCACGTGTTTTAACGATTAAACTCTCATTTGTGTGTTTTGTTATTTCTTCCAAGCAATTTTTGGAGAACCATTTAAGTTAAATGAAACGCAATTGAGAACTCCATTGAGCATCTGAGCAATATCATTTGTCTCTTGAGTGCACCTGATAGCCATTGAGCGAATAAACACACTGTCGATTATAACATAGTGTTTCCCAGTTGTTAAATTCAGGAGTATGACCCATCTGGCAGAAATTCTAGGGTCAAAGCTTCAGCACTTTATCAGTTAATTGCTGTTTTCTATCAGAGAAACCCAATTAGCTCTGGGAAATAATCTGTCTTTCCCATCGGATGATCCAATCCTGAGCTCCGGGTGTGGAAGATTTCTAGGAAGCTTGCGGTTTGGAAAATTCTTTCAAGCCTGGGAAAATAACTGAAATATAACTAATCTGATAAGCAAATGAATTCACGCTCCTCAGATCTCTGTGATCTTCATTCGTTCCTGTGAAACAAACTGAGTATGAAATTGAACACTGTAGTGTCCCGTAGTTTAATCCCGTGAGTCAACAAATCCATGAGTTGTTTTGCGTTCACACGACCTGCCGAAAACACACAGAAATATCATCGATACAGTCGACCGCACCCGGAGAAAAATGTTATTGCTCAGACGTTGCTCTTTCGTTGTATTTGATGGACTTCTCAGATGGAGTTCTCAAGTGTCAACTAGGTCTCAGATGTTTTTCTGTATCAAATGAGACTGTAATCCATGAAGAGTATAAAGGTTAAACTGCTCCTGTGATGTGTTATATTGAATGTATTTATTACTCTTTAGTTCAAAATCTTGAGGAGGGGATATTTCGGTTCATGCCAAGATGGCGCAGACTGAGAAAGTCATTTCAGATGTCAATAAGAAGAAGAAGTTTTATTTATATACAGTAGAGCATTGCAATATTCTAGACCTGATGTGATTAATGCATGAATTAAGATTTCAGCATCAGCTAGAGTGATATAAGATTGAAGACGTGCGTTATTACGAAGAAAAAAAAAAAAGAGTATTTCAAATAAGTCAAATAAGACTCCAAGATTGTGGACAGATGAGGCAGGTTTAACATGAACACCGTCAATTTCAAAGGAGAGGTCCATCCTTTTGACAGAGGTAGCATAACCGATCATCAATATTTCAGTTTTGTTATTATTTAATTTAAGAAAATTCCATGACATCCAATGCTTGATATCCCTGATGACCCCAATAAGTCAGGCAGGGATAGCCTATCTGAGCTGGTGGTAAGGTAGATTTGATTGTCATCAGCATAGCAATGAAATTGAAGTCCATGCATGCTGATGATGTCATCAATTGGAGAAATATAAATGACAAACAGAAGTGGACCCAGAACTGAGCCTTGAGGAACCTTGAACCCTGTAAGACTAGAGCAGTGGCAATAGCGGCTTTCGATTAATTTTCACATCCTTTGTGTTGAACAGAGATGAGCATCTCAATGACAGAGAAACAATGATGGTGTTAATTCTCTCACTCTCTCTCAGTCAGGTGACCGAGCTTCATCTGTGTGCTCTGACATATCAAATCCTGCCCGAGAATGAGGTTTCTTGTTCCATTTTAGATTTAGTTCTTCTTGGCAGTCTTTGGTGGCAGGTTTTGTTATCGCTGTCTTCTCATCTGATATAATAAATTAAATAATAATGTGACGGCCACATGCGGACAGTCCCAGCTGATGTACTGTATAGTGATCTTTATTCTGAATCAGTGCATCAATTGATAAATGTCCTGTTTTTGTTATGAGTCATTAGGAAAACAATCTCCTCTGAATGGAGCTCCGAGTGATGTCACTGGTATGTGGATGCAGAGGCATGTGAATGTGACGGATGATGTGGCAAACACAGCGAATGTTAGAATGTCTGAGATGGAAAATATTGAACACTTGTGTGTGTGTGTGTGTGTGTGTGTGTGTGTGTGTGTGCGTGCGTGCTTGTGTGTGTGTGTGTGTGTGTGTGTGTGTGTGTGTGTGTGTGCGTGCGTGCGTGCGTGCGTGCGTGCGTGCTTGTGTGTGTGTGTGTGTTTATGGACATGTTTGTGCGTGTTCGATTACTTGTGTGCATGTGAGAGTGTGTAAGGTCGATGTTAAACACTGTTCCCGGCCCATTTTATTTTTGTAATATGTCTGTGTGAAAACAATATTCAAGAAGAGCAAATGTAGAGCGGAGCTTTATTTTATCCATCATGTCATGATGATGTGATGTAGCTCCTATCTGTCTGTCTCTTTTCTTTTCTGTTCTCTTCTGTTCCCCTGTTGTTTTCCTCTTCACTTCTGTCCGAGCCGTGTGCTTGTCTAAAAGACCGTTTCTCATGTGTAACGAATCGTTCTGGCTCTCCTCTCAGGCTCAGTTCTGTCTCTCTGTGATGGCGAGCGAGTGTGTGCTCATTACATCTCATTACAGTGAGAGCGAGAGGTCGGCGGGTCACATGATAAAGTACAACAGCTGTAATGGAGAGATGCTTCAGGCCATCAGACGCTGAACTCTTGCAAGAGCTTAAACATTAAATCTCTGGAGTCTCTCGTGCTTCTTAATAAAAGGTGTTTCAGCTCAGGATTTAGATCATTCGATTATGACAGCACGTTGGCTTTAATGCTTTCTAAGTGTGTTTTAGTTCATGATTCGGGCCGTTGTGCGATGTGCCAGCAATGCAACATGATAACATACATTGTTTCGCCATTCCTATACATTTAAAGTTTGAATTGAACACTTACAATTATGCATTTCGTATTTGAGGATCAACCACAATGTTTCTCCTCAAAGTGCTCTGGAGAAATAAAACAGAACAAAATGAGACAATAGATTACATGAATGTAGATTGTGGAGGTCAAATCTGGATTTGAGTGAATTTGATGAGAAATATTTGAGTTCGTATTGAGATAATATTGACTTTTGATTCCAGACTCAGCTCAGTTTGACATCTCTTCTGATGGAGACATTTGTGAGACACACTTGAGAAAACTTTTAATTGTTTAAATGTCTTACATAAAAGTATTTTATCTAAGGTTAAAGACACTTTATTTATTCTTATAAATGTCATTATCTAATCAAGGGTCCTCATTAGCGCCCCCTGTGTACATGTGTAATAGAAATGATGGAGAAATTAAAGAAATCTCATGTGTGATATTTACTTCTTATGGAGCAAAAATAAATAAAAAGGTATATTTTGGATAAAGAAAGTATTTCATTTCATTTTGAGTAACAACAATACTTTTAAATAAATTATAAAAATGTTGATTTATGCATTTTATAGTTGTTAAATTATTCTTATTAAGCGATAAAAAATCCATGGCCTTGTTTTTCTCGTTCAGGGCTTGGTGTTTGTCTTCAGTTCTGTGCTCAAGTGTATTGATCTCATCGGTCTTGTAAAACAGTCAGAGGACTAACCTGCTCTCAGTCAAATCTATGAATCCTTAACTAACATGTTTGTAACACCCAATCAATGAGTGTATCAACAACATCCGCATGCGTTTCTCAAACCTCACATGCTCCAGAAACTGCGAAGGTGAGATGAAATGTGCTAATGTAATTCAGTCTTTCCTCCGGGTGCGAACTTTACCATTTACATACCGCTTATTCAGATGCATTTAAAGTGTTATAAATAAATAAACAAATAAAGGAGAATAGCTAGAGGTGGTACAGATGTTCTTGTTTTTGAAAAAACTTTTTCAAAGATTTCTTCTTATTTACTTGCCGAACGCTTTAAAACAAAGCTACAGAATCAAATGTATTCGCCTCTGCTCAATCCTGTTAACCGAGCCAATAGTTGCACATGCCCGCCACATTGACACTGAAAGAACAAACGTAGTACATGCCAGTTGGAATGTACCAGGCTTTGACCTCGGACCCCTTCCAGAAGCGCCTGTGTCTGGTCCGGAGGCGCCGGCATTGAGGTGCATTGTGGGATTTTTAATGAAGCCCAACTCGATCTGTCTTGTGTCCATGGAAACGTCCTATTCATTGCCTCCCCCTGAGCAGAACTGAGAAAACCAACAAACAAGGCTGACTTTGAAACCACCTTCAACATCTCAGCCTTTTTTTGCCAACTGGATTAGACAAGCGGATGAATGAACTGTAGAAAGCTTTAGTTCAGAAGAAACAAACCCCCCAAAGCTCCAAACACACCGGAGACCGCTCAACACAATCTAGTTGTTTACTTCTAGAAAAGTAACTTGCTTGTAAAACAACGTCTTTTTATCTAACGTTAAAGATACTTTATTTATGCTTATAAATGTTATCAGTTAATCAAGGGTCTTCATTAGCGCCCCCTGTGTTCATTTTAGCTGTATATATAAATTTTGTTATTATTAATGTTTAATGACCATGTATTTTATATTTGTAATTTTTGTGTTAATAGCACGTTTGTTATGTGCTTTGCTGATTCTTAAATCATTCTTTAATATTATTTAATATTATAATTTTATTTAAAAAAAATGTTTGTTTAGTTTAATTTAATTTATTTCCAATCAATTATTTTCGTGCCTCAATTTAAACTATTTAATCACCCTTGTCTCTCAAGATCTTATTTTTATTTAAGTTAAACTAAACAAGACAAATATTTATTAACAGTAAGTGTGAATATAATGTACAATGTGATAATTTATGAGTGTGTGTGACTGCAGAGGTTTGTGTAATATTGTTATCATATAGTTATGATGTGGGATCACATGCTGCTGAAATGCTTTTGTTGCGTAAGAGAAAGAGTGACTTTTATTGAAAGGAATGCTAAGACATCAGAGATATCTGTAATAAGACGTGCTGCATTCAGTTTGTTTGTCTTTAAGAAATAGCATGTTTTTAAAGAAAACATTTAAATGAAAAAACTTTGGTAATGATTAGTGTTTTTGTTTTAGTAGGAGTAGTTTTTAATAATGTGGTAAATTATTGATGTTTTATTGATCTTCATTTAGTTTTGTACAGTAATCAGTTGTGGTATTTTGTTGGGTTTATATTTGAGATGTGTAATCTGGGTTCTGAAACAAAGCGTCTGTCATGTAATGGTTCAGAAGGGTCCTCGTTAGCGCCCCCTTTAGTATTTAAGTATTATTTTTTGTATTATTAATATTATAAATATCAATATTTTGAATAGCTAATTATCTTATTTTTGTAGTTTTCATGTTAATGAAAATGTATACAAATTTTGGTTGTTTTAATTTAATTAATTAATTATATGTTATTGTATTTATATTTTTTAATTTAGCAGAAATGTTTTAACAGTTTTAGTTACATAACCATGGTGTGGTGCCGTCTGTGTGGGATGACATCACTGAAGTGTTGTGTATATCATTTTAAACAAAGTGGAGACCTGCAGCCAGTGAAATTTAAGTGAAATTTAAGACTGTGGATGGATTTTTTTACCCTTTGATCGACTTCACACTTTATTGATCATATTATATTGCATGTTTGATGAAAAATGTCAAAAAGATCTATAAAACATATTAATGAGTTTCCTCCTCCATCAACTGAGTAACTTAAGTTTTGAAGCATCAACGCTCAGAAGCAATGGTCAGTAAAACCGAGACCCTGTGACATCACAGCGTTTGTGCTAACCTTAAAAACCTCCATCTGCAGTCCACAGCTTTATCAACAAAGAATGTCTTTTTATTAAAGCAGTTTCATAACACACTCTGTAAACTGCCCACCTCTGCTCCCTCGACACTTCCCACATACACTGAACTCTGCTGAGGGAGGTGGAAAGTGCCCGAGAAGATCTAATGGTGTGGGATGGAGCTCAGGGTAAAAGTCAACATTAATTCACATTAGAATCTATTTGACTTTAATGGAGGTTTCAGGTCTTATTCTGAACAATTCATGGCTGTGCAGTATTCTAAATCAGGCTTATTATAGTTTACTAAACTATTGAAAATATTTCTGTTCATTTAAATTATATCAATAATATATCAAATAAAATTATAAAATAGAGACCTGAATATTATTTATAAAAATAAACAAAATGTCGAAATGTTGCCTCAGCAGAACTAAAAAAAAAATTGAAGCTAAAGAACTAAAATGAACTAAAAATAAATAAAAACTAAACTAAAGCTAGAAATTAAAAATAAAGCTATATACCAATGTTAAAAATATATAAGTAAATAATAAATAGACAAAAGCACATAACAAAATTGCTAAAAATCTAAATAAATCACAATTTTGCTTCAATAAATTTGGTTAAATTTTAGTTGAAAACATGAAAAAAATGTTTAAACTTTATTTATTTTACTATTAATAATATTACAAAAAATATATATATATCATTTGCAATTCAACATAGGGTATATATCATGTTAGCATTGTTCACCATTATTGTTAAACTGAGGACTAACCTGTTTGTTTTGTGTGGGTTTGTAGTTGTTTATTGTTAGATAGTTTAAAGATGATTAACTCCCTGTTGTGTAGATCTACTGAAGAACTTCATTAACAGATCTTTTTTAAGATACGCTTTTTAGTGCTGGTCTGTATTGCTGTTAAATGCAGACAGAACATATATTATATTATATATAATATGATATGATAATTATTATTAATTATTATAATTTCCAATATATAACCAACATAATATGTATAAAATGTATACAGTATATTTCCCAGAGGCAACTATTGAAACAGTTTACTTCTTGGATTTGGACATAAATCGCAAGCTTAAAACATGAAGCAAATGATCAGGGAGTTTCTTGGGAATGACTCTCAGATAATGAAACTCCGGCCACACATGCAGTATATGACACACAGGCGGATTAAAGGAGATTTGTGAATGTGTTACGGTACTGATTGAGATGTTGAAGATAAGCCTGAATCACAGAATGAGAGACAGTGACATGTTTCAGTAGTGATGCTGAGGTGATGTCTTGAGTGTGACGTCTGGTATCCATGACGATCTTATCACTTTTTACTCATCAACGTCATTCCCAAAAGCCCTTAAACCCCTGACGTCAGTTAGTCACATTAGATGTGGATTTCTCTGAGATATCAGTGAGATTAAATGAAGAGCAAATGGAAACTTATGCGTAAGACTCATCTGCGTCTCAGATATCTTGTTCCTGGTGTTTGTAAATATGTTCCCGTCAGCTCTGTTGTCATTTTCACAGTTACATTGGGCCAGCATAACATGGTGTGAAATGAAAGGTGAAGCATCTAAGGGTTTCATTTTACATCAAATGTTAATTAACTGCAGTTTCCACCAACCATTGTGTGAATTTTCATTTTAATATGTTTCCATATATTCTGCAGATTATAGCTGTCAATCTTTCAGACCTTAAATGCATTTATTTGACTAACTCTAATTGGCTGCTCAAATCAGTCGACATGGAGAGAGAGGCTCTTCAAATATTGAATTATTGAAGCTCTGCAGGAGTGTGCATGGAAATACATTTTCTTCAGATCGTTTGCATGAAACTGGTCGAAATGATTTGAGTTACCCTAATATAAATGTGTGTGAAACACTATGGAGAAGAGTTTTTTTAGACATAAAGTGTATTATATTTTAATATATTGAATAGGTTATATCTGCCAGGCTTCATTACGGTGTAAAATGTGTGTTTGTACCGCTGGGACACACACATCATCTAAAGAGGTCACCGCTGTCTCCGGCGCTCTTCCAATATCAGCCGAGTCTGCGAGTTTCTTCAGATAATCACATCATGTGGGCCGCATGTCATCTGTAAATGAGCAAAGTGAAGATCAATGAGTTGATCCTGTGATTTACTGACATCATGTGATATCTATGTTTAGAGTTGATACGGATGTTCCACCGGTGCACAAAAGTTTGCTTTCATCAGATTCAGATTCAGATCACAGTTACTGTTTTAACATAATAAACAGAAAAAGAGAAATTAAATGAGAGATAATTATGTAAAGTAATGAGACACAAAAAACTGTATTATTGCATTCGATGAGACTTCGATGAGACATTCGATGAGACTGAAGTTTCTACTTAGAAAGTTGACTGAGTGTATGGGGCCATATATCAAATTTAAGCCTGAAAGAAATTGATCGGCATTAGAAATACATGTCATTTAATTTTAAAGGCCTGTACTTTAAATTAATTAATGTACTTAGTAGTCTACTTTATAAAAAATGATTAATTTATAAATGATATAGTTTAGAGACTCATGAGAGTCATGATGCTCTTCCAGGTGACTTCCATCTCCTCTCACGGTTTCTCTGCTGTTGTTTCCAGTCTGTACTGGTGTGTCTGATTGTGTTAGAATAATCTTTTCTTTGGTCAACCTCTGCGTTCATTGATTTTTTTCTTCCGTCACAGTCAACTTAGCTGCGGGAGCGGGCGGCGCGTCACATCTGCTGCTTCGATTGTGGCCCGTCAGGGCTAACTAATCATATTGGAGATGTTGTCATAACAGAAGCAGCTGGGCAAGCGAATGAAACGCTCCTGGACTGACCAATTAGAAGAACTCTTTCAGAGCAGACTGCCATTTTCACTGCCTGATTACACACTGACCCTCCACACACCATCACCAAACAGCCGTGTGTGTGCCTGCGTGTGCGACTGTACGTGTGCTTTTGAATTGTGCAAACACATGAAGAGTCTGGAGGTGTAAATGAATGTAGATTATAGAGGTCAAATAATCTTTGAGTAAATGTGATGAGAAATGTTTGAGTTGATATTGAGATCTTCAATAATATTGACTTTCGACTGCAGACGAGACAAATCTGAGCTCAGTTTGACACATTGTCGATATGTCTCAATGACATTTGGGTGATTTCTGGGAGAAATATCTAAGATGCAGATGAGGCCGAAGAGTTACCACTTGCTCTCCCTTTAATCTCACTGATGAAAGAAAAGTAGGAGAAATAATTGAGACATTGAAGAGATTTTGATTTCATAGGAGTATTAATTATGAGAACACAGCTAAAAAGTTGTTGAACACAACTTTGTTATCAAGTAACATTTTAATATAATTATTAAGAAATTAAAGGCACACAGCATTTCATAATATGCATTATGAAGTGTGATCATGTTAAGTTGTTTATTTGAAGTTGCTTCAAGCGTCACATAAACAGTCTGTATTAATAAGATAACATATTGAAGTCAACACAAGAATAAAAGGCAATCGAACAAAGATTCAGCTATTCACAAAGTTTTCATGAACTATTTAAAAAGTGTGCAAAAGAATAAATGCAAAATTAATCAACTTAAGTCAGTGTTCGAAAACTACAAAATGAATGTTTCCCAGCCAGAGTGAGTTCATTTTCTTTCTCAATATTATTTTTATGAACAATATAATAGACAGCTGCAGGTTTATAAGACTGCATTTGAATGATTTTATGTATGTTCTTTTTCTTCTTTTATTTTTTTTACTTATAAAATATATTGTCTGGTATGTGCTGCTGCGACTTATAAATTTCCCCTCGGGGATTAATAGTTAATAGTTATCCAATCCATTTATTTCAATTAATTTCAATTAAAACACCATGCATATTTGTTCCCAAAGCTGTGCCGTTTTACCCTACAAACCACCCAGCAGGTTTGTTTCTTTAATCCATGTGTAAAGCTGGGAATGTTTCACGTGTTTATAAGCCCATACGTCTCAAACAACACGGTTAGGTTTAGATAAGACTGTTATCTGGATATTAACATCACTAACCAGCTGTTATAAATGTCTCTCTGTGTTTCTCAGTAATAGTCTGCATTTATTCTCTTTCGTGTGTCGTTGATGTTCTAGTTTTGTGTGTTGCGCAGCAGTTATCAGATCAGACAGATGCAGACGTCTTTAAGATGGTGTGTGAGGTCTGCGATCACTGGACTGAAACGTTTGATTATCAGAACACCTAGTGACCTGACTTCAGCAGATAGTGTTAGTGTCTGTTTTCTGATACAAAGAACACAGATCTGTTAAGTACTTGAAATGCACCTTTAAAGGAATACTTCACCTAAAAATGAATGATGAAAAAAAAAAATGAAAATTCTGTCATCATTTACTCAATGTTGAGTTGTTCCAAATCTGTTTACATTTCTTTGTTTGGATGAACACAGAGGAAGATATTTGGAAGAATGCTTACAAATAGACAGATTTTGCCCCCCATTGACTCCCATAGTAGGAAAACTACAATGGTAGTCAAAAGTGCCCCAGAACTGTTTGCTGTCCTACATTCTTCAAAATATCTTCTTTTGTGTTCAACAAAACAAAAAAAATGATAAAGTAATTTTCCCGACTATGGGAGTCATGTGGGGCAAAATCTGTCTGGTTATAAACATTCTTCCAAATATCTTTCACTGTGTTCATCAGAACAAAGACATATATGCAGATTTGGAGTATCAGTAGATCAGCATCGTGCCCAAGTAAAACATGTGCATTAAAAGACACTTTATTGAATTACACTTAGTGTACTTAAAGTGCTCTTTTCTCACACATTATGTTTGTAACTCGTATACAAAAAATATAGTCTTTAGTACTTTTATTCATGGCGTCTCAAAAAGGCAATTTGTGTCTTAATTTTTTTTTATATTGAGTACAAAATTAGTGCACGAAAATTATGCACTTTCGGTACAGTACAAAGTATTTTTGGTGCACTTTTTCACCTGGGCAGCATGACATGTTTTATGTACACTAAGCTCGAATTGATACGAGATAAACTTAAAAATAAGAGTAAACACAGGGAAATTTAAACAAAAAGAGTCAACTAGAAGTCAAGTATACTTCATTATATTTTAAGTATTTGACAGTCTATATAGATAGAGCCCACTATAGAGCAAAAATACTTTGAAGAAGTATATGAAACTATAAGAAAGAAACCTTTATATTTTCTAGTTTAAAAGAAGTATACAACAAACACTTTTGAGTAAGCTTCATTTCTCTAAGGGCTTGATGTGCAGGTCTATGACATGTGGCTGAGGTCAGAGGTCACAGTGCGTCTAGGGCTCACGGTTAAACTTCAATCAGAGATTGAATCAGTTTCTTCAGTGTGTTGGGGCTGTTTTCTGTTTAGTGTGTGTTTGAGGATTAGTATGTTTGCAGCGTTCAGAAGGCAGAAGAGTACACGATTGATTGAACTTTTGGTTATTTAATGAAAAACATCTGAGCTGTCCAGTAGCGCTGACTGGAGACTGAAGAGATAAACACACATGGACTTGCTTTCACACAAATGGGATATTTGTTCTCGTATAAAAACACTGACTCTTTTAAAGTGAAATGTTTCCTTTTACTTAGCAGTTCCCTCCGAACATTTCTGAAACAGAAACGTCTTGTTGAGAAACACAATGTTTGTATATAGTTTGTATATTGTTTATGTAGTTTTAAGAAAGTCTAGAATGCTGGAATCCTCAGAGTTTCTCAGAATAACTTCCGTTTCTTACGTTTTATGGTCTTGTGATCAGCACAAGTTTTTTTTTCATGACATGTGTTTAAAGGGATAGTTCACCCTTAAATGACAATTCTGTCATCATTTACTCGCCCTCTTGTCATTTTAAGCCTGTACGACTTTCTTCCACAGAACACAATATAAGATATTTTTTTTAAATGTTGTTAACTGGACCACGTTCACTTGCATTGGTTTTGTGTTCATACCATAGAAGTGAATGCAATCCATTGCTGTTCGGTTACCAACTTTCTACACAATACCATCTTTTGTGTTCTGCGGAAGAAAGAAAGTCATAAAGGCTTGAAATGACAAGAGTAAATGATGACAGAGTTTCCAGTTTTGGGTGAACTCTCCCTCTAAGTACAGACGAAAGGGAGCTTCACAAAATAAAACTTTATTATCCTGTTGCACTACATCGACATAATATGAGCACTTACAATAGATATTATAAATGCACATTGCAAACGCATTTTAGCCGTGCATAGTCAGTGATATTAATATCTGTGATACAATTAAACAAAATTTATATTGAAAGATGAAGTGTTCTTTTTACTGTAGGTTGTCCAGCACTTTCATTCGGCGTGTTTAATTTATGACGTCATCAATTTAAAGAAACATCAATAAAAGAGGTCAGTCATATAGACTTATGGGTAAGGGTGAAAGGTCACCTGAGGTTCTTGCGATGCAGGCGAAACATTATGTACATTATGCATATCATGGGGTTTAAAAGCAGAAGTGTCTCTTATGTGCCTTTTGTCTCTTTCTACACTGTCCCGTCCTCTCCGGGCCCGTGCGCTGGTGTCTGGGGCCGCAGTAATGAATAAGATGCTGGAGAGAGTTGGGTGTGATGGATTGATCTGTTTCTGGCCTCATCTGAGTCTATCAATCAGCGGTGCTTTGCTGCTGTTTTCAATAGGAATTTAACACGCTTCACCGCGCCGCGCCGCAGCCGGAGGGACCTGGAACCAGCGGCACTAAAGATCCTTCTCTTTCTCCGGCTGCCATCCATATAATTTGTCATCAGATCACAAATATTGCTCACGGAGCAAAGCGCGACGCTAAATCAAGAGCATTCTCCAAACGTTACGTGTTTTTCATCTTTGTCGCGAAAATTGACGAGCGCACATGTTCACTCTTATTCTGTTCCACCCATCTGGATGATATCGTACTTACTGAAAAAAAGAGCTTCTTTATAAAAACAATACATGACCAAAATCACATAAAGAACTAATGAGCTTCAGATTCAGAAGGATGGAATTATTTTACGTCAGTCAGAACCCGACATGCAAAAACATGTTTTCAATCTGTATTTGAGTAAAAATATTTTTCTTACTCAATATATCAATCACATTTACTTGAGAGGCGAAGTGTCCTTGTTTCTTAAAGAAGCCATTCTTATTCCTACTATGGAAAGTCAATGGTGACCAGTCTTGGTTTAAACTTAGAATAAAAGAAACATCTGCCAGTGGCGTTTACAAAAAGAATCATCTTAATTCAGAAAGAATTGGCAGATATCTTTTCTTGTTTTAATTTAATTGTTCAGAAAACATTCTCAAGTAAACAAATCTTGATTTAAGAATGTTTAAATATTTCTACTGGAAAACAAAACAATAATACAAGAGAATAATCTTACTCTACATTAGAGTTGCTTAAAGAGAGTTTATTTCCCTCTAGCAAATATGTATTTTCTCATTTCAAGCTTAAAGCAAGAATTCAAATGTAAATGTATTTTGTCTTAAGGGCAGTTTGTTATTTTCCAGCTCAGATGAAGAAGTGAAGTCGAGCTGATCGTTGTTGACCGTCTCTGTTGTCGTTCTCTCTCTTTAACTCATCCGTGTCTCAGTTTGAGCTCTGGTGGAGGTCTGAAAGTGAGAAATGATCGAGATCTCTGGAGGAAGCTGACATGTCACAGCGTTTCTAATAAGTGCAGCAGTAATGGAACGCAGTCTCTCGGCTCCGTCTGCTGGTGACCTCATTAACCGGTCCGTATGGGGATTCAAGAAGGGGTCAAAGGTTAAGCCGGGCCTGCTCTCTGTAGGGTGTGAGTGTTGATTAGAAAGGAGGGATGAGCAGAAATGAGGAAAGGTCCTGTATCGGATATCTGAGGAGGAGAGCTGACCCCAGCACAGAGAACCGAACTCATGCAGTCACTTCTCTTTCTCTGATCAGATCATAAGGGAACATTTATACTTTTTCAAACCGCCGTAACATCTTAATATAATGGAAGAACTTTGTTCATCACCGTTTATCTTCAGGATTTTTTGTTGTTGTTGCATTTACTTAAAATAAAGTTATGATGAGATTTACTGTATATTAATCATTCTATGAATACGGCATTCTGTGACTTATAAAGATCACGGCCAGTTCGCTTGTTTTTGCATCGCAAATACTTAAACTAACACAATGTATTGTGTTAATATGTTGTTTACATTTTAATTAAATTGTATAAAAGTAAACCATAAAAATGAGCTAGTGTAAACACATCTAATATCTGTATCTCCATAAGGATGCTGATTTCGCCCTGTCCTGCATCCAATGTCTTAAAATGAAACGGTGTTGTAATTTTGACAGAAATACTTGAAAAGATACGTTCTTTGAAAGACTCTTTGGACATTTTCTAGGTTTATAAACACAATGTATTTTTTTTCTATATTTCACCCAACCATCGTGTGAAACAACCCTGCATTTTCAGAATGTAGTAGAGTTTAAAAATGCATATGGATGAACAAAAAAACTGTGAAATGTTTATGGATAGGAGTCTGAAAATGAAATAATCTCTTAAGTGTAAGCTAGGCAATGGTTTCTGTGACTTTCCATTTGAGTTTCTGTTCACTAAATGGATAACAGCATCATTTATTAGTACCCGTCGCGGTTATTTACACCCTCAGACCCGCTGTGTGCGCTCCACGCTGGCGTACGAGTGGATTTTACAACACATTGCTTGAGAGCACCTTGTAATAAGCAGCATTGCTGGAAGTTGCATCACATTATCGCTCGTGCACACGGGGCCGCGGGCTTCGGTTTACCCGCGTGTCTCATTTTCACAGCAGCGTGTTCAAATCCTCCACCAGCTCCAGTATTTCTAGTGAGGTCACAGGAAAGGTTTTGCCCTGTGGGGGTTGCTTATTCCTTCCTACATCCCGTTCGGTTCCTGAGCTCGTAATTGAAATGCTTATTAAATGTGAAGCGCTGCACATTTCCAGCCAGTAACGCTGTAAAAGAGTTCTCCCAATCACATGCTGCAGACTTTTTATTAACTCCTTTATTCCCGTTGGACTGATGAAATATTTCCTTGTTTGTCGACGTCCTCTATCTACATAAAATGTGCTTTTCATCTGCTCCGATGGGCCCGCCGCCTGTGAACTCGTAATAAAGATCTTGTTTTGTTCATAGGGGTTGGCATATTTTCTACATTAAAGGAGAGGGAAGCCTGAGCAATCTCATTTGAGTACGACTGAATTAAATAAAAGCTGTGGAAAAAGTTTCATTAAGATTGTGAAGAGATTTTAATGTGCTTAAACGAAGTGTAGGGGAAGCTGTGAACACGGGCTGTATAGATGTCACACACTGCTGTCAGGATGATCTTAGGGTTCTTAAATCATCTGAACCTGAAGAATTAGAGATTTACACTCTTAAAGGCGCAGTTCACACAAAAATGTACATGTATTCAATGTCATGTGTTTACAAACGCTTATGATGTTCTGTGACACAGATCTCTGTAGCGATTGACATATAATCTATGTATACTGTGTGCTTGACCCTTAATTTTTAATAGTTGTGTTTATTTATTCATTAATAACTTAAAAATGTATTAGCAAAAATATATATTATTATGTTTTATATTTATATACTACTACTACATTACATTACACTATATACTATTCATTTATAATATTTACTATGGTGTAGAAATTCATAAGCGCTATTATATACTGTTAATTCATTATATTTATTATATGGTATAGAAATGTATTAGCACTATTACATACTATAAATGTGTTATATTTATTTATTATTCTACTCTTTTATTATATGTATTTATTATACTACTAACTTATTATTATTTTATTTTATAGTGTGGAAATGTATAACGACCTTTTTATACTTTTTATTTATTTATTGTACCATTAATTTGTCAAAGATAACTAGGGGATAACAAATTAGTTTTGTTTAATGTGGGAATGTATTAGTTGAACAGATAGCTCCTGCTCCTTCTTTAAACCTTTATATTGAGGAAATTTATTAGGAGGACTTGTATATTCTGAATGAGAATTATGAGTGCTCATAATTTTTTGATATTAAAGCTCAGTTTCCATGTGTTCTGTGACTAATAACACATGCTTTGCTGATCACATGTTTGGTTACAGGAGACAAAATACCATTAGACCAGTATAAAGTCGATGGCAAGTCCTCATGAAGATACCAAAACTAACTTGTGTGTGTCTGTGCAGGTGGTCTTCGAGGGGCTTCTATCGTGGACTCTCTGGACACACTTTACATCATGGGTCTGATGGACGAATACCAAGAAGCAAAGGAATGGATCCAAAACGACCTCGACCTGAACTCGGTAAGACACATGAAATATATCATTTAGCTTTTATAAGATCACAACTAAACTACTGGTGATGGTTATCTTTCAACTGATAGTTTGGTACTTCAAACTGCTTGAGGTTTACTTCATTTGTATCTGTCCATTTTTACTTTATTTTATTGATTTAATAATAACTAAAATAACAACATTTAAATTTTTACTCAAGTTAAGTTTTTCGAATAATTTTTAGTAGTGCTGTCAAGCGAATTAAATTTCTTAATCTAATTAATTACTTGGTATGGCGATTAATTAATCTAATTAATCGCATATACATACAGACCTACAAGAAGCAGATTTTTTACCATTTATTATTGAATTACAAGTCTATAACTCAGGTAAAAGGTTGTGACATTTTTTATCACTGACTGAACAAACCTATGAATTAGGTTACAGTGGATATAACAGTTGTAACTTATTAATCACAAACAAATGACATAGGTTACAATGGTCATGACATTTTTCATAATTATTTGTTAAAACAAACCAATGTCTCTAGGCTAATGACCATGACAATTTTGTTTATTACTGAACACAATCTTATATATTTAATGCGCTGTCAGTTCCGACGGTGGTCACATTTTCTTGGACGCCCCAGTCTTCGTCCACTGATAGAAACTGTTCGGCACAAGCATCATAATAGTGCCGTGTGACTGACTTCAGCACAGTTAACGCGAAGGATTGAAGTTTCCAGTCACAATCGATGACATGCGCAGTAACACCTAGATAGTTATGATAACTGATCGATGTCACGTGATCTCTAGTTAGGGCGACATGTTTAGCTTGAGCTTTATTGTCCCGTTTAGTTTTTTTTCTATGTAATACAGCGGATTTATTCTCGAAAGTACCGTACCTCTTGACGGTGGTGTGAAGGTTGTATCGGAGGAAGCAATTCAAATTGCATCCATAAGCCCCTTCTCTTCCACAACATTAATAGGCCTACAGTCCATTGCAATCCATTTAGATATCGCATTTGTTAATGATTGTGATGTAGACTTACTTAATTTGTGACGACTCGTCTCGGGAAGCGTGGTTTGCCGGAGCTTGCTTACTGTCGCAGCCGGGGGTGAGGTGACCGCCAAGCTCGCTAAAACATGCTTCGAGTGAAGGTGGTATTTCAAGCTATTTTCGTTTTGCATCTTGATTGATTTGTTACTAGGTGGCTGCAATTCTAGAAAGTCTACAGGTCTGTTGAAGGGCGGGGCAGCGCGGGGCCCGTTTATTGCGTCAGAAATAAATTAACGCGTTATTTTTTCTGTGATTAATTAATCAAATTAACGCGTTAAATTCCCAGCCCTAGTTTTTAGGTTTAGCTTGCTAGAATGTGTTTTGTGTGTGTAAGTTTTTGTTCTGTAGTATGTCACAGGTAAGTGTAAGATGCTCACTGTAACTGTACATCTCAGGCCGTCTAAAGTGCTCGTGAAAAAGCTTTCTATTGATTACAAGCTGCGCTGGAATCAATTGTTTCTTTTAACCAAAGTTTAGTTGAGGGAATTGAGACCGTTTTGGTCCAAATCAAACATCGGTGAGTGAATCAAAGGCCTCTGTTGTGACTTGTGATAGAGCCCGGGTGGGCTTTATCTTCACCGGACTGCTTCTGTCTGCCTGCGCTCGGATCACTCAGATCGCTCTTCCGTCACTGAATTAAATGAATGAGCTGGAGAGAAAGCAGGACGGCCCAATTGAAGGAAAGACAGGGAGGGCGCGACTTCTTCAAAGAATAATCCTGTGATAATAGACGTGTTCAGCAGCCAGAAGCCACAGAGGCCTGCCAATGATGAGTGAGAGAGAGAGAGAGAGAGAGAGAGAGAGAGAGAGAGAGAGAGAGAGAGAGAGAGAGTGAGAGAGAGCGAGAGAGGGAGAGAGTGAGAGAGAGAGAGAGAGAGAGAGAGAGAGGCTTAACACGACTTTATTATTACATTAACTTTTTCCAAATACCAGATTTCCTATCTGATCATATAATACAAAAAATAACTTATAATAAATATACAATAAAAAAATATATATACACATATAACATTTATACTTCAAACCTCTTTAAAATTTGAGATACAACATGTCATCCAAAACCTCACACAAAACTCCTTCCACGGACCATATTTCGGCGAACCTTTGAATATCATTAATCAATTTAAAATATGTATATTCAATTTTAATTCTAGCAGTCACCATGCCTTTAAAAGCATTTTCTGCATCTACTGTACCTATACCCAATAGCTTATTTTTTCGAGTCTTCCAAATCGCCATTTTGGCCATACCCAACAAAAGATTTAATAAGCATATTCCTCTTCTCTCATGAGATGTATATTTAGGACCACTTATAAAACACTGATTGGAAAAATCTTTACCAAAACCTTCAAACAAACTTTTTAAAATAATAAAAAGACTGCTTAACCTCACACAATTAATAAACAAGTGTTCAACTGTCTCTTCAATTCCACAAAAAGGACATTCCCTCCCCACTGCTGGATTCAGGTGTGCCACGTGTCTGTTTGTAGCTATAGCACCATGAATAAGTCTCCACTGTAGGTCTGCTGTACGTTTCTCAATGGGAGGTTTGTACAGAGACCTCCAGGATCCTATAAAGTCTGGTCCAAACACTTCTGTCCACCTCCCTGCTCGTACTCGTTTTAAAACAGTCTGATGGGCAACTTTAACGCAAGTAAAATAGATTGATTTTTTAGTTGTTTCACGAAACTGTCCCATCTCCGGGGTCTTAAAAGTTAATATTGTATCAGCATCTTCATAATTTTCTTTTGCCGCTGCAAATACACTGATAGATGGAAACTGATAGTTTTTCCTCCATTCTTGAGCTGGTTGCATCTCCAGTGCCTCCCTGCAGGTTCCAGGCAATGCTCTCTGCACCTCGTCCAACACCTTCTGCAGAAGACGGAGAGATCGAATACCAGTCTCATGCTGTAATGCTGCAGCCGTCTTCCATCCGTTGAGGTCTCTCAGGTCCCCTATCCTCTTGAGTCCAGCTCCCGCCAGGCAGTTCATCAAACTTCCCGATGACAGAGTTCTCGTTTGTATTAGTGGGTTGTAAAACAATGGCTCTCCCATTAACCACTCCTTTGGTTCTGAAAGATCTCTGTTGATATTAAAATTATCAAGCCAGGCTCTCAGCATTGACTGATAAAATTTGGTTAAATTACTCAAGTCCAGTTCTTTAAGGCTCAGTAAAAACAATTGCTTCTCGTAACCGAGACCAGATGCTGTCCTTAAAATAGCACAAGCAACATGAATCCATCCCAGATCTTCTTCATATAATAATCTTTGAGCTGTTTGCAGTCTAAAAGTCATAATCCTGCTCCTGATGTCTATCAGAGCTTGTCCTCCTTCTTGTAAAGGCAGATATAATGCGGATCCAGGAATCCAGTGTTGCCCCGACCAAAAAAAATTCACAAATTTCTTCTGTATAACTTTTATCAGTTCATTTGGAGGATCCAGCACTTGAACCTATGCCATAGCATGGAGGCGGCCAGGTTATTTGTAACCAAGACTCTACCCCTGTAGGATAGCTCAGGTAATAGCCAATTCCATTTAGACAACTTGGCAGACACCTTCTCCAGCATACCCTCCCAGTTTTTTTGTCTATAATTTTCCTTACCCAAAAATACTCCAAGAATTTTAATTCCCTCCGTATTCCACTGTAACCCCCCTAGAAGCTT
This sequence comes from Triplophysa bombifrons, assembly GCA_029783895.1. NCBI lineage: Eukaryota > Metazoa > Chordata > Actinopteri > Cypriniformes > Nemacheilidae > Triplophysa > Triplophysa bombifrons. Next base: position 3,314,076 of record CM056455.1, on the reverse strand, counting down.
AGGTGGCCCACCATTTTTCCAGGGACCCACAACAAAACCCTCACTCTTTGCCCAATTTACTCTTGATGAGGAGGCTCTCTCATATAAAGCTAAACTTTTAGACAGTATCTGAATATCCCCATGTCCAGTAATAAACACAGTGACATCATCAGCGTAAGATGAAACAGAAACACTTGAACCATCAAAATCCCCAGGTATATGAAAACCTTTCAAATTATTTCTCAGTTTAATAAGCAAGGGCTCAATAACTAAACTGTAGAGTTGTCCAGAAATTGGACAACCCTGCCTAATTCCCCTCTTCACAGGTATTGGACAACTCAGTCCCCCTCCAACCTTAAGCATCACTGAGGCCCCTCTATACAGTAATTTGATCCAGGAAATGAAAGTCTCCCCGAACCCAAATGCCTTCAAAACATTTAAAAGGTATTCATGACCCACACGGTCAAACGCTTTTTCTTGGTCAATCGATAAGAAACCAATATTAAAATCATCATTCATAGAAAGATCCATAACATCTCTTATTAGAAATAAATTATCCATTATTGTACGTCTTGGAACACAGTATGTTTGCTCTTTCCTCACAATAATGCTCAAAAACTTCTTTAATCTATTTGCTAAACATTTTGACAATATTTTGTAGTCTTGGCACATTAAAGAGACAGGACGCCAGTTTTTCAACAACCCTAAATCACCAGTCTTAGGTAGAAGCGATAGGTCCTCTTAGGTCCTCTCCTAAAATGTCCCAAAATGATTTATAAAATTCAGCAGGCAGACCGTCTACTCCCGGGGAACGCCCTGTGGACAACTGCTTTACGGCCTCTGAAAGTTCATCATATGAAATTAATTTATCCAAGGTTTTTCTGTCCTCAGGTTTCAAAATAGGCAGTCCTTTTAATAACTGATCCATACTCTCAGGATCACAGTCTTTCGACCCAAAAAGTTCAGCATAAAAGTCCACTGCGATTTTCCTCATTTCGATAGGATTTGAAGTTAATATGCCATTGTCCTTCCGAAGATAAAGCATATTTTTTCGATTTACTACTTTACGTTCCAGGTTAAAAAAGAACTTTGTTGGAGCGTCCATTTCCTTGATAGAAGATATCCTTGCTCTGATTAAGGCACCTTTTGCTCTTTCCTCTAACAGTGTTTTCAACTCCAATCTCTTTTTATTTAAATCCTTAGTCATACCCGAAACATTCAAATCAATTACATTTTCTATTTCATTAATATCTTTCTCCAAACTTTCAATATTTCTCTTTACAATCACAGTATTATTATAAGAAAACTGCTGACAAAAAATCTTGATTTGGACTTTTCCTACCTCCCACCATTGAATTACATTTTCAAAATATTCTTTTTCTACTTTCCAACTAAAATTTTTCACAAAATAACTTATCCTGCACCAGTTTGACATTAAAATGCCAATAAGATTTTGAATGTGACATGCTTTTAGTATTAAAATCAATAGTCACTATATGATGATCAGAAAACCCACAAGGAGCTATCCCAACATTCATGACTCTATTATTGTCTGATTTATTTACATATATTCTATCCAGGCGTGCTCCCTTCACAATGGAATCCAAAATTTTAACCCATGTGTATTGTTTTGTTAACTGATTCTTATTCCTCCACACATCATCCAGTTCTAGTTCTTGAGTTATCCTGAGGAGCATATTACTAGACTGTAAGTGAGGTTCTTGCCCATTCCTATCCAATACAAAATCAGTAGTACAATTCCAATCTCCTCCCATTATTACACACATTTTTCCATCATCATATTTTCTTAATGCAATGCTTAACTTTTCAAATACTTCTAATCTTTGTGGACCTAAATTTGGAGCATATACATTAATAAAAAGAAACTTTAACTCTTTAATTTCCACTATTGCTATTAAAACTCTACCTTTTTCTAATTCAATAGTGGATATGATCTTTAGATCCAAATGTTTGGAAAAGATAATCGCTACTCCTGCGCTTAAATTTGTTCCATGACTCAGAATACATTCACCGTCCCACCATCTATACAATTCAGTTTCGTTTTGTTTATCTGAATGTGTTTCCTGTTAAAACATAATATTGATGTCTTTCAGGTGAACATATTCTGAAATCACTGCTCTCTTATTCCTATCTCTCCCTCCATTAATGTTTAAAGATCCTATTCTCAAAATATCCATAAAGAGATATAAAGAGAGGAAAAAAAGAGGCAGGAAAAACAGAAAGCACTGCAAAGACACCCTTGATGTGTATCTCATTTCGCAAAATCAATTTGATTTACTTTTAACTGGGGTTTTCCCCTTTCTAATTTTAGTGAGAAACTTTTTCAAGCGAAACCTCTTCCGCGTGTTCAGTTTTTCTTCTCCTACCCTCTTTTGCCAATAACGAACTGAAAATTCAAATTTCTTTACATCTGGAAAGAAATTCTTCACATCAGCAACCTTTCCAAAAGTCTCATCCAAAAACGAATTTATCTCATCCAACGAGTAAACCTGATCACAAACTATCTGAGAAATATCTGACAGATCCGAAGTATCAGATAGAACACCATCCTCCTCATCATCAGCCTCCTTTATTTCTTCTTCACCTATTTTTTTATTTTTTCTTTAGGCTCACATGAATTTACCTCTCTGACACTTCTTTGATCCTCATTTCTTCCAGACCTGGTCACCACACAATCTCTGCTCATCCGACCCTCAATCCTCGAATCAACTTTTGTTTCAGACATCTGTACTTCAACATCACCGTCATCCATTAGTTCATTCTCAACAGACGACTCTTCGTCCTTCCTCACACTCTCAGAGACCTCGTCATTTATTACTCTCTCAGTAGGAACTTCCTCATTATTCCTTACATTCTCCACATTCACCAAAACAACCTGATCATCATGTGGATCTATTTGCACGGCAGTTTCACTTCCACTCGGGCCTGCCTCGGTTTTATTAGGACATGACAACCTTACGTGCCCAAAAGCACCGCATTCAAAACATCGCATCTCACCTGCGCTCGCATATAACATGTACGATTTGCCTTCATACATGCACCTAAACGACACATTAAGATTCTGCGAGTTCAAAAACATGAATACGTGCCGCCTAAACTACATCACATGTTTCAAAGCTGCATTTTTGCAGCCAAGTGGAACCATTTTGATTCCACTAGCAAGTTTACCAAAACGCGAAAGCTCGCGTTCAATATCAGCATTAGGAATGAACGGCGGAACATTGGAAATGGTTACTTTACTTGTTGGTGTTGCTAACGGTTGAACCTGAATAAAAGCACCACTTACCGAAATCCCGCTTTCGATCAAAACAGTCACTAGTCGTTCATCCTTGAGAAAAACCACCACCGCTTTGTTCATTCGGGACGCAGAAACAATGTTGTTGTGATCGACGCGTTCGTGACACACCTGATACCGTGACGGAGTGACAGAGACGACGCCTGCACACTCCCGTGCGACGCCATCTCCGTCCCCGACACGATCAATACTTTACTATTACACGTGGAAAAATCCAGGAAGGTTACAGACTAAAACCAAACTGGTTCTGCGAAATTGCACACATAGAAATCCTCCCAATAGGCTCCCAAAACAATAGTTAAGAAACCGTGTTCAAATTTCCCTCTCACCGTGATCACCCTCCCACACACTTCCACTTCCCAGCATGCACTGAGAGAGAGAGGGAGAGAGAGAGAGAGAGAGTGAGAGAGAGAGAGAGAGAGAGAGAGTGAGAGAGAGAGAGAGAGAGAGAGAGTGAGAGAGAGAGAGAGAGAGTGAGAGAGAGAGATTAGTCTGCTTTCTCTTGTACAGCCATGACTATAGGGAATATTCAAAACCTCTCCACCTCTTGTTCTCGGTCTCATTCCTCTGGAGTTTTCTTTAAAATACATTTTCTTGATCTTTTGTGAGAAAGGTTCATTGTAATTTAAAAACTCACTGTAACCTTTGGAGGTTATCAGAGCATTTACTTAAATAAAACAAAGGGATAGTTCACGCTAATTCATTCGCCCTCCTGCCATTTCAAACCTGTTCTGCACAACACAACAGAAGATATTTTGAAGAATGTTGATAACCAAACAACACTAAACCCCATTGACTTCCATCGTATGACTTTGAACACAAAACCACTGAGACCTTTCTCTAAATATCTTCTTTATAATGTAGTCTCTTTTTTAAAACTATAATGAACATCATTAATTTTTCATTAATTATCATCAGGTTTTGTGTCAGATTCTAACCGCTGTGATTTTGCCAGAAGCTTCTTTGGCTCCATATTGGTTCTTGTAATGTTTCAAAGTAGTTTTGGTATGAAGCCCAGTCGTGCATATGGAGGGTGATTTCTGTTTCGCTGGCCTTTCCAAGAATACACAGCAGCACAAACACATACACACGCACTGATACTGAATGTCCCGTAGGATCAGTCACAGTATCTGATGTGATCTCAGGATCAGTGGCAGGTTTTAATGTCGGTTTGGTCGTGAAATGTGTGTGAAGGGTGATGTGGTGAGCAGTGTTCTCTCACACAGTTCATCATGAAGACTCACAGCTCACAGTGAGGAAGTCAGCATTATCCATCAGTCTCTGAACTCTCTGAATCAATCTGCCCCCTGCAGTTTTCACTCTTTTGCTGATGATTTAGCCTGTGATGGAGAGCCGAGCGCTTCAGTCGTCTAGTGTGGACGAGAAATATGCAGCCTGTGCATCTGTGTCACAGAGAAAGTGTCATGGTCAACAAAACTCCAGATCCGTGTGCTATGACACCGTGTCTACACCGGATGTGGTGCGGCACGATGCGTCAAAAGACAATAGAACGCATTAGAATCCTTAATAATTCGAAATTTTGTCCACACTGGCTGCGGTGCGATGCCGGTCGCGTCCGGTGTAGACACTTTGTGAGAGTAGTGATAGATACATATCCAAAAAGATACACAGGTTTTATATTAAGCTTTGGTTTTACATCAATTTTACCTCTGCAGATTCTATATGTACTCTTCAGATGAGCGCCACCTATGGATGCAGTGATATAAGCTAAAATAGATGATTTCATATTGACTCTGATATTCACATATTCTGGAGTCTGGATGGAAGAATTAAATGAGAAACTGAATGTTGATCTTAATAAATATTTTTTGTCTAAATATATTTACACTGGGTTCACACTGAACGCGTGTTAAGCATTTGGCGCGAGTAAAGTACATTCAAAGTCAATGCAAAGTATAGACGCAAACTAACAGCCGGCGGTGCAAATGACACGAATCGGGCCGCGCGATTCCCTCGAACGTGTGAAAATGACGTACTTTTACCTGGAGTAATAAAGAGGGTGGAATCCGATTGTTCGCGTTTGGTGTGAACCCAGCATAAGTCTTTGTTATGAATGTTCTCCACATTTTAGAGTAATTATTCTTCAAAAACTGTAGAATAATAAGTCTTAAACTTAAAATGTATTCTAGAAATCGTTTTAGAAAGGCGGGGCATAGAAGAGCTACAATAATGTACGGTATGTGAAAAATAATAACCTTTCAACCTTAAAACGTATTAACACATTGTATTACACCAAATACACAAGTTAATAATGTTTATGATCATGTCATATGTATCGTTTAATCTCAGAAAGGATGTTTTAAGATCACAATAGTACGAATTAAGTACCAATGAATATGAAACTAACAAAAGCACTGCTTAAACGATTTTAATCAAAGTAAAAGTGTGAAAGTAAAATTATTTATCAAAAACAAAATACAAATGTTTTGTATCGTTTATCAGGTTTAAACTCTAAAATCGTTTTTAATTTAGTCGCACCTTGCGTTGTACATCAGCAGATTTCACCGCGGCACTGCCGTGCGAGTCCCAATCAGGTCCTTGAGTGGCTCATTACATTCTCTGAGCTTTCCTGAGATGCTTTTATCTCATAAATATGTATATAAATGGAGTCCTGTGTCTGTCTGCGCAGGGTCTGTTTGATGAATCTGTGAGACACGAGTTTCCGACATCAAGAGGTAAAGAAAATAATGAGATGCTAATTGAAGATCACTGACAGCCGGTCACATGGCGGCCTGACCTCTGCGCCTCTTCACATTGATAACATCGGACAGGTCGACCCAGTCGGATATCTGGCCGGCGGACGGTGTGCAGAACCGATCCAGAAAGATTGAGCTTGCGGGCGGTAATCTGGTCAAACGTTAGGAAGACTGAACGGGTCTGATGTTGGACGAGTCTTGTAGAGATTTGTCTTCTAAATATCCCCTCATCCGTGAGAGGAATGAATCTACCTGTGATGTAGTATAAGCAATTCTGAGTTAATACCACGGGGCCAGAACGGTGTCAAACACATTTATGCTGAGGTCAGAAGAATGAATTTATTTAGAAGAATGACTCTTCTGGCTTTCTGAAGCAAATGCAAACAGAGAAGACTCCTAATGTCTGTGTTTATAGTGCAGGCGATGCCATCTGAATAATATGATTAGTTCTGTTCTGTAACAGTGATGTGATTCAACACAGCTAAACTCAAATCAGCCAATCACAGAGTGAATGTAAAGGGTAATTGAAGAGAATTTAAGCTCTCCAAGAAGCACTTTCTTATTACCGTGTCTGATTTGATTGCCCTATTCACACGTTCAGACGCTCGGGCTGAATATTGGCAGTGCTGGTGGTGGGCGATGACAGATCTGAATGAAGTTTGCAGCGATACGGCCTGTTACTCTCTCCTCTCTCTCATTAACACGACAGACACTTCTCTAGAGGTGAGGCAACACCTCGCTGCTCACCTGAGAGTGTTACGCTAACATCAAAACAAAGATTTATATGGATCTTTTTGTCACGTGAAAGTTAAGAAAGAGATGTCTGTAAGAAGCTTAGACGAGATGCCAGGTGAAAAATTCGTGAAAACTTTTACATGTCCAACTAATTTTTTTACCTTTGGAACAAAATAGTAGTAATGTGCTAAAATGTATTGGCTTATCATTGACTGATAATTATTTTTTTTATCAGAAAATGCCATGACAAATGAATAAATCCAAAGTTCTTTAAACATTCTGTTATGTTGTCAGGGGTCATATGGTGTGAACACAAGTTTTCTGTGTCTTTGGTGTGTTAAAAGTTGTCCATACATGTGGGAACAAAAGATGCGATCTTTCTAAAAGCGAATGCTCACCCAGACCTGCCTGAAACACCTGGTGTAACCACATCCCCACAAATCTACGTCAGCTGGTGGTCTGATGTGACTATGACCGCCCAAATGTAAACGCAAGTAAGGTGGTGTACCTGTCAGTACAATTGAAGAGGAACCTGATGTTGATTAGAGACATTACACTTCAGTCACACGCTCTCAAGAGATACAAACTTGCACGGAATGTGGAAAAGAAAGCGTTTTTGAACCTTAAATGGCTTCGGCACATTTCATGACTGGATTTGCCAGCTGATTTTTTGGGGGGATTTTTTAGTTTAGTCTGAGGTGAAGCAAGTAAACTCGACATTAACAAGGAAAATGTTTTATTACGCTTTGCTTTTGACTAAGAAACTCCAATAAAAACAAAACAATTTCTGGAAGCTGTTGTGCAGAAACACACTGTAAAAAACACTTTTTGTATTAAATGACATGTTTTCTTGTAAATTTGCAGTATTTTCTGTAATTTGACCGTATTTTTTTAAATCTGTAAAAAAAACCTGTTAAATTTCATAAAATTACAGTTTTTATATTATACATGAAAAATTTCAGTAAAATGATTTTTTTACAATAGTGTTTAATATTGCTGCTGTCCTACTGAAACCTCATATCTCCATATTTTGTGATTTTTACTTTTTGCCATAAATTATTATACACACCCTTTATGTTTGTTACTTGGTTTTGTAAATATCTAACTAATAGAAAGTATTAAAAAGTGCATGTCAACTTTGACAACACTGTATTTAATCATTTTTAAAAAGTGTTTTTTCTTCAATTTCCTGAAAAACAGCACATCTGAGGTTTCTGAAGGACAGCGACGATAAAACTGTATGATGACGACAATGCTGAAATGATTTTTGTCATGTTCAGATATACTCAGACTCACCCCCTCTGTTAAAACACTTAGTGTTGGTCTATGAGTTTTTTGCTGCCTAGTGGTTCTAGTGCAGAATATACTGAGACAGACGTTATATTACAATTAAACATTACAGGAAACTATAACCAGCTCAGGATGTTTGGAGAGATCCATGCACTTCTTCTGTGTTTTGTGAGGAAGTACACATAATCTTGTCTCAACAGAGCCATCTGTGAAATAGAGAAGATCTTTGGTTTTGTGAGAGAGATTGTTTTAAGTGAGCACAGCAGATGTAAGAGCTCTCTTCTCTTCTCTTCTGATGGAATGAAACACAGCAGAAGAAATGGAGAGACATTAATGAAGTCCTGCTGTTTAAGTACAGACCCTGTCACACACATGCTCTCCTTCACTTTCCATTTCCTTCTTTGTTCCTCCCGTCCCTCCGCCGGCATCTCTCCTCAAGTGATGCTTGTCTCTCTGTAAGCTGTGCTGAGGAGATCTGCCTAAATATACCACTAACTAAGCAACAGTCGCCAACCATCATATGCTTTTCATTGAAATCTCCAGTTAATTCCTAAAGGATGTTCTTTAAAGTTTAGGCTTTGCAAATGATTCCTCACACCTGAAATACTCAAATTCACTTACTCTGTCTCCTAGAATTAGTACCAGAGATAAAGGTGCTTATTTGCATGGACAAGCCTGACATTTCCAAATATTTTCAGTCTGATTTGGACAACATCACTGCTCATTTAGGCGTAGTGTAAATTATACTTCACAGAAAGAGACGCAATGATTATGAGGGCGGATACTGAGCGTGTTTCTTCAGTCTCCGGGCGGCATTTGAAGTGCCGCAGAAAAAGAATCAAATTTATAGTGTTCTTCAACTCCTGAAGTGTTGAAGAGATTCGTTATACGTGTTCATGCTTACAGAGATTACGTGTAGATGATAAAGTTGATAAATCTGGATGTGTGTGTCCGGTAAAGATGTCATGCTTCACATGTTGTTTTTCACATATTGTTTTTGTGACAGGTTTGATGTTTTTACATCACTTACACTATTTACTCTTTATAGTTATAGTTTTTGTAATTAATTTGTTTATTTCAAGTTTATGAAATATGGAATATTGTATACACAATAATAGTGATGCTTTAAGAGACATGACAAAATGGATGACAAATGCAATTGGGAATATTCATCAATTTGTTGTATACTGCCTTATTTATTTAATTCATTATTTTATTTTATCATTTTATTTTAATTATTTATTTTATGTTATACATTTAATATTTGCGTAAATCAGCATATAAGAATATTTCCATAATTGATATAAAAAAGTTTTAAACATATTTTTTTATTTGATGATTACAATTCATCATTATTTATCTTTCTTAATGGATATTTCACAATAATAAAAGTGTATTTTATTTTGGAGTGAAATGTGACCTTGACATGTGTCGATCATTTAAACAAAAAATAGCAGTCAATAACTTCACAATCTTTTTTTGAAGTGTAATTTAACTTTGCTACTAAAGGCTGTTCTCAAAATTCTTTATTTCTTCCCCAAACTAATCTTTCTAAGTACTAAAGTTTAACAACTGACTGCGAAACGGCAAAGACAGTAAATAACAGCACAGGCGTAAGGCCCAAGGCTAGATACAAATCACATCTTGTTGTAGTGTTTCCTTCCAGACTTCTGTTTATTCCTTAGTACTTCAATTAGTCTTCCAGATTGCATTTTAATGAATATCAATTTGATCTTGATGAAGTTGAATTTGATTTTCGATTGTCTTAATTTCAGCAGAATCCCTCTCCATCTGAGCTCTGAACACATCGATTCAAGCTTTGGATTTGTTTCTTTGTGAATTAAGTAACATGTTAAAGAAGAATCCAGAGCACATGATGTTCTAATAAATATGCAGAAAAATGTGGTCATTTCACAAGGTCATGTTCAGATGTGTTTTTATGCCTTAATGTCTATTTGGACTAGATTTATGCCTTTTAAGGATCAATCTATTAATAATTCATGTTACGGTCAGATAGGTAATTTCCTGTAGTTGTGGGATTGTGTGATGGATGAAGGTGACCTGAGAGAAAAAGATACAATAGCTTTCCTGTAGCTCAGTGGTAAGAGCATTGCGTTAGCAACGCAAGGTTGTGCGTTTGATCCCAGGGAAGTGCAAATACATATGTATAAATGTATAGGATAATGCAATGTAAGGTGCTTTGGATATATGCGTCTGCCAAATGCATAAATGTAATTTTAATGTAGATATAAAGATCAAAAGGCTGCTGAAGTGTTACTTTTGAGACTTAATATAATACAATTTCTCATTCTCTTCGGGAATAATGCAAAAAAAGACACACAAATGATACACATTGAGCATTATGTTCTCGCTGCATACAGTGAATATACTGGCTTTGTTTTTCAGTAAATGCAGTAATGAAGTGTTGGGAAGATGGATTTCTCTGATTGATTTCTCTGTTGTATATGATTTTTCACTGCCCAAATGCAGGGATATAATCAAATATTTCGAAGAAAAAACAGTGCCAGGAATAGCTGTAAATTTGATTTTCAGATAGATAATCCTTCATCTTGTTTGAGATGTGACTTCTTGTGCACTACAAACACACACTGTTCGAGATAGGAAAATGGATTTCATGTCCAATTTGAATGTTGGTTTTTGTATTAGCTATACAAATGATATGACTATTAGATATAAGAAAGCTTTGTCATAGCAATAACATGAGACAATCATGCATTAGGATCAGACAGATAGTTGGTGACCGCCATGTTATAATCACTACATAAATGTTATTAGTGATCAGGGGCCTTATTTTAACGATCTAACCACATGTTCTTAAGCGCATGGAAGTGTCCGAATCCACTTTTGCTAGTTTAAAGACGGGAAGACGGTCAGCGACCGGGCGCATGGTCTAAACGGGTTATCCTGATTCTCTTAATAAGTAATGGGTGTTTTTTGGGCGTAACGTGCCGTTAACATTCAGAGCGTCATCTCTATTTCCCTTTTAGAGCCAGTTGTGCTCGTGTCATGGTGGATTCGCTATTTACATGGCGGAATTTGCGAAAGCAAAGACTGGACGCTTCTCCAGAGAGGAAACACATCTGCTCATGCTTGAGGTTAAAGCGCCCAAGCAGAACATCCGGATTTTACCTTTACGTACACAATAGTAATCTTTTACATTGTACTCCATTTATTTTTTATATTTGGCATGTTTGTGTGCTGCTGCACTTCCCTCTGTCTAATTAGTAGAGTTAAAGTTTTTAGACCATCAAGCCCGTGGGTGCACATATGAGTGCATCTGATATTTAGACAACGCTGCGCAGGATGGAAAAATGAGAACTGCGTCGGGCTGAAACTAGTAAATACTCATAAATAAAGCATATACAATTTGTATGTCTCTCAGCATGCCAACGCACACAACATGGTTCCAGGCTTCTGACCAAATTTAAACGCCGTTTGCGTAGTTTGAGCCTTCTGTGAATTTGGTTGGAGACGTAACGTTAGGTTACACATTAGCACCATTCACAGTTTTCGCACAGCATTCGTATTATCTGAAGACTTCCTGTGATTTATAAATGACCTCCACACATCTGTATTTCATGTGACACAATCGCACAGATGATTTCATTCAAATTTACTGACTTATTTCCCGGATGTGATGACAAGGTTTTGCGTATAGTTAGTATAGCCTATAGTTGTATTGCGTTTTATGTGACCCTGGACAACAAAACCAGTTTTATGGGTCAATATTTTGAAATTGAGATTTTACATAATCTGAATGCTGAAATACGCTTTCTATTGATGTATGAATGTTGTTAGAATGTGACAATATCTGGCTGAGATACAACCGTTTAAAACTCAGGAATCTGAGAGTGCAAAAAAATCTAAATACTGAGAAAATTGCCTCTGAAGTTGTCAATCTGACGCACTGTGGCAGGCCGTCAACTCACAAAAATGGAACATGATCTTTACTTAATATCCTAATGAGTTTTGGCAAAAATGAAAAATCAATCTATTTTTGTCTTTTACTAAAAATGTTCCCGTGCTACTTAAGACTTGTTTTGTGATCCAGGGTCACATTTAACAAAAGCTGGGGTTAATATTGTGATTTTAATTCATCGCACCTTTAAGCATTTTAAGATGAATCGCTTCAATTTTTTTCTCTCACTTTGGATAAAAGCGTGTACAGTAAGACTTCTCAAAGCCTTTTGACCCTTACACCTTACATTCCAGAGAAAATATATCACTAATGCTTTGGTCTCTGAGGGTTGCAGGTGCAACACAAACACATTCCACCATCGCCTCTCTTGTAAACCAAACCAGCAGCCCGTCTTTTAAATCTGTCTCGGTAACACTTGACTGCTTACCAGAATGCGAGGTTCACAAAACATAAGGCAGCACATATATGAGCTTAAACCTCGAGGAGCTTTCAGCCCGCTGTATTTTTAGCCCCTGTAATTTCATTCATCACATCGCTGCGTTCCATCTTTGAGCTACCAACAACAGCATCGCTGTGGAATCTCTCCATACGCCTTTCCTGTACACGGCCTGTCATGTGCTCATAAGATTGTGAATTTAAAATGATTATTTAGTGCCATGAGCCGACAGTACAGCCATTACCCATGAGCACACAGCAGGCCCGATGTCCACTGCATATAATAACACAATACACACCTGATTAAAAGTATTCAGCTTTAATGGACTTCAGAACCCAATGCTAATCACCTGCTTTAAAGTGGCACTTATTAGATGATTAGTGCACGTATAAATGCGTCCAAAATGAACATTTTAAATCGATCCCATGTCACTGTATGCTGTTATTTACAAAAGAATCTATTACGATATGGTGAATAATTCTATCACTCAGTAATGTCCACTATGCAGGCTGCAGGCTGCTGACGGTTGCTTAGCAACGTTACAACTCCCAGCATCCATATAAAATGTGCACAGATGCTTCAAGCGCAGCTCATCCAATCAGAATACAGACTGAACTTTTGTGTTTTATAAACACACACATATAATGCGGATCAACTGTTTTATTTTCGACTGTAATCTTATTTGTGTCAAGAGTAATCCTTTTCAATCCGTCTTCATTCACAGCGTTCTGCTTTCTGAAAAGCAAAGGCGCTTCTGAGATGCTTCTTTTTCATCTCAATGAATAATGTGGCGGCTTCATTTATTTAAGCTTGAAATGACTTGGGATTCCTATCATTGGTTTAGAGTGAACTTGAGTGTGCTGTAGAAGAAATGGTTTTTTTCTCTCTGGCTCGGACCCTCTGCTGTCTTTATTCAATAAGTTCAGGCCATGTTGAGGCTCCAGGTGTCTTTAGATGTGGTGGAATTGTGACCGAGGGTCTTGTTGATCAGCACATCAATGAATAGATGGAGAAGGTGATTATCCTCTACAGTTTCCTCCTGTAGCTCTCTTATCATCTTCTCTTGAGATTATTCTGCTTTCTTCCTGTGAGAAAGTCAATAAGGACTCTAGTCACAGGATTCTTTGGAGGACTCAAGTGACGGCAATTAAAGTGACACGCTGTAAATCTCAAGTGCCTCTCCACCATATTTACAGCTCTTATCTTCATCTTTTCTCTGTATAGGATTGTATCACAATACATAATAAAACACATGAAGATTTCTCAAATTTGTATAGCACTTTTCATATTATTTCCTATTGCTTTATTTTTATTACACTCAATTTGTGTAAATCATGTCTAAATTTTGACATAAATATACTGTAGTCCTAATGTGGCATGATTTTCACATACAGTATATCATCACCGGTGTATCATTTTATGGAACCTCTGTGGACTCAGTGGCTGTCTCCAATGAAGTGTTTCCGGCGGCGTGTTTTTTCAATTGTTTTCAGCATTTCTAACCCCATTTTAAGCCATAAACATCGTCTTCCGCTAAGGTTGAAAATATTTATCATATCGCATCACTCAAGCGAAAATAACAAACATTTCCTGCGACTTATGAAGAGCTTTTGGTGTGAACCCAGCATTAGGGGCGATTCACATTTCAGGTCTTTTGCGCGCGCACAATCGTTATTTTAAATATAGACGCGCAGCATCCGCGCTCAAATAGAGGTGCAACTCGATCATGATCCGCATGCAGTGCAACGCTCACGTATTTCTAGGTGCGTCGGTGCTGCATCGAGATGAAGCGCAAACTCCAAGGCGGTTTTAGAAGCAAAATGTGAAACGCCTCTTAGTGTCTCTGCGAAAAATTAGGTTGTGTTATTCCTAGTCCTCCTGGTCCAAACCGCAGACATCTCGACTGCATCTAGCAGCATGAAAGTGGCGTGTTTTACTGAATATGAGCGAGATTCTATACAGAATGATACAGCCCGGGGTCATGGTTGTTTAGATGGAAGAAATCCTTTTTTCAGATGTAGCTTGTTCTTTGAAGAGGTCATAGGATTTTTTATATCTATTTCCTCCCCCTTAAGGTTCCCTTATAATGTTTATGATGTTATATTGGGCCAGATTTAGTTTAGTTAAGTCCTTATACTATATCTATATCCACTGTTATACTGCGAACATACTTCTATAAAAGTAACTGATTTGATCAAAATCATTTGCATGTTCATTTTAAAATGTAATTGTTTATATATAATCATTCATTTTTGCCCCGGACCAGCAACATCTCTTTAAGCGCAAACAATCTCGTAGTACAAGCGTGACCTTCTGTCATCACCATACAGCCTGAAGAAGCATGTTTTTCTCATTTTCTTATCCATTATCATTAGTAATGTGACTCAGAGGGGTCACCATGACAACAGAGATGAGTGTCTTAATGCTGTTTCTGTTCTGCAGAATGGAGAAGCGTCGGTGTTTGAGGTGAACATTCGTTACGTCGGCGGTCTTCTGTCGGCGTTCTACCTGACCGGAGATGAGGTAAGATTCAATTTCACCCGTTCCCTTCACTGCTCCTCGGATTGAACTCATTTGATCCCTTGAAGACACTGTGGCATTACAGAGAGTGTGACCACAATATGTTTTAGACTAAAAGCATCGGATTTGAGTGGAGAATGACGTAAAGGCGATCCATAAACACAGACGTGTTGTTCAATCTAATGGACATTGATTTTGAGTCAGAATTAGTCCAAAGAATGACAGATGTTGGTTCTCTGGCCATTTTCGTAAAAATTGTGTATTATTAGATGTCTTTATCTGTAGGTCTGTGTTAGATTGTGTCAGAAGTGTTAGAAGTACACATAGGCTATACTGTATATGCACTCCTGGTCAAAAGTGTACGGTCACTTGCTCATTGTTTATTTATATATTTTTTTAAAAATACACATTTTATTTATACATTTTAGAATAATTGTAAACCTATCAAAACCATAGAATAATAATAACAATCATTTGTTACATTTATATAGCGCTTTTCTGGACACTCAAAGCGCATAACATGGAAGGGGGGAATCTCCTCAACCACCACCAATAACATTATAACATAACAGAATAACGTTGTTGGATTTATATCGGGACTAGAAAATCTAAAATAATTGAACTCTGATATATTTTAGCATCTTGGCCTTTTATCATCCAGGTTCTCAACCTGGGAAACTTCTTAGACAGTATTGAAGCAATTTCCATCTATGCTGGACTCTTCTTGGCTGCTTTTTATGTGTCATTTATTCATTTTTTAATCCATTTCAAAAACTGTTTTTTTAAATAAAAATGTAGTTTTTATTTATGAAAGGAATTAAATGTTGTCACAATTATAGTTTTGTCTACAAAAGTAATTTCAAACACTGCAATAAACACCTTCAGATAAAATGTTTTTTTAAGATCACTAGAAACACTGGTAACACTCCAGTATAGGGACCAATTCTCACTATTAACTAGTTGTTATTAGATGCCTATTTTAAGCATATTGGCTGTTTATTAGTACTTATAAAGCACATGTTCAACATGACCTTGTTCTACATCCCTAATCCTACCCAATACCTAAACCTAACAACTGTTGTTAAATGTTGTTATTTCTGAGACAACATTTCAGTTTTTTTGTTTAGTTTAAGTTTTCCAATCACGTTTAGGTCAATTTTTTAAACAGAAAAATTCTCAAAGTTTTAAGTTTAGGAAACCCTAATTACCTTGGTATACTGTACATTATTTTAGTGAACGTTGACTTGTTTCATGATGTAGAAATGTGGTTAAGATGGGAGCGTACAGTTAGATAGATGTGCAAGAACAATCGTCAGTTGGTGTCAAATAATGAAGTCAAATTAGACCTCGGAGATCATGTTAAAGATAATCTGTTTGTATAAGCAGAATGTGAGCTGCTGACTGTCTAGATCAGTGGTTCTCAACAGGGGGGCCCCAGCTGATTTCCAAGGGGTTCTCAAGATGACCAATGTTTTTAAAATGAGCATTAAAATAGAGATACTGTATATAAGGCATATCCTCGGTCTCATTGGCATTGCTTCAAAGTGTCATCGATTAATGTTGACTCCACACATTGCATATTGAAATGATAAAAAATACAGTTAAATACATAGTTAAGGCAGCTGTCATAATCCCCACTACAATAAAATAAGTTAAAATCATGCTTGAAAGGGGTCAGAAATGTATAAAAGGTAGGTCAAATATATGTTATACATAAATATGAACTTTAAATGAGTATAAAGAATATGAGCTTTCCTGTAGCTAAATGGTTAGAGCATAGCGCTAGCATTGCCAAGGTCATGGGTTCGATCCCAAGGATTGTACATACTCAGATACAAATGTATAGTGTTATGCAATGCAAATCGCTTTGGATAAAAACGTCTGTCAAATGCATAAATGTATTTATTAACTATATTGTTTGAATTGCTTAAACTGCTTAATAATCACATCTATGCATGTCTGAATATGATCTAAAGATGTGACGATGAGCAGGGTGAGGATAATGTATAAACACGTCAGGTTTTGTCAATAAAAAAGCTCAGCAAAGGAGAAACACCTGTGTATCCTCGCTCATGACTCCTCAGAATGCCTCCTCTCGCCTCCTCCCGGTCCAATTGGAGAATTGAGATGTCCTTAAAGATGGTCATAGGATGGAGGAGCGAGGAAACAAGGAGGCATATTGAGAAGCACCCTTGGAGTCAGAAAGGTTGAGAACTCTTGATCTAGATGCAATGTAAACCACATCACAAGTGTGTGAGTGTCTGTTCTTGTGTGTTGTGTTTTCTGCAGCCATAGTTTACTGTACATCAGGACTATGATGTGTTTTATCTCCCTTCCACATTATAGTGCATTTCAGGTATACTGTACATTATTCCGATTTTGTTACCACATGAGCTACTGTACTCTGTCTCACAGCTGTCACTATTAAGGGTGTTAGATGTTGTTGACTGTGAAACACTAAATTGAGTCAAACTGTGAAAAGTGAAGCTTCAGCTGAGCGTCTCAACTTGAGTTTTATTGAGTAGAGAGCACAACAGCAGACCTCTGGAGATCAAAACCCATTTCCTAGCATGAGCTCTCAGGGTTTAAAACAAGGAAGTCTAGATGTCTGATTTTAAGATCATAAATTAATGAAGTGTTATTCGGTCCCTACTGGTCTGGCGGCTCAGTAAAAGTGACCCAAAAACCATCAGCTTAGTGACATTTGGCCCTTTTTGCCGCTCAGGTTTCATGCACATTTATGAGATGTTGTCTAGCGTTGCAAGCACATACTTCAAGTTCATTTTGTTAAGTGTACTTAAGTGTATTTTCAAGTGTGCATTATGTAGTATACTAGTAGTATACTTGTTATTTCAATACTGCTTTATTTGAGGGCTAAACTGGTTCACTTTTTATTTTATAAAGTGTCATTTTTAGTATACATGAAGTAGTTAGCTTCAACAAAGAGTTTACAACAAGTTGTTTTATTTGTACCTGGAACTGTTCTACAAGCCAACTTATATGTGTTCTGATAGTTAGCTAGTTCAATACTTATCGTACATTTTTTGTAGTTGCCCTCATGTGTTTCTCCTGGTGTGTTCTGAAATCCTGTGAAACCGATGGGTTCTGAGGTGTACGAAGAGATGCAGAAATAACCCAAACACACACCCCTGAATATCGCTTCAGAACCCAAGATCACAGTTCCTTTCAACACTGTTTGTTTGCCTCCGTCAATCGTAAGAACTCGTGCGCCGTCCACCTGCAATACCGTGAAACATTGGGTTCGTAAAGCCATTATATCAAAAGCCTATTGGTCTGTTTCTCAGAAGAACTGCTTTTCAGATAGCGACTCCTCTTTTTCATTCCATCATCCAGCGCGCCTGCAGGATTCCGCTTTGTATGAATGTTTTATTAGCGCCGCTACAGCGATCATATCAAACCTTTCAGGACGTACGGATGACCTAAATAAACATCAGACGCGGAGATTCTCCTGCGGCACGAGTTATTCGCTGCATTATTGATGGAGTGATTCAATTCACACGCTGGTGTACTGTACAAGCATTGTGTGATATAGCATCGTCTTTACGCTCTTTCCATGTTGTATTTACAGAAGCGTCATGACCTCTTACGAATTTTCCCTGTGGGTTTCTGCGTTTCTATCTTCGTCCTGTCAGTTTAGTGGAGGAACGAGTAATGTGTGACGAGTAAAATCTATGAACCACTTGCATCACCAAAAGGAATTGAAAAAATGTGCCTCTTGCCATTAGTGGAGCCAATGTTTACATTTTATGCATTTGGCACTTTTTATCTAAAACCACTCACAGTAAATTCAAGATATACATTATTTTGATGAGTTTTCTTGTGTGTCAGATTAAAACCTTCGCGATTTTAACAGAATTTAACACTTTTAACAATTTCCATTGTTTGCTCAACCTGTTACTCACCTGACTGTTAACAGTTTGCCTGATATTCTTTAGAAAGTCAATCAATGTAGATGAGTGTAATAGCAGCAGAGTCCTGCTGTGTGCCGCGCGTGTGGCTTTGCTCAGGAGCTCAATATAATCCTTTTGTGTCAAATCAAGATGGAGTCATATCTGAAGAGAACTTCTGACGGTTCTCAAGACGAGTGACTCTTGATTTCTTACCTGACGGGTGGAAAAGGATATAAAATTAAACCATCAATCCATTGTATAGAAACGCCCAGAATGGTGCTTTAATGTTATTCGGATTTTTTTTCAGATCAAATTCAGATGTAGATCCTGACGCGCAAACGAAATTCTCTAAGGGTGCTGATATGGTATAGCATTGGGTTAGCAACACAACCGTACCAAGGAACACACATACTGATGAAAAGTGTACCGATCGATTGCATCCCAAGTCACTTTGGATAAAAGTATCTGCCAGATTCATCAATGGAAATGTGAAAACTATCTTTCCATCATCTGGGTCTTCATTTACTCGCCCTTAGATTGTTGCAAACCTGTATACAATTCTTAGTTCTGATGAACACAAAGGAAGATATTTGGAAGAATGTCAGTAACCAAACAGATCTCATCACCAATTTTCTGCCATAGTAGGGAAAATAAACACTATTGGAGTCTATGGGGTTGAGATCTGTTTGGTTACTGACATTCTTACAAATATCTTCCTTCGAGTTTATCAGTACTAAAAATGTATGAAGGTTTGCAACAATCTGAGGGCGGGTAAATGATGACAGGATTTTCATTTTTTGTCGAACTGTCCCTTTAAGGATTTGTTTTAAAAACAAGTCTGTAAACTGAAGGAATGCTGGGATTGATGCAGACACACAGCGTGTCATGACCAGAGGTTTTTGGAGTCCGGTTTTTCTGCCGTTCTCTTATTATAAGAAAGGCAGTCTGAAGACCTTCGTCCGTGCTAGAAATGCTGTTTATAGTCAGAAGGCCGTAACTTTTAACAATGAGAACACTATTGATTCTAGGAGCCTGCGCTCAAATCAATGCTTTCCTGAACACACTGAGTTTGATGTTGATTTGTGGTCCTGAGAGAAGACGTGTCAGACGGTCATCACCGCTCATAAAACTCATGACGTGTTATGAGTTCTGCTCTATGCTTGTCCTCTCTCGAACCTTCCGCTTGATTCTGTTGTCTGCAAAAATATATAGATATAATTTAAAAAATGATTTAAATTATAGTCAAACATTCCCTTCTACACATTTTTTAATGAAATAGAATGCTGTTTTTTTGGTAACACTTTACAATAAGGTACTTTTAGTTAAGATTGGTAAATGCATTAGCTAACATTAGCTAACAATGAACAATTTATTTTTATTTTATTTACACCTTATTGTAAAGTGTTACCGTTGTCATTTATGATATGAAATAGAAAAAGCCAAAATATACTTTTTAAACTCCTCCCCCATGACGTCTTTTCTGAAATGTCCACTTTTCCCAACAGATTTTAGGTCCTGCCTTATATTTTACTTATTCAATATTTGTGGTAATACATCAGATTATAGAATTGTAATGAGCTATAAATGTTGTTTTATGTTTTTGACTTCATTGGTTATATTCAGTAAATTGATATTGTAATTGTTGTTGAGAGTGTAAAGTGTGGAAAATGAATAACAGCAGCCGGTGGGAACTCATATTTTCCCAGTAAAATCAAAGCAGGTGTTGAGACAACAGATGGCCGAATGTTAATCGATCATATCCGACTCCAAAGTGCCTGTTATCAGTGGAGCCATTAAGAGAGAGTTGTGTCAACTCCATTGATTCCAATTGAACAGTTCAGAAACAAGGTCGGTTCATGGAGGCTCTCAAGTTACTAGTTACGCATGAAGCTGCGGATAAACGGACCAATTGAGGTAAACGTTTAACCCATTTAATGACATGGGACATTTAATGAATATAAAAATGAAAGAAATAAAGCATTTCAAGTGAAAACACAGCTTCCTGGAACTATATGAAGGCTCCGTGAATCACGTGACATGCAAACATTTTGAACTTCAATTGGCGCAACTCTCTCTCTTAACAGCCTTGGTTATCAGAGAGATAAAAGCATGCAGAATGTGGGGATTTTTTTTGATCGTACAGTGTTTTCATCGGAGGAGGAAAGGTCAGTGATTCTTCAGTGGGCGTCCAGAATACTTTTTTTTATTTATAATATTGACTTGATTTTAATATTGACTTTTGATTGCAGACTTGACAAATCTGAGCTCAGTTTGACACATTGTTAACATCTCCCCTCAAACTCAAACGACAGACACATTTGTGTCATTTCTGACTCTTATTCTCAAGAGAAATATCTGAGACGCAGACAAGACTGATCAAAAGTTTCAATTTACTCTCCATTTAATCTCATTCATGTCCAGGAGAAATGCCCTTTTCCTTATGTAAGGTTCTGGCAGCAGTTCAGCTCTGCAATAAACTCACCAACAAGTTAAACACGACAGACAAACGGTTGCCATGTTTATTGGCACCTGTGAGAGTAGTTTACACATCTAGTTTAAACCATCTTGGGTCCGTCTCATTAGATGCATTGCCGGTGATAAACTCAAAGGCCATGCAGCTACCACATCCTCGTAAAAATAGCCGGCTAATATTTCAATAATACGCCGGGGAAAATTCAACATATTCTTCTCCAACTTTCATGTGCTGCTCATTTTAAAGTCTTCTTTTCTCGCGTCCCATTTCTTCTGATTAATGTTCCGGCGTCACTCGGCGGCTTTCATAAACCACCGCAGAAATTGCTCTCTCCTTCTCATTTAAGAACGTAATTGAGTGTGTGTGTTTTCTCTTCTATGTGAAGCTGCGACGGCTTTTAATTAAGCACATAAAAGCCTGGCATTAATTGCCAGAGAGGTTACAAGGTTGCAATGCTGCAATCAATTATGCGATAAATAATAACGTACATTTGCTTCCCCATCGGAATGACACGAAATGACTTACATCTTGCTCTTTCACTCCAGAATGAGGCTTGTCTTGTAAAGGTAAATGAGTGAATTATTAGCCGTATACAGTTATTCTGTTTATACCGTCAGTTAACCAGAACCAGAAAACCAGAAAAATCAGCCGGCTAACACAATTAGCTAATGCTTTGTCCTTTTACTGGCCAGTGGTCATATAACCGTGTTTCCAAACGCTCCACGATGATTTGGTGTTCAGCGGGGATAAATGAGCCGCTTCAGCAGCCGGGCTGTAAATATCTGCGGTCGACTGTAATGTATGGTTATGACTTTGGCATGGCCAGGGTTTATGGTTGCGTTGGGTATTAGGGGGTTTGCGCAGGGACAATCCTCCAGCTATGGATCTTAACATTCTGTAATTGACGGGGCTGGAGAGGCACAGCACGGGCGTACGGGGGTCATTTAAAGCTACCCAGAATCTCTCCTCATCAGTTCTCTTACTGTCGAGACTGCCGTTGTTAAATACCACAGCCTAGTCTC
The DNA here is from genome assembly GCA_029783895.1 of Triplophysa bombifrons. NCBI lineage: Eukaryota > Metazoa > Chordata > Actinopteri > Cypriniformes > Nemacheilidae > Triplophysa > Triplophysa bombifrons. Next base: position 3,291,737 of record CM056455.1, on the reverse strand, counting down.
CGGACATCATTCAATAAAACAGAAGTTTGGGGGAAATTAAAGAGAAAAATGATGAGAAAAAAAGTGGATATATTTTAGCAAATTATTTGTTTCTTAAAGGGATACTTCACGTCTGTCATCGTTTACTTACGTTGAGTTGTTCCAAATCGGTATAAATGTTTGTTCTGATGAACTCAGAGAAAGATATTTGGAAGAATGCTTATAACCAAACAGATCTCGACCCCATAGTAAGAAAAAATGACAATGGCATTCAATGTGAATTTTGGGTGAACTTTGTTAATCTGAAATCTAAAGAAACAGTACAGTGTGGCCGATCTGTCTGAAATTGTGCATTGTGTAGCTTCTTAAAACACAAACATTAGGCCTGGTTGGAAGACGTTTTGGATTATTCTGCAAGGAACCAGATTTTAACATACCTTTTGTATACAAAGTATTCATATTTTGTTTATTAAATTGTGTTTTTCGATCATGTGTTTAAAAAAATGTAAAAATTATAATAACATAAAAATATTAAAATAAAATAATAAAAAAAATATATAAAAACTCCTAACGCTGATTCTCAATAGTTAGCGCATAATAATTATTTATCATTTGAGATGTCAGGAAGGATATTCCAATAATGTGATTGACAAGTCCATACAGTAGAGTAACTGCAATGTTATCTTTCAAACAGAGATGGCGATCGAGAGTCAAAAATTACAGACTCCAGTTTAAGCCGATCACAAGTTATTTTGTCATGTTATTCAGTCTGAAAGTGACGATAAAGTCCCCCTGATTGAAGAAAAAAATAAATCAATCAAACTGTAGATTATAAATGTGACTTTCACTTACAGTCTGTCATGCATTTCTATATATCCCACAATGCACCTCTCCTCTCTCTATTTCTCTTGCTCTTTTGTCGTGCATCTCTCTCTTACTCAAGAGTCTGATCTTTGAGCGTGGATTGAGTCTTTTAGCTCTGCCTGTCTGTGGAAGTGAGGCTTAAATATTTAAAAGTTAAATATTTAAATATGTATTTCATGTAAATTAAGCTTTAATGTTCCGAGTCCCGCAGAGGACAAAATATTAGAAATATCCTAAAATGGTCATTAAGTCACTTTTGTTTTTTTCTGTATGAAAATTTACATTTTCATGCGATCAGTGATTTATTAAATATTTTCTGTGTTTTATTAAACATCGTTTTTTGCAATTGTCCCTCAAGCATCGTACACCCTTTCAGTGTTGATGGTTTTGATCATAAACTTTAGTTATTGAAAATCGTTAACGCTCAACTAGTCAACTCTGTCCTCATATCCTCATGAAGTGCTGATGGTGCTTTATGGCCACGTTAAATTTATGTATGCTTCTGGATTTATAGATGCGCAGACTGCCGAGCTCAGGAACCCTGATGCCAAGACACATCCATAAGCCGTCCTAACAGATGATCTGTGCGACGGTTTGCTTGCCAGACGATTTTCTGATGTATTTAGAGTCACTTCGCATTCACGAGTGGAGTCAACAAATATTGAAGTGTTCCTAACAATCATTTGACCTTTGGCAACAAAGTTATCAGAAAGAACGTTTCCTTTGGTAAATGCTGTGGAGTGCAGCGCAACGGTATTGTGTTACTATGGCAACCCAGAACTAAGATGCTGACAAGGGCAGAAAGGCAAAGACAGCAGTGTTTCTGTCTCTATGTTACTGTGTCGAGATGAAGGTTTGAGAGATACCAAATGTAAAGAAATAAATGCGTCATCTCGTACGGTTTGGAACATCATATATTTATAGCATGTTTATTTTGTTTTTAATTCAAGTGTTATTTAATTCAAATCTGTTTATGGACCGATGTCAGATTCATGATTGATTTATGAATAATCTGATCTTTTGGTTTGCACCCCAAAAAGTCATTGAATGAGAAATATGAATTATTATATTAGTATTTTATAGCTTTATATGACAGATATTTGCGTTAGATTTCCATAAAAATCCATTTAAACCCCTTAAGGTCACTGACAAAATCAACTTTTTTTAACATTGTCGACTCGTCCTGGACTCTCTAGAATGAGAATGATGGTGTTTCATCAGTCATGTGGTGAAGGGGGATATTTTCCTTGTGAAAAGTTTAGCACAAGGCTGTTTATCCGTTAGATGTCAGATTGATTTGTTTACCTCGGCTGTCGAGTGTTCTTACTGTGCAATCATGTTTTGTAAATGACATTAATCAGGTCAGATGAGAGCGATGGGATGTGATGCGAGTACTGATGATGTATAACACATGACCCGATGTCCCTGCTCAACCTCACATCTGCTTCTCTGTGCGTTCTTCATGTCATGAGGAGTAATGAATGTTGTGTATTTGAATTAATCTCTTTGTGTTGTGGAGGAAGGGTTAAATACAATGTTTGAGTGTTTTCATTTTTTTCCTGCTTTATTCTCTTACATATATCTCTTTCTCTATGTCCCTTAAGGAGATAAATATAGCTCGGTCATTCATTTCATGAATGACCCTTTTAACTTTGTCCAGTTTTATTATTAAAAGGAGGTTTGCTATGGTCAGTGTTCAAGAGAGACAATCCCACCGTCTTTTTTATACAGTAGGAGAACTACAACAAGAGAGAGAGAATTATAATTTATACATACATTCATACTTACAGTATATCCATGTAGTGTTTCTGTGTGTTGTGTATGAATCTGCGTCTGTTTTCATGTCTCCATCATATTTGATATATAGGCGGTTTCAAGATGACAACATAAACACAAGTTTATACCAATAAGAAGCGTTATGCTCCATTCACATTTCACGTCTGGACTTTACTCTCTCCTGGCATCTGTCGTCGCTAAGCAACCATGGGCCACGATAGACGTTGAGACAAGGAGGTATAAACATATGATATATGGGTTATATGCTCTAAAAACTGCTACTAGATTAGGTTATGCTGTTATCATCTGTGTCTCCATTTTCATTGAGATTGTCTATATGGCTGGTTGGTTCCTGTCACATGACCTGCGTTGCGCTTGTGCCTTTCTTTAAAAATTTAGATTTTTTAATCTCGACGTGGGGCCGACGCTCCTGAAAAAGAAAGTACTGACCCCTATTTCCGCATGGCTGCCGCGCGTCTACATTTAAAATAACGAATATGCACACAGAAAAGACCCAAAATGTGAATCGGGCCAAACTTGGCTAAACTTGTCTCTCCATTATTTTGAATTTGGACTGCGATACCAAGCTCAACCGCTAGATGTCAGTGTACCATACGGTTTCTTGAAATGCATCCGAACTACAGGACCAGACTGCTTATTTAATAATATATATTTACATTTAGTCATTTAGCAGATGCTTTTATGCAAAGCGGTGACTTATATAACACAACAAAATTCAACAAATCGTTTATTAAATACAATTATTATTAAGTAAAATAATAATACAAATTCAATATCAGCCTAAATTAATAAAATATAAATTGTTATATTATTAGACACTATCCAAACACAAACCGGAATTGAACTGGGGGTCAGGCGCATGCGAGCGTCCTATGAAACGGTCTACACGCATCTCAACTTTGGTTTGGAGTGGGATTTTTTTGTCATAACGCTGAGCGCTGTACACGGATGTAATAATACAATTTTTTGTAGTTGTTTTAATATTGTCTTAATAACATATCTTTTTTACATTTTTTCCCCACTTTCATCCTGTTAGTTTTTGTTTAAAATCACAATCCAGTTCCCCGAGACCCCACACACCTGGAAGTTTTAAAGCTGTGGTTTCTGAAAGAAATGATGTGAATCCTGAAGTGATGTAGGTGCAGTTTCGATTGATGATCGATGGAGCTGTCAATGTCTTTGCAGTTTAATTACTATTCCTAACAAACTGGATCAAAATCTGCTTTCATCTTTGTGAGGGAAAGTGCAATTACGTGTACTGACATCTCAGCTGACATCTTATATTCCATCAACACCACGGTTAGGGAGCGCTTCGCGGGTGACGGAGCAGAGAGCTCATGGTCAGACGGACTGACGGCCATGATGATGGGCCGCCTGCTGGGCTTTGACTGTGTCAACTTCAGTGTAAATTTCCACTCGGCTGTAAACACAACATAAGTTACAGTTAAACCCCTAAGTGAACCATCGATCTGTGCTCATCAGTGCGCACTGCCAAGTGTACTGTTGACAAGTGAGCTGGGATCATGAAGTAGGAAACAGTTGATGGTGATTGACAGCAATCACAGTACATACTCAGGGTCAGAATACAGCGTCCAATCAGATCAGAGCCTGACGGCAGCATGGAGACCCTCGTCCCACAGGGGGGGAGACTATCAAGCCTGTCATGAAATCAAGAAAAATCTGAAGAAACCCCATTTTATGTGTGAAATAAAACCATATTAATGCCAATAACCCAGAGGTTTTTCTAACAAATAAGGTACAAATAAGCTCTGCAGGATTTGTCAAAGAAGGCAAAGCAGTCGTGTTTTGCAACACGGGAGGACAACAGACGGTCGGGCGACTGACTGAGCATCCCGCTTTAAGATTATCCTGCCATCTGACCCAGAGCTGAGCCGCACTGCAAAATGTCACATTTAAAACACCGGAGACGGCAGACCTCACAGCGCTAACACTGCCTTCGGCTTTGATTCATTTTCAAGCATAAATCTGTTTCGGATAAGTTTCACCCGCTTACTTGATCTACGCTCGCATTCACCTCGCTGGTCTCGGCTTTTATTCTATGCCGCAGAAGCTCGTATGGGTACACGTGTCTGTCATCTCAAACATTGTCTTATGCCCATCTGTGCGCTTTCTCACGTCTCAGGGGGATGATGGGTGATACGAGTGTAAATCACGCCCCAATGTCACCCCATCTGCTCACGGTTTTCTGTACTGTTCACATTTGTCGATGGGTTAGCTTTACCTTATTTACTGTCCATAAAAAAAGAAAATGAAAGATCTCTTTAATATCAGTGAGATTAAATGGAAACTTTTGCTTTAGTCTCAGATATTTCACCTGACAAAAAGACAAAATTCTCCATCATTAGAGTTTGAGAAGAGATGTCAACAATGTGTCCAACTGAGCTCAGATTTGTCAAGTCTGAAGTCAATATTATTGAAGATCTCAATATCAACTCATATTTCTCATCAGATTTTCCCTGCCCAATAATTTTTTTTCATTTGTACTTGATGTTTTAGAAGATTATTTGTTGACAATAAAAATGTATTTGATCTACTTTAAATGCAGCTGACAATTTTGAATATTTATAAATCTTGTTTCAGAGACTGTATGTTACATGACTGCCAGAGTAAGATTTAATGACCCATGATTCGGTTTGCATCTAACAAATCCCAGTAATTAAATGAGATTACAATATTTTATTTGTGAAGTGTTCATTTACTCAGTTATCCAGAAATAGGCATCACCTTATGGTCATTTACTGTCATGTTTAATTATATCTGTTGAATATCTGGCCAAATATATTGCGACATACAGTATACTGTTAAATGACTTCAATAAGACATGAGATTTTGATCATACCGCCCACCCGTGGTTAAGAATATTTATTTAATTTCTTTAAAGCGAGAAAGATGCCTTTCAGTCATGTGTTTGGGTTTTTAAACACATGAGATTGACATTTTTTAGTAAGTAAAGTTTTCCTCAGTTGGAGTTTTTCCTGCATGGGAAGAACATGAAATGGGATTCGTGAAATAGCATCAAACTGTGTCATCCATTCATCTATGATAGCGTTGCTTCTACAGATTCACATAATTGAGTTTTAAGCGTTTTCTTTATTTTCAGCCGTGTGAAAGAAGCGGCGAGCCGTTGGGGGCGCGGGGATGAAACGCTTGTTTATCAGAGGAGCACAGCTTTGCTTTGGCTTAACTGTCTGTCAAAGAATTTAGACAGTAAACTCGTTGAAAGTTGATAGAAATGACACGAATTCCACACACAAACGTCCATCACACAAACAACATTCTTTGAATTATATAAAGACAAGAAGACATTTGAAGCAGCAGGGTGGCACTACCACTAAAATCTTTCAAATTGAGGTAATTTCATATTGGACTATACAAAGATAGTATCTTTGCTGGAATAAATGTTTTCTATATGAAATTACTTTACTTTTTATATGAAAAAACTTTATGAAAATCGTATAGTGTATAAAAGTGCAATATAATTCAAAACAAGCTGCCATATGGCGGTATAAAGATAGCAATATTTTTGTAGAGTGACTACAACTGCGAGCTATATTGAAATGATCCAATTATCAGAAAAGTGCATTTCGCAATGGTTTAAAATGCCTGAATGATTTTATGATTTCAACAGTTTTGAATAGTCAACGTTTTAGGTCTATACAAACAGCAGAGGGGCTGGCGAGACGGCAGGGGTCATGTGTCATGATTCTGGATGACAGGATCATGACAGCACCATTTCTTGTGTTTGTGTTGGAAGCACATGGCCATTGATTGTGCCTTGTGCTCTCCTGTGTTGCGTCTTAGCCCCGCCCCCCTGTTTCCTTATTCATTATCCCATTATCAGTTCACGCCCTTGTCCTGTTGCCCTTGGTGTGTTTTTGTTGAATAGCTGTCAGCATCTGGGTTCTGTTCCATGTCACTTACATTACATCATGTTTTTAAAAGAATGTCGGTTATATTACTTATATATTTTAATAAATAAACTTTAATATGTATAATGAATCTTACAAACTTTAAGCGTTGTGGTAGTGCATATTGCATATCACGTTATTTAGCATGTTATCACTTATCACAGTTTTTTTATAATATGGTTCAGGTACGTCATGTGCAGCTCTAAATTGTAAAAAATCTGTAAGAATAGGGCACAGTATACTGTATTAGAAGGAATTTTCCATATTATTATTTTTACAGTTGTTTCACTGCATTTAAAATGATGCACTGCGTTGAATTACATTTTAGCCTAAACGGAAATGTCCATAAAATAAACAGATAAAGAACAGGCAGAACATTACCAGTACATTTTCCTAATTTGTTTTACAGTGTAGTTTGATTTAAAAGTAATTGTGACTCAGTCCAGTCATAGATCTGTATTAGTTATACAGTATTTACAGAAAGATCGAGAGAGAGAGATTTGCCTTCAGACATCATGAAAGCAGTAGAGGTCTCTTCTCTCTACAGACCTGTGACAGAATACCTCGAGTCTGATGAATCTGACAGGTGTCTGATCGTCAGTCTTTAACTCTACTGCTCCTCAATCTCATTAGAGTTCCCACAATCCTCTAGTAGTATTAAGTGTGTGCACTGTGAACAATATGCAAATGTTCTGAATGCATAAGATCCCTGATGACTTCATTTGCAAAAAATACAACAGAGCTCTTGTGCTGGATTTCCAGCGAACCAGTCATAATATCAACCTGATTTCATCAGCTGTTTTTTGCCTCAGTATTCGCTCAAAATCAGATTGAATTGAATGTTCAGAATAATAACTGTTCTCCCAAACTCTGTCCAGACAAAGATGTTTTCTACTCTTATTTTAGAAAGAAATTCTCTCTAAAAACAATATTGAAACTTTGCATACTTTGTAAAGCACTTCTCATAATATCGCCTCTCTTAAATGAATCACTTTATTGTTTTCTTCACTATTGTTGGTTGCGTGTGTGTAGTATAGTGTAAGCGTATGTGAGTGGTACGAGTGTTTTAAAGGCCTGTCTCTCACTATTTAATAAGTATGCATATAGAGTGAATACATTTTTCATTTAACAGTAACTATAATGAATGCGTGCCATCTGGTTTAAAGATATGGAAAATGTTTCAAATTAAAGAGGATTTCAGAATTTAAAGCGTATACTGTATGTGGGTCAAAGATGTTAATATTTCTCCATCAAAAGATATTTACAAGAGTGATTTTATGTCCATAGAAAGCACATTAAATGTTTGGTTTTTGGAGACTACGTTTTAGAAGAATAAAATGTCAAAATATGGTTGAAACAATTTTACATTGTCATTCAGTGTAACACAATATTTATGTGCAAATTCGAACAACATGCTTATTCTGACTTGTACATATTAAAATATATAAAATGATAATGGAGCATATTACATTTTACTGAGCTTTAAATGAGTAAAACATTATTATTGACAAATGGACAAAACCTAGGATAGTGGCAAATAAAAAAAATTCAAGTAATTCAATCTTTTAATATGTCATAAATTAATTTTTGTTGTAAATACGCCTGACAAGATTGATATACTGAATGTCATTTTAGTGGGCATCTCCTGTAAATCAGGGAAAAATGTATGATATACATTTTTTGCTCTGAAATTGGTTTAAGTAAACTGCTACCCAGGACTTTTATCTGAGATATTTTCATTGGTTGACAAATGCTGACATCATCGTGTATTGCAGCAAAATGTGAACTTTCTCAACTTTAGTCCCCTGACGAAGTGTCCTTTTGACAAACTCTTTAATTCTCCTGAAAATAATGCCAGAAGCCTAAAGGTCATATAAACAGTTCTTTCTTTGTTTTCATTTTTCAGAGTGATATATGATTTTGACTTTTTCTCGACAGGTTTTGTTTAATCCAGCTGTGATTGATGCTTTCTCTGTATGTCAATCATTGACTCTCTCGTCTGTTAGTTTCAGCACATGCTTCTCCACAGCGGTAATAATGCAGGAAGGTGATTTTACAGCCCTGATGATGTTTTTGGTCTGTGTTATACAGAAGCTCTAAGATCTCAGGACACAGACTAAAATAGCAGGCGCCTTATTCTGAGATAACAAGCGGAGAATCCGTCTTTATGTCGCTTTGTGACACATTCACAACATTCAGTTTAATCCTCTTGTTTCGTTTTCAAAACAATGAGGATCTCCACATCTGAATACTTTATCACAGAGAATAAAGACGTGAGATTTACATGCCGGTGAACAGGCGGCAGAATGATCCGTGTCACAAGATCCCTTTGTTCCTGACACATAAATCAAAGTCAAAGTTTAATCAATTCTTTCAAACTAAAAGTATTCACTATGAGAAGTCAATGACTGGATGATAGAATACCGTATAGGTCAAGAGGATCTTTTCTTGTTATTTTTATTCAGTATGTTAAGAAGTAATGGTAAATAACAGAATTTACATTGCATACTTAGAAATCTCCAGAAAATTCATTGCAAATATATTTACTCTTAAACGGTAACTAATACAATGTCCTTAAAATGACATTTGATGTGTTTAATGTTGCTGTGTGAGAATGTGAGCAGTCTGCTGGGTTGTAAAGCCGAAAGTTTACGAATAATGAAGGAGTCGACTCTGATTCACGCAAACTAGTCGCCAGTCGCTGTAATTTCAGTTCCAGGTCAGATTTGCATCACTCGGTATAATGCCCCCCTATGTTCCATTTCCGAAACTGCCCGGGGTGAACCAATCACAGCAGACTAGACCATCTGACCAATCAGATCAGAGTAGGCTGACAGAAAGGAGGGGCTTAGATAACATGAATCGGCGAACGAATCATTTGAGGGTCAGTCAAGAAGTAAGGTAACAATAACTGCCTCTTATTAGAAAATAAACATGTTTTTACACCGTGTGTGTATGTAAACTTGTTATTGGACACTCCATAAGCCAAAGTAGGACCTTAAAAAAAACACAAAATATTTACTCTTTAACATTGTAATTTAAACTTTCCAAGTGAACTTGTGCACTAGATAAATATTCATTTGAATCATGTGAGTTTATTAATTTCAGTCTCTGTGCTGTATTACAAATTCTACTAATATGAAGGTTTTGTGGATTGATATGAAATGTGTTACTTCGGGTTCAAGGAGACGTCTGTACAAAAATTATGCATAAATGTAAAGAGGATGGACTTTTTTTGTTTTTATTATGACGGTCTGATCGTGCGTTTGTATTTTTCTTAGCAGTGGGTTTGTGTTTTTACTATTGTGTGCTGTTCAGTGTTATTAGGAGCTCTTGTGTTTGTGTGTCTTTGTCTGTTTTTTTCTCTCTCCTTACACACTTCTGTTGAGTAAACCACACACAATCCGCCCAAGCAAAGAGGCTGATGGGTAAAATGTCTTTCATGTGCAGTGTGTGTTGTTGTTGTGTGCGGGGGGTTTATCACGTCCTGCACCGTAACCATCAGCAGTCACATATTGATCTCTTCAGGGAAAATAAGAGCCGTCACCGTTTTCCAGTTTATCCTGCAGAGATTTTTGTTGCTTTTTTTCCAGAACCACAGTCTGAAAACATCTTCACTGAATGAGACCTTGAATTACAGTCTGCTGGAGAGCATCAGTCAGTGTGCTGTTAAATCAAACTTCAGTCATCATTTATTCCCCTCGTGTGGTTCTAAACCTGTACATGAGTCTTTCTTTAGTGGAACAGAACTGAAGATATTTTGAGAAATGTCTCTGTGGTTTTTATTCTCATACAATTGACATCAATGAGGTTCAATGTTGTTTGATTATCAAGATTCTTCAAAAAAACTTGATTTTTGTGTTCAGATTACTAGTCGCCACTCTAAAAACACCTTGCTTTTATCTGCTTTCATTCTCTTAACCCGAACAAGGAACGAGTGAACTTCAAGTTGATTTTCAAGTTTGCAAAAAGATGAGCAATGGTCTGGCATTAAACCTGAGGCCTTTGTTAAAGGAATTATTCACCTTCAAAATTAAATTCTGTCATTAAGACACGCCCTCATGTCATTTCAAACCTTTGTGATTTTCTTTCTTCTGCAAAACACAGAAGATATTTTGAAGAATATTGGGAACCAAAAACCGTTTATACACATTGACTTCTATGTATGAACACCAAACCAATGCAAGTCAATGGGGATCAACTGTTTTCTGTTAACAACATTCTTCAAAATATCTTCTTTTAATGTTGCAGAAGTGTGTGTGTTTGTGTGTGTGTGTGTGTGTTTGTGTGTGTGTGCATGTGCGTGTGCGTGTGCGTGCGTGTGCATGTCTGTGTGTGTGTGCATGTCTGTGTGTGTGTAAGAGAGAGAGTGTGTGCATGTGTGTGAGTAAGAT